>CM021107.1:289379089-289401608 GCA_007115665.2 Sequoiadendron giganteum
TGAGTTGTCTAAAAGTATAAGTACAAAGGAAAGGATTGGACCCACGATGTAGTGTACAATGCATCAACATTCCTTTTCCATTTGGGTTATACTAAGGACAAAGGCATGAACCAATGAATTATGATCACTAAGTATAGTTAATATTATATAGTTTAATGCATTTATAGAATAAAGTTCTTAAGGAGAGAGAGTATGTGTGGAGCATACGAAATTGTCATATGTGATAATAAGGATGTTTGAAGTAAGGTCTAGAGAAGACAAGATTATTGTGTAGAATAAATGTTTGTTAATCTTATGTATTGTGGGAAACCATCAAAGTTGGCTCCAAGATGGTGAGACCCTTTGATATACTGGAAGTTATGAATTCCGTCACTTATAGACTAGTGTTGTTGAATGGAATCAGTAGACTAAGGATAGTGCTACATCGGAGGATTATGTGACGATTGACTGTCATTTTCCCTCATTTGTTTTCTTAGAGTAGTATTTGCTTAATGCATGAGATACTTGACACTCTGGTTTTTGATTCACATGTTGTGAAATTTGATAGCGTGGATGCTATTATATTTGATTATATTTATGTTGGAGAACTATGATGTTAGTTACTATTTCATTATGCTTGACTGAGATACTATGCTTTATTGATTGAAATAGTATGTTTTTATGATGATGATGATGTTATGCTTATTGAATGACTAATAAGACATTGAGACGATGTCTCTTCCAAGAGGGGAAGGACGTCACATCTAGATTTTTCATTACTTATTAAATGCAGACTTTACTTTAAATGTCAAATTAGATTATTTGATGATTATTTTAAAAGATGATTTAATTGAAATTCGAAATGAAATGAAGATGAAATTGAATTGAAATTGAAATGCAAATTATTGTATTTATGTTTATTTCGGGGTTTGTCATTACTGATGGTAAATTGAGTGCAAGTGAATGTAGGAAAACAGGTGAATGAGGTTGAAGGCGAGAACAACGATCAAGTAGAGTTGTTTAGCCAATTGATGTTTATGAATAGATGGGATTTCACACTCATGTAGATTGATATTTTAAATGTCTTGTGTGTATATTATGCTTGCAAATCGAAAAAAATAAATTTTGGTGTGGTTTCTTAAAAATTGTAAAAAATGCATTTTTGAAGATGATGATTTTGTTAAGTGATGAAATCTAATGTAATTTAAATTAATAGAATGTTCTTTAATATTTTATTCCTATTTTGAAAATATGAAGTTGAAATTTTGGAATTTTAAAACAATAGAATTCTAAAATTCAAAGTTTGATTTAATTTAGTTAAACAAAGTGAATTTAAATTTTCAATGTTATTTAAAATTGAAATTGTAAAAATAAATGAATTTAATATTTAGAAATAGAATTCATTTTTAAATTCAGTTAAATTGTGAAATGGAAATAAATTTAGTTCAAAATTCAAGATTGGAAATCGAAAACAAATCATGATCTCAACAAAAGTAAAAGAATAAAATATCTTCTAATATCTTGAACTGAGAGTTGGAATTTGATCTGAAGATTAAATTGAGAGAATAGTGGATCTCAATTTTGCATGAATGCATGTAAAAGAAATAAATATCTGAT
The DNA here is from genome assembly GCA_007115665.2 of Sequoiadendron giganteum. NCBI lineage: Eukaryota > Viridiplantae > Streptophyta > Pinopsida > Cupressales > Cupressaceae > Sequoiadendron > Sequoiadendron giganteum. The sequence continues at coordinate 289,380,686 of CM021107.1, forward strand.
TGGAAATCTGAAAATGAGAGGAGACAGGGAATTGAATACTTGGAAAATTCGAATTTTCAGAATCATATAGGATTTTATTTATTCTGGATCAAGCACACAATTGAACAAAGGAAATTTTAAGTTTGTTGGAGGGAAGAAATACGAAGTCTGGAACAAATTGATCACTCTCCCCACACACATCCTCTGCACCCTCCATTCATAGCAATAGGAACAACAAGGTGAAGCCTTTCCTTCATACGCAGGCCAAGAGGATACCACTTATTCCCTACGCATCTGCCCAGTGTAGCATTGTCTTCGAAGCTAGCAAAGAGCAGTTGGAGAGGGTATAAGACCCACGAAAAGGAGAGAAGGCAATGGGGATGGCCAAGGGAGATAGGTGCAGGTTTCATTTGCTCCCAACCTCCTCCACGCAACCACAAAGAGCCTTCCACTTCCTCCACTCCCCACGCAACCAGCCAGAAAGCATGCGTAGCTAGGAGGAAGGAGTGGCAGGCAGGGAGGATTTATGAAAGGTGCGGCCAGGGGACAGAAAGGTGCAGGGACTAGTAAGTGCGCAAGAGGTAGGAAGAGTTGGAGTGGCCTGTGCAAGGAGGCAGCAAGAAAAATTCATGAAGGTGGGAGGAAAGAGAGGGGGCGCAAAAAGGCACAGGTTCCTCTCATCCCCAATTCACTAGTAGGCAACTAGTATTCCAATGCAGTAAAATAATGATGCATAGAAATAGATAGGAAAGAGACGCCAGGAAGAAAGGCAGAGAGAAGAAGAGAAGCCAAGAGAAATAGAACAAATGATTCAATAACAGACAAAGAAATCTCACCATTTCATTTCTAGAATTCTTATTTTACTAGGTAGGATTCATAAATTTACCTCTTCAATAGATCTTTGATATTCTAATTCTAAAAATCTGTAAAATAGTTATCAAATATTAAACAAAATCTTGGTTGTCAAAATTTAAAAAGAGAGATTTATATAATTGTGGCAAAACTATTCATTTAAAGATTTTGTATAAACAAAAAACAAATTAGACAGCTATTATTTTCCTAATTATTAGACAAGATTAGAAATATAAGAATTTAGGAAATTATGATATGGAATCATGCATGCAATAGAAAATGGATTAAGGAGAAACTATTAAACCTGGAAATGAATTTGATCACTTTCAAAAAATGAAATGATCTTGAATAGAAAATAGTTAGTTTATGCTGACAGAGAATAAAAGATTGTTGATAGAAAAATATAAATCAGAACTTTAGTTTCAAATTTTAAACACCATTTGTGATCGAAGATTACTGAAACTTGCAAATTACATTTTTCTTTATAATAGTCAGATTTAATTTGATATTGATTGTTATTTAAACGCTAAAAATAGGATAAACATGAAATAAAACATTCAAATTGAGTTTTGATCTATTATTGACAACATTTAGAATGATTTTGAAACAAATTAAATTAAATAAGAGTATGAACAATTGAACATCTACTCTTTTAATTTATGTTTTTATATGTATTATTCAACATACTGGAGTTACACCTTCATTCAGGAAACTTTATTGATTATTTAAATTACTCAATTAAAATATTGATTTTATGAATTTTTATGAATTGGAACAATGAAAAAAAGCTCATTTATAAATTTTTGTCATTTTAAACAATGTTTTCAATTGATGTTTTGAAAGAATGCAAACGACTTCATTTGATTGTTTGAGCCATGCATGCTTGATAAAGAATTTGCATGTCATGTTATGTGTTTGGGGAAAGTTACCTTCTGGGACAGGTGCCAAATATGGGTTAATAGAGAGTGTAGTTTTGCTTTTCCAAAACTACTTTTATTTGTCGTGCATGACATTTTACTTGGCCAAGTAATTTTTGAACCATTGAAATAGATGGATTATTTAATGCTCTCTACCATATCCTAGTATCGAACTTGCTTCTTTCTTAACTGAATTAGAAAAATGAAAATGCTTGTGGTTATACTAGTAATACTAGGCATGCACCAGATTCCATCTTCCTTGTAGACTACTTTTTGCTAAGCAATTCATGTAGGGTTGGGTATTTCTTGATTGACTAAGAAATTTCGGGGAAGCATAAGCTTCGAGGTTGGGCGGAAAAAGCACCTGATTCTTGTTCTCGTCTTCTTTAGAAGATTTGCTTATGGATGGAAGATCGACTGACTAATTCTCCTTTTTAAATGCTTTATTATTCATGGTGTATATATTGACAAGCTTATGGCGACTAAATGCCTAAGTCTCAAATTTGTAATTGGATATGTAACATCCATTGTAATTATTATTGAAATGTGTATTTCGACACTTGTAAGATTTAGACTGATTATTATGAAGTTATGTTTTCAAATTTTATGTCGTTGTATGTAATCGACTTATTCTTTTGATGAATGTATGAATGAGATGACAACCTTATTTGGAATATAATGGAATTTATTTTAAGTAAATGTCAAATTTTTGGATTTAAGATTTTCGTACTTTATAGAAACTTGTCTACTCATTTGTGCCACCTTATGGGACACTTGTCAACTCACCTCATAGGTGGATTGCACCATCCTTTCCTATATAAAAAAGGAATTGTTCTCATTACAATTGGGTCAACTAAATACAATCATTTGCATTTTTCATGTGCTTGTTTCTCATATTAGATTTATGTAAGACAGTGAGTCTTCCTTTATATTTGAGTAGTGAACTCTAGGAAGTGTGCCTGAATGCTTGTGCATTCCTCATTTATTCTTCCTATAATTTTAACAAGGATAACTTGTGGATTAACCTCCACCATTGTTTTTCCCCTAACATGGTTTCCACACAAAAATCTTGGTGTTATGTGTATTTTTGATGTGTTTTTTATTTATGCTTTGATGGTTATTGATCACATTTTGAGAATAAGGGTTAATAAGTTTAATAAGTCTTAAATTTTGTGACAACTGATTCAGTCCCCGTCTTAGCTGTTTGCCCTTGTGTTTCCAACAGGGTGTTAGTGTGAAATTCCTATTCACACTATACTTAAACTCATTTAGGTCAATATGAGGTTAGACAACTTCTTGTCTAACTGAATGTGCAACCATTGGGACCTCTAGAAGTTATCAGGTTATCTGGTAAACCTTATGAGCTACCTCTTTGAGGTTGGAAGCATTTCCATCTCACCTCAAAGGTCACTCAACACTTGGCACACAAGGTTGATGACTTGGTCATGGAGGTAAGTCACTCAACACTTGGCACACAAGGTTGATGAGTTGATCATGGAGGTAGATCACTCAACACTTGACACACAAGGTTGATGACTTGGTCATGGAGGTTGTTGGTTTACACACTCCAAGTGTTCCTAAGGTTGACACCTATAGGAAACTTGTCTACTCATTTGTGCCACCTTATGGGACACTTGTCAATTCACCTGATAGGTGGATTGCACCATCCTTTCCTATATAAGAAAGGCATTGTTCTCATTACAATTGGGTCAACTAAATACAATAATTTGCATTGTTCATGTTATTTTTTCTCATGTGCTTGTTCATGTGTTTGTTTCTCATCTTCCTAACTCTAATACAACTAATACTAACACTACAAGTATATACAACTTAGTTTTATACTGAAAACCATATCTTAAAAGGTATTCCTCTTTTAACTCCTTGTGATGAAAAGGTAAATATTAAAAAATATTCCTTTGAAAACCATATCTATTGTATGCACTTCCATGAAAAACATATAATTAACTCCTTGTGATGGAACAAATTTTATGAAAAAATTACGTAATTATCTCCCCTATTTTGTGTAATATTTGTAAATATTTTTTTTGAAATTTGTGTATCCGTTGACTAGTTGAAGCATAATTAAACACTAGCCAATGACTTACATTATGATGAAAATGATGACCCTTAACAACATTGTCAAAAATAGTATTATTTGTAATGTCACCTGATGAATTACTCAAACACCATCCTAATCACCTTCTTTGATTCATTTCCTTCTAGGAATATGGCTATGAACATTCAAGATAAGTTTTTATTTATCCTATTCTTGTGTCTAGTGGAAAAAATTATCTCACCTAACTTAATCCTAATTCTATGTATTGTAGTCATTGCACTCACCATGAATATTTTTCTCAACTGTAGGTATATTATTTTACCTAAGAAAATATTTTCCAGTTCTTGAAAAATAGCCTAACTATGGTGTCCATTATCTCCTAAAGAAAAAACTTACAAGAATGATTATGGAGTGATGAAATTAAGAGCCTATTGAGTGATTTGTTCACATATTTTTCTAGGCATTCAACAAATTCATTGCCAACAATTCACCAAAGGAAAATTCACTGTGGGGGAAAATTAACCGCATTAATATTTTTAATAAAATCAAAGTTTTTGAAATATATATTAAAAAATATTAATGCGGTTAAGTTTCTGTCGTGGTGTGAATTTTACTTGGCGATGAATTTTTGTCGGTGAATTTTCCATGACGTTTCCTAGAGCCATTTTTCTATGATGTATAATGTGTTAACACCTCTACTACAAAAATAATAACATTTTATATATTTATATTAATATGAATTTATCTTAATTAATTCAAAATTATTTGGAAGTACAATTTTAACATATAAAAACATTCATTAATATCATCCAATGTTTTAGATAATTTATTGATATAGAATTATATTTATAAATAACTATAAATATAGAGGATTGTATATATACATCATAAGAGATGATATATAAAGGTTATTTTAAAGTTAAAATTTTAGACAAAAAATATCCTTTAGTCAACCATTTTTAATATAATTCATCTATATGTAAATATATAAATAGATGGATTGATGTTTATACATATAATGAAAAGGGTATATGTAATATAATTTTATTTTAATTATTTAAGAATTAGTTTAAAGTGTAATTTTAAATACATATCAATTATGTTTTTGATTTTATGTATAGAATAATGACATAAGATTTTTTTGATGTCATTATATAACACCTCTCACATATATATGTATATATAACTATCTCACACACATAATAATATTACTTATATACTATAACTAAGGTATAACTTAAATATTATATTATTTTATTTACATTATTTTGGAGATACTCTCCTCCCTCTTTAATAATATTAGTTTTGTATATATAGTATGTAGTAATATTCTCTTGTATGTATATTTATTATATAAATTAATTTTGTACTTTTGTATGTAATTTTTCATTTATTTTTTGAGAAAAAATATTTATTTATTATTTAAAAATGATTTCATTAATAAATAGTATTATTACTAATCTGTTAATTTTAATTTTAATAAATGATATAACTATTAATATATTTATCATAAAGTATTTATTAATATTCTGATAAATAAAAAATTATCAAATTTAAAGAAAAGAATATTATTTTATGATAGACACATTTTTATGTCACTCTATAACACCTCTTCGTGTAATAATAAAACATTGAAAAAAGGAAATTAAAAAAGATCAGCATTGAATCAAGAAACCTGGAAAAACAAAGAGCATTGTAAAAAATGCTTGTGTATGCTTGATTATTTAAAAGATGACATTAATGGGTCACCATTTACTTTCTCTACAAAAGAATGAAGCAGATATATTTTGAAGAATTGAATTTGTGCATTGACCTCTAACACAGAAGCATTAGAGAGAAACACTCTGAATATAAGGATTGCCCACATCACAGAGGTAATTGGAGGTCTGTAATTCCATTTAAAGGGAAGTCAAATAGTTGGGAAGAGGGCGGAGAGAATAAGTGTAGCTATGGATCCCAAAGCATGTCCAACTCCAATTCTTCTGCAAGAGAATACCATGGTGGAGAAATTAGTTGAGAAAGGAAATCATTGGGCCATACTGGCAGCGGAGTGGTGGTTTGGAAGGCCGCGTCTTGCTTCTGCAAAGGATAGAAAGTTGAAGGATTTGTTTTAAGAGCAGTGAAATCCTCAGTGGGTTGAGTACAAGAGGAAGAGGAAGAACAGTCTGTGAGTCATTGCACGACTGCCATGAAATCTTTGGGTTGCGTGTGTATTACTTTAGGAGATCGGATGTATATAATCACAGGTCGAATCTTTATACAGTTGTGAGAGTCTTTGGAAACCTTGAGAACGGCGGGTCTCGAACCTGTAATCCCTATTTTTCTCCTACTCTTTCTCATTCTCACCTCGTCCGTTGATACCATGTACAATTATTTGCTCCTTAATCAAGTTTGTAAGCTTCTCTGCAATCTAAATGGTAAGGCTAGAGAAGAAAGAATTTTTTTTCAATTGAGGACACTGCAACTGGTGTAAGAAATTTATAAGCCCATGAGAAAGGGTTCGAGGTTTGATTTGGTCTCAATATTAAATATGCACAGGCCACTCGTGACAATTTCTTCATCAGACTAGTTCCTACTTCGATACGATACTGCACTATCACAACTATCACCTTTTCTCATTTATTAAATTCATACGTTTCCAATGATGTAATAAAAAATTTTCATAGTTGCCATGATGTAGCCATTCCGACTCCAAAAAATTCATCCTCCCACACCTCCTTTGAGATACCACCCATGGAAATTCTTCCAATGAGATTGTTGTCGCAGAATTCGATACATTCAAAAATGATCCATTTGACTCAAATGACTGTTAATTTAATATTGTAGCTCGGACAGTTGTTTCTCCAATTCCAAGAATTAGCATTTAATTCTTGAGACTTCTAGATAGAAGTTAGTTAGGTCCAGATATTTAATTATTTAATTAAATAATTGATTCCTCTAGAAACTTCTAGAAACCAGTTAGTTAGGGTTTGTTAGAGTCTAATCAATCTTAGCCATTGGTTGAGATTAAATCTTGGCCATTGGTTTTCCAATGAGAATAGTTTAAAAGGGGGTCATTGGGCATTTGGAGAACACACACTGATAGACACAGGATGGAAAAATATTTGTAGTGATAGCAAATAGTCTTGTAGTGATAGCAAGGGCGTAGTGATAGCGTTGGAGGCAGTATCAGTGGAATTTCAGCAGGAGAAATTGAGAGAAGAATTTCCGGTGAAGAATATTGTCGGAGCTTTGTCAGTAAGAGGCAAGCAGTTCTTTTGTATCTCTTGATTTGTTGAAGATTAATATAATTCCTCATTTGCAGTATTGGTTTTCCCTCCAGGGTTTTTCCAGGGACAATTTGTCCAAAAATATTGTGTTTATTAGTTTACATGTTTTCTTCTCTATTCCTGTGAGTTTTATTCATGAAGTTGCAGTTGTATTATTTTTCAGTATTTGTTGTGAATTAATTTTTGGCAGTCAAATAATCTTTATAGATAGGAGATTAATAATCAGTAACTGCATTAGATTTTTCACATGGTATCAAAGCAGATCTAAGGGCAGAAAGAGCTCAGCGCAGGCATAGGAAGAAAAGGAAAATAGAGGGTTTATAAAACCCAGTTCTACCTCTTCAGTATTATTATTTTTTTTATTACTATTTTAGTTTGAGATGGCCTCAGCAGGTTTAAGATATCAGGACAGATTGGATGGAGCCTCAAATTTTGGTGTCTGGAAAGCCAGAATTTCCTTATTGCTGGAAGAGAATGGTATCAAAGAATATGTTACCAGTGTTGTAGCCGTACGTACAGATCCAACACAGCTCTTAGCATATAAGAAGGAAGATTCCAAGGCAAGGAGGTTGATTCTTGATGGTGTTAATGATCATATTGTTTCGCATATCACAGAGTTGGATACAATGAAGAATATGTGGGACGCCATTTTGAATTTGTACCAGAATGCTACCACTAACATGAAGCTAATTTTTAGAGAAAAGTTGAGGAACACTAGGATGAACAAGGGAGAAGACATTACAAGTTACCTCACCAGACTTAGACTTGTCAAAGATGAGTTGGAAGCTATTGGAGATAAACCAGATGATGACGAGCTAGTACAGATAGCCCTAAATGGGTTTACTAAGCAGTGGGATGTCTTTGTTCAAGTTATTAATGGATGAGACACCTTACTGAGTTGGGATCGACTATGGAGTGACTTCACTCAGGAGGAGCTTAGACTAAGCCTTGTCAATGGTGCCAGTAGTAAGAGTCAGAAAAGTGAGGTAGAACAGGAAAACGTTGCCCTAGCAGGAAAAGGTAAAGCAAAGAATGGGTCTAGCAAAGGATCAAATCCTAAAGGCAAGAAGAAGAAGGACTTGTCTAAAGTCAAGTGCTACGGCTTTCACGAGTTTGGCCACTATGTCAACAATTTCCCACAAAAGAAGAAAGGCAAGAAGCAAACATGAACTTCAACAAGTGCAAATGAGCTCTCTAGCAGAATGGAAGATGAGTTTGCACTCATAGCTTGTATGGTTAGCTCAGCCTCACAGGGTGTTTGGTATATAGACAGTGGGGTGTCATTTCATATGACAAGAGTTAGAGAATACTTCTCTAGTTATAAGGAGGAGGACATCAGAATCCAGATTTCTATGGGGAACATGTCCAAACTAAATCCAATTGGAAAAGGGACTATTCTATTTTAGAGGGAGAATGGCAAGCCGATTCCCATTCATGATGTGTTGCATGTGCCAGGTTTGGGTATGAATCTTATTTCTGTATCTGTCCTTCACGATAAAGGCTACAATGTACTCTTTAGAGGGGAAAATGTGTTAATCAAGTGCAAGGATTGGAAATCACCCATGGCTATTGGAGTTAGGAGCGGTCAACTTTATAGGTTGCAGTTTGATACTCATAAGGCACTGATGAGCAGCGGAAATTCTAGAGATCAAGGAGAGCTATGGCATAGGAGGATGGGCCATATACATCATGGAGCACTTAAATTGCTTCGTGAGACAGTGACAGGTGTTCCAGAGGTGAGCACAGAGCATGATGATGTATGTAAGGGATGTGTGTTGGGGAAGTTTATGAAAGCAGCTTTTCCGAAGAGTGACACCAGATCCAAGGGTGTTCTTGATCTAGTACATTCAGATATATGTGGACCAATGTTGACGAAGTCTCTCAAAGGATAGGAGTACTTTGTTACTTTTATTGATGATTTCTCTAGGAAGACCTGGATATACTTCTTGAAGACCGAGGATGAGGTTTTCAGTCGCTTCCAAGAGTTAAAAGCTCTTGTGGAGAATTCAACAGGTAGGAAGATAAAGGTTCTTCAGTCAGAAAATGGAGGCGAGTACAAAGGGAAAGAGTTCCAGGAGTTCTGTACCAGGGAAGGAATCAAGAGAGAGTGGACTATTCCTTACAACCCATAGTAGAATGGGGTTGCTAAAAGGAAGAATCGGTCTATATCAGAGGTGGCAAGGGCTATGTTGTATGACCAGGATATGCCACGTTACTTATGGGAAGAGGCATGCAGTACAACAATATACATAAAAAACAGGGTTCCACATAAGGTATTGGGCAAGATGACACCAAAGGAGGCATTCTCAAGGAAGAAGCCAGATGTCAGCCACTTCAAGATATTTGGGAGTTTGGCATATTGTCACATTCTAGGTGCTACACGTTCCAAGTTAGATCAGACTGCAGAGACAGGGTACTTTGTGGGGTATAGCGAGACCTCAAAGGCATATCGAATATTTATTCTAGGGGCCAGGAGGATTATAGTCAGGCGTGATGTCAAGTTCATGGAGGACAAGGCATTTAGAAAGTACAGAGATTTGCCAGCAGATGATCAGAGTGAGCAACCAACAGAATCTCCAAGGATTGAGCAATCAAATCAAGGACAGCGAAGCTCGAGTACAGTGACTAGTACAAGCATAGGCTCAGGTGCTGAGAGTTTGCAGAGTATGGAGCAACAGATGCAGCAGATCCAAGAGATGCATTAGGAACACATGGGGGTTGATATTTCATCCTCTATAGTTGGTAGCAGTAACCAACAAGATACTCAGGAGTTTGTGGGAGCTCCTAGGATGAGTAGTAGGCAGTGGAGACAACTAGCTAGGTATAATGACTATATGGATTTAATTAGTCAGTTGGTAGATAGTGAGCATTCCAGTTATCAGGAGGCCGCACAATAGTAAGTGTGGCGAGATGCAATGGTTGAAGAATATACCTCAATAGTGTAGAACGATGTGTGGGAGGTTGTGCCTAGACCGACAGATAGGGCAGTGGTTGGATCTCACTGGATCTATAAGATCAAGCACGGTGCAGATGGTAGCATCAAGAAATACAAGGCAAGGTTTGTGGCCAAGGATTTCTCTCAGAAGGAGGGAATAGATTATGAGGAGACATTCGCTCCAGTGGCCAAGTATACTTCTATACGAGCTGTGATCTCTCTTGCAGCACAGATGGGATAGCAGATCCATCAAATAGATGTCAAGACAACGTTTCTTAATGGTGAATTGAAAGAGGAAGTATACATAGAACAACCAAAGGGCTTTGTAGCACACAGCAGTGAAACCCATGTGTGCAGATTGAAGAGAGCTTTGTACAAACTCAAGTAGGCTCCCAGGGCATGGTATGAGTGCATTGATGAATACTTGTAGGGATTGGACTTTATGAAGAGTGAGGCAGATGCTAATCTCTACTACTTGGTAGTTGGGGGTGAGATTCTCATTCTTGTTCTATATGTGGATGACTTGTTTTTAATAGGTTCACTGGGGCTCATAGAGGAGTGCAAGAGGGACCTTGTAGCAGAGTTCGAGATGAAGGATTTGGGGCTTATGCACTACTTTCTAGGCATGGAGGTATGGTAGACAGATGGTGAAATTTTCCTTGGTCAAGGGAAATACTGCATTGAAATCTTGAGGAGGTTCGAGATGGAGGATTGCAGAGCCACGTCTACTCCTATGATCATGAATTGGAAGAAAGTAGACTCATCCAGGGAGAAGGATGTAGACCCCACCTTATACAAATAGTTGATTGGGTCTCTCATGTATTTGGTCAACACCAGACCATATATATCCTTTGCAGTAAATTCTCTTAGTCAGTTCATGGTTGAACCGAAGAGAATGCATTGGACAATGACAAAGCATGTGTTGTGGTATTTGTATGGTACAATCAAGTATGGGATCAGATATACTCGAGGTGATGGTATCAAGTTGATAGGCTATACTGATGCAGATTGGGCAGGTAGTACAATGGACAGGAAAAGCACTTTAGGGTGTTGCTTTAGTTTGGGATCAGGAGTTGTCTCTTGGTATAGCAGGAAGCAAAAGTTCATGGCCCTGAGTTCTATAGAGGTAGAATACATAGCAGCTAGCATGGTGACATGTGAGGCAATATGGCTTCAAAAGTTGCTGGTAGCCTTGTTAGGTCAAAGGGTTGAGACTACAGTGATACACTGTGACAATTAGAGTTGCATCAAGTTGTCTGAGAATCTGGTGTTTCATGATAGGTCTAAGCATATAGACATCAGGTATCATTTCATTAGGGATTATGTACAATGGGGGATTATTCAACTATAGTATATACCTATGGATCAGCAGGTAGTAGACATTATGACAAAGGCATTGGGGAAGGCGAAATTCATCTTCTTTAGAGATATGTTGGGTGTTATTTCTCCAATTCCAAGAGTTAGCATTTAATTCTTGAGACTTCTAGATAGAAGTTAGTTGGTTCTAGATATTTAATTATTTAATTAAATAATTGATTCCTCTAGAGACTTCTAGAAACCAGTTAGTTAGGGTTTGTTAGAGTCTAATTAATCTTAGCCATTGATTGAGATTAAATCTTGGCCATTGGTTTTCCAATGAGAATAGTTTAAAAGGGGGTCATTGGGAATTTGGAGAACAGACAATGATAGACACAAGTTGGAGAAATATTTGTAGTGATATCAAATAGTCTTGTAGTGATAGCAAGGGCGCAGTGATAGTGTTGGAGGCAACAGTAGTGGAATTTCAGCAAGAGAAATTGAGAAAAGAATTTTCGGTGAAGAATATTGTTGGAGCTTTGTCAGTAAGAGGCAAGCAATTCTTTTGTATCTCTTGATTTGCTAAAGATTAATATAATTCCTCATCTGCAGTACTGGTTTTCCCTCCAGGGATTTTCCAGGGACAATTTGTCCAAAAATATTGTGTTTATTAGTTTGCATGTTTTCTTCTCTATTCCTGTGAGTTTTATTCATGAAGTTGCAGTTGTACTATTTTTCAGTATTTGTTGTGAATTAATTTTCGGCAGTCAAATAATCTTTATAGATAGGAGATTAATAATCAGTAACTGCAATAGATTTTTCACAATGACAACCAAATGGAAATCGATGTTTCGAAGGTAGATTTGCTCACAAGAGGACTCCAATTCTTTTGATTTCAAGTCAGTTTAGTTGGTGCTATTATTTTTTCTAGATTCTTTCCATAAATCTCTTCTTCTGTAATTCTGATGTTTTTATTTCAGCTATTATTTTTCTTCAGGCAAATATATCCCTATGGAAAGAATGGGGAATCGAAATTCATAGCGAAAACACACTGGACACATGGGTGGATTGTGACGGCTTCCACTGCACATTCAGTGGAAGAGCTTTATGTTTATTTTTGGGATTTTAAATCTCACCATTTGCCGACTCCCACGAAAAATATATTATGTTTTAATATTAGTCTTTGCTTGCATCTTCACAGTCGCCGGATTTGCACTCGTATGATATGTGAGAATAAAAGTTGTGAGAAAGAGGATATTGAGATGGAAAAATGGTTTAGCAAAGGACCCCACAAGTTCTCTCATGCTGAGCTCAGCTGCTGCAACTCAAAATTAGAAAATTATGAAGAATTGCGAACATCAATTTTATTATAGTAATGAAATAATACATTGTATACTCTCAGGAGTTAGAGTATATTTTTATTCATTTGTGTAATAATTTGAGGTTAGTATTGTAGGTATATAATTATTTTCCTTCTTTATGAAAGAGTGTATGTATTATTTTGCACTTGGGTATATTATAGGCAATTGAAGGTTAAGAAGATAGATTCTATATTAATTTGCATGTAAACTTATTTATGGAAATTGAAGTTCAATGACTTACATAGATATGTTTAACATTGAATTTGCAAGATTATAATGATTGTGCAATCTTGATGATCATTGCCTCCAATATTTATTGGTTTTTAAAGCCAACATTATTTTAAGTAGGAGTTGGCAATGACCATCATGAGAAATTGAAATGATTGCTACAAGTTGTCGGCCTTGTACATCTCAAGGTGGTTGGCATAATGAACAAAATTGAAGACAACAAAAACTGAAGGATTTGACAAATTGATCACTTTTATAGAGAATGGCAACAATCTCCCTAATGCTTTATGTATAAATCTATAGCAACCTATACATTTGAAACAAACATAATGTGGTGGAAAATGCACAAGACTATCTAGCAAGGTGACTAATTATAATCAATATTTAAAGAGGATATCCCCTTCATTTATAAAGGGAATAATCAAAACAGAACTAATTTTGTGGGGGTTCTTGATAGTTACCAATTTTTTTACTTGATTTGTAATTCAAAATCTATAAGAACATGTGTCATTTTTAACTAACTAACAACAAAATATCTAGCAATATATTTATTATTCAAGAGAACTCAATTATTTCCTAAATGTTCTATTCTAAGGTATCATTTATGTTGTATTTAGGTGTATAGTACAAGCGAACAATAGAATACCTAGTTAACATTTTAATCATCAAATTAAGTCAACTGCTTGTCAATTAACTCTAGAAAAATTACATAAAATTCCTATACTAGAAATTTTCACAAGTAATGAATTAAGATACATAAAATATGTATATCAAAATTTAAATAATATAAAGATTAGAGATCAAATTTCTTCTCAATACACAAAAATATCAAAATATATAATAAAAAAACTAAGATCAAATTTCATATCAAATATAAACTTGAATAGTTGTTTCATACATTTTTACTCCATTAGTTATGACATAAATCAAATCTTACATCGTACCTACCATCTTGAACTCATGTTATCAACTCGTGACAATTTAATTGACATTCATACTTGTTGGCAATATTACATTGTATGTAGTTAAGCGTGGTTGTTGTAAGGAAATTAGAGTAGCATAAACAATTCCCTATGCCAATATTGAGGAGATATTGTAGACATGGAAAATGCACAAGTTCTTTTTGGCACACCTGATCCCAATTTAGTGACAACATTTCCTCTTAAATAATATCTCTTAATTTAATAAATCATCATTTATTGGATTATGTCTCCTTCCAATGATTAAATTAATCAATTTAATTTAATTAACCTTACATCCCTGTTTAATTAAATAAATCATTTTATTTGATTAAATTCTATAAAGTCCTCTTATTAAATTAAATAAATTAAATCTTATTTGATTTAATCTAACATGTTCCTTCTTGATTAAATAAATCAAATCATTTATTTAATAAATCATTTCCTCTCAATTATTGACTTAAATTAATTCATAAATCTAAGTCTAGATTGTCATATCATCTAATTCTTCATTAAGTTAATCAAAACCATGATTAAGTTAAACCCTTTCATTAAAATTCCCTAGAGAATGCAACTTGCACAATAAATCGAATACTTTGATTTATTTATTCATCTATTTTCCTTCACAAAGTATCAAAAGGGAATATTCCCTCATTTGAATTCAAAAAGGCCAAGTGGACTTAGTCCTTCCAACAAGGCATTTAAGACATCTTACATGTCCTTGACCTTGATTCAAGTGACATTAACTTCATTTCCCTTCCCTCTTCAACAAGTCATCTCACAATTTCAAATTCAAATTAATGCATTTATCATGCACATTGGCCAAAATGTGCTCATTCCTCATCCAACCACATGTGGACAAGTGGCACAATGCCATTGGATTATCCTTTGTCCCACATTACCTAAACCTTGCTTTCTCTTCCAAATTTAAAGTTATAAATTTGAGACTTCTCTCCTCATTTCTCATCCACAATCATATGCAAAGTTACTCTCTTCATATTGAGAGCCAATTTTGCCCATTTTAATCAACCATTCATCACTTTTCAAGATTTGCAACAAGGTTATGCTCAAATATCTTTGGAGATTTGACCATTTCTCCATCACATACCATTGCTACTTAGGAATTGGGAAAGGGCCAATTGCAAAACTTCATTGGCACCAATTTCCCCATAAGATCATCATGCTATTAGCTTAATTAGGATTTAGTTTAAATTTCAGTTTTTTATATTGTGTTCTTCTTTCCTAATTTAGTTTGAATAGATGGATTTTATGTGGAATATCTCATACCTATTTGCATGCATTTGATCTAAAAACTAATGTGTTTTCTTGCTCTTGTGCATTTGCAGGTTTAGGGGTTCACATTTTGGTGCTAGAGGGAGGGCTTGAATCGAAAAGTCAATCACGTTTATCAAAAATTTTGTGGTTTCTAACCCTTTTTTTGTAGACACAACAAACTCAGTTGTGCGGTGCTATATTGCACCACTTTCAGCACCGCGGTGCAATACTTCACCGCTCCGAGAGGCGCGATGCTATATTGACCCGTGTTTACATTCCTGAACCTCACCGTGTTTTTTTCCCACCTGTAATTTTTTCAAATCTCCAAACTCCACTATGTTCACCCCCCGCGACGCAATATCGCATCGCTTTCAGCACTACGGCACTATATCGCACCGTGATTTCTCCGAACTCAGCCGCGCTTACTTTCCCACCTAACAAATTCAAATTTTCAAACCAGGTCTCTTCCAAACTTTGTCGCTTACCTTTGTCGCACTGCTTTTGCACTCTTTGTTTCTGCAGAGCACCGCCCATACTCAACAGCGCAACGCTATATAGCGTCGCTTTCACTTCAAACTCTGCTGCTTTTACAAACTGCGCCGCTGAAAACCAATGAGATTTAACATTGACATGTGCTTATTAAATTAAGGATTTTTTAATCTTTGACCTTGTTTTCTACCTTTTTGCTCTCCAGTTTTCTGTCATTTTGTAGGTTGGAGCAAAGGAAGAAGTTCATCATGACATCATGTTCACCATATCCAAAGTATTTTTAAACACTAAAGTGTTCTTCAACACTCTTTAAGAAATTTGTTTAAAATCTTTGGCCTTAGGAATACTAAGTTCACTTTGGATTTAAAAAGAACAAGAATTTTTTTTTATGACACCATGCTCATGCTCATTTTGTACAAAGTGATTTTAAACATTAAAGTTTTTTTCAACACTCTTTAAAGAATTTGATAAGTTCATTGATCTTAGGACACTAAATTTCTATTGGGTTCTAAAATAAACAATCAAATTTATTTTCAAAAGTTGCCAATGGGCTAAAAAGAACTTTAGACAAACATACTAGATTTTGTTTAAAGGGTTAAAAATTGAACAGGGCAATCTCACATTTCATTTGGTGCTTAAAAAGAACTCAACATTGTTTTGAGGTCTAAAATGAACAAGTGTTTTCAATGTTTTTCAATCCTTTTCACAAGTTAATATCACTTAAAATGCGTATACACTTCTCTCGTGCTTCATAGTGATCTTGAGAATCAAATTTTTTTGGTGATACTAGGTTGTTAAAAATATTGCCTCCACATTTCAATTTGCATACTTAAGAATTGAACAAAACATGCGAGTGTGAGTAAACTTATTGCAAGTGTTCTCCTTTTGTTTTTAAACAAAGTTTGATCAAACTATGAATATGTTTATTTGCTATTGTTTATCTTAGAGGGTCTGCCTTGTGGGAAAAAGTACTCACCCAAAGGAACGACCCAACTGGGAACATGCTAAAGCCAAGCGACTTCTAACCGGTATATAAGTGTGGATTCCTGAGGAAAGTTCAAGAATCACAAGGATTATTCTGACAAGATGGACATAAATGGACTCTTTCCAATGTTGGATAATCCCCTATGAATGGAATGCTAGCATTAGAACCCTTTATTTAGAAAAAGGCCAAAACCTTGTCTATCTTGTTGGTGCAAAAGGTCATGTCCTTTGAAGCCACCCCATGTTATACATGCAGTTTTCTTGTGGAAATGGAAGGTATGCCATGGGAAATTCATGGGTACTAATGCTTGGCTGACCTGAGAAGTGTGTGCCATGGACGGGAGCCAGTGTGGTCAAGCATTTAGCCATTTGCACAAGATATGTGCAGCTGGATTCGTCCAAGTGGGAACCCAACAAGATATTGCCTCATCATCCTAAGATTGTAAAACTGCTTGAAAGAAAAGAACACATTGCTTGGTTCTCAAGAAACACTTGAAAACAAACATTCACAAGACCTTAAAATTTCAAACCCCTTGTGAGATACAAATACCTTTGACAAATTTAGACACTCTTGCTTTTCCTAGGGATCATATTCCTAGAGGTTTCTAAGTGCACAAATTCTACCATCATTTGTTTCCAACAAGGTTAAACATAAGAAACTTTTGCCCTATTTTCCTCGATTTCCACACAATGGACCTTGTGGGATGAGAAAGAAAGTGGGACATGCGACATTTAGTTTGGAACATAAGCAAGAAAGTGTCTTTGATAAATATGAATTCATTAAAGCCAAGATAAAAGGACAAACTGAACTTCATATGTGTTGCTCCCAATGATTTCCCGCAAGATCAAAATCCCAAAACCAAAGTTCAAGAAGATTAGCCTAAAATCCCATGAGCAACGCCTTGAGATGCTCCTTGAAGTAAGAGAAAGACTTGTATACAACATCTACAAAAAGGCTTCAAGGAATAATCCCACTTTGTATGCATTCCACTATCAACAAAATCCCAAACTTTTTGAAAGGTTTGCTTTCCTCCCATAGGAATTCTAGCATGTTCTTCAATACCAAGGTTTTGTAAAGAGAGTCATGTCTAGGTTAAGGTTCAAGATCAAAGTCGCCATCCTCATTCATTCCTCCATCAAACCAAATCTCATTTCATCAACAAACCTTTTGTGAACTCTAGAAAAATTACTCATGCTAAACTTAAAGGGCTATTAAACCAACATCACCCTATCTTGGCTTAACACACCTAGCCAAAATAGTCAAACCTTTGGATGAATTTACCTCCAAGATAACGCAATTTCCTAAGGTCTACTAGTTCACAATTACATTGGATAAACAGACTTAGCCAATTCATCTGCTTGTGCAAGTTCCCCTAGGATAATACAACTTCCCAAGAACCACAACTTCACTAAAATCTTGTTTGACTCAATACACCTAGTCAAACCATTATAATCAATCTAAGTCCTTACAAGTTTAGCATAAACCTTCAAAATTTATCCGAAAGGTTTCTTTCACTCATTCCATCTATTTATCCCATCATCATTATCACCCTCTTTGATCATTAACTTCCCTAGTTCTTCTCTTTTGGGCCTAAAAGGTTAGGATCAAACAATCCCTATTTTTTATGGTCCAAACAAGATCTCAATACAAGAAGAACATGAAGAATATTAGTGAAATATCAACTTATGGGGACATGAGTCAGTTAACCTCCGAAATAAACCTAGTGGGATCAAGAAATCCCCCAAGTAACTCTCCTTTATCATCACAAAATCCTCAAGAGGAGAGTCATCAAGAGGACATCACGAATGAAGACATGGGGATGACACAATCTGAAATGATAAAAATGGTTCAAAATCCAGAGAACCACAAAATTGTCAGTTCCATTTTCAAGTACTTAAATACGCTAGTAGGAGGAGGGGTCCAGTTCCCTTTTGACCTTGATGCAAGCACTAGTATAGATATGCCTCTTACAAATGCATCCCTAATGTCAAATGTCAATCAAGAAATACCTCACACCACCTCGGCCATCACACCAACCTCGCCGAATGTAAACAAGGGGAGTGCCATGTTTTAAGAATTGCAAAGGCATCACCTTGTGGCTAACAAAGAGGCAGTCGTCACCACCACACTGGGTACTTCTGTCCTAAAAATTCCATCCCACCCATACATCCCACTCACCTTCCATAACCATGTCAGCTCATCTTGATTCCATGCAACACCAGCCTATCAATCAAACATATAGACTTCTCTACCACTAGGAGAAGGGGGCTTGTTTGGAACAACCAATGTTACTAATCCTTTTTCTTTCCAAGGTAGCATACCATCTCTTCCCCCATTTCGATTCACAACCACGTCACCTCTCGGATTGGGTTTTCCTCCTCTCAACATTGATATTTTCTTGGAACCAAGCAATATGAACATCACATCAAGTTCCCTCTTCGTGCCCACAACATCACAACAACAAGAGACAACCATTCAAGCCACTACATCAATTGGTCCTCAAATATCCCAAAGCATACCATCTCAAGGACAAAACATCTCAACCACCCCCCCAACAACCCAAATCCCAATCACCACCATAATCCCTTCACCCATCACAACGGTCGGCATGATTCCCATTCCACCACCAATCCCACCAAAAGACAACATGACAAATTCATTCACCACTCTAATCCAAACCCTTCAAAAGACCAACCAACAGAGAGTACTCAAGCAAAAGTAGTAAGCTCAAGCTCAAGCACAAGCACAAGCACAAGCAGAAGCATAAGCACAAGCTCAAGCACAAGCACACGCACAAGCACAAGCTCAAGCACAAGCACAAGACCAAGCTCAAGCTCAAGCCCAAGCACAAGCTCAAGCTCAAGCTCAAGCCCAAGCACAAGCTCAAGCTCAAGCTCAAGCACAAGTTGTAGCTCAAGCGCAAGCACAAGCCCAATACCAAGCACAACTACAAGCAATCCATCTGCAAGCTTACCAACAAGCCCTACAAGACTTTCAAGCACAACAACAAGCCAAACAACAAGATTTATTGGCACAATAGTAGCACGACCAATAACAAGCTTTGTTGGTACAACAATAGCTAGACCAACAACAAGCTTTGTTAGCACAACAAAAATTTGACCAACAACATGCTTCATGGGAACATCAATAGATGGACCATCAACAAGCATTGTTGGAAAAATAGTAGCAATATCAACAACAAGAGTTGTTGACACAAATGCAGGCATACCAATAGGCTTTGAACGCATAGTAGAGCTTGTAGAAAACACCCACTAGTACTCTTCCCCCATAAAACACCTCAAACACCTCACAACTCATTCATTCCACCTCCCGACCCAAGCAAGGATGTCGCAACACAAATCAAACTACTTTCGCAACAAGTGTTGGACTTACAAGCAGGAAAAACCATGAGAACACTAGGCAAATTGTGCCCTTACCCTTTCGACATAAGTCTCACCATGATACCATTCCCAAAGGGATTCAAGATCCCCAAATTTGACAAGTCTAATGGAACGGGTAACCTTGAGAACCACGTCAGGGAATTTTAGGTACACTACATGGAGGTCGCATACAATGACACATATCTAATGTGACTCTTCCCCCAAAGGCTGACTGGTCCAGCCATGGAATCATTTTCTCACCTACCCATAGGCATTAAAACATTCAAGGAAATCGTAGAAGATTTCCTTAAGAATTATGCTTTCAACATGGGTGCAAATGTTAGTTTGGAAGAACTATCCGCACTCAAGTAGAGAAAAGGAGAGCTATTTGCATCCTTCTTGCAAAGATGGTGATCCAAGGCTAATCAAAGCAAGTAGTCCATGCCAGAAAAACAACAAGTTTGCACCATCATAGCCAATCTAGATGAAAACTTGGTATTCTACTTGAAAATGTAGTGCATCACATCATATGACCAACTAATCCCAAAGGCGCTCAACATCGAAAGAGCCCTTACTGCCCGAGGAGGTGCACCAACATTCACTCCACCATAGGATAACCACCTATCTAACAACTACAATTATAAACCTCAAACATGGTCAAGAAATAAAAACATCATGAATGATAGCATAGTCGATGCTAAAGTGGTCATCAGTGCCCCTAAATAGAATACCCAAACCCATCAACAACCACAAAATCATAATCACAACAATGTGCAAACTAATGCGGTAGTAGCATAGTAACAACCAACCCCCACAAATCAAATCAAAAACTTGGGTAATCAAGGAGGACCACCTCCCCGAGGCAAGTATCCCCCCAAAATAAAGTTCACGACTCTTGGTGAATCAATTGAGTGCATAATGAAGAAACTGGTCAAAGAGAAT
>CM021107.1:289402371-289779644 GCA_007115665.2 Sequoiadendron giganteum
CATAAAGAAATTGGGATTCGCCGAAGATTCAATTAATAAAAAAAAAACATCATGATAAGGGTGTATGATGATCAAGAAAGAGTGTCTCAGGGCACTATCAAAATCCCCATCCAAGTGGGACCGACAACTATGGAGACCACATGTTAGGTCCTCGACCTAGACCTACCATATAATATCCTCCTTGGATGCCCCTGGATCCATGGAATGAAGGCAGTGGCCTCAACTTATCACCAATGTATCAAGTTCTCACATCAGAGTGAGGAGGTCACTATATATGGGGATCCTGAACCTTTTGCCTACTACAAAATCTTGGAGGCCAAGTTTTATAAAATCCCCCAAGTACCAAAAAATGATGAAGGACTGTCCACATCATACATAGACCCAACCAGCCTCACTTCCACTTTTGCGATAGAGACACCCACCATCCTTGACATATCCAAAATTAAAAACATGATCCAGGAAAATGGATGTGGTGATTACAGAATGAAAAGGAATGCATTTGTTGTAGGAGAGTTACCACAATCTCCTAGGTCACATGGACAACCTCAACCAGTTGAAACAATTATCCACACTATTAGGGCAGAACCTTCTGGATTTTACCATTGGGGGCACCTCATTTGAGAGAATATGGATGAGGAGGACATATCAAACACATTATACCAAGATGGAAGGCCCACCCCCACTCTACCCATGGATGAAACTAGCAGAGGATTGCAAATGATGTTTGGTATGGGCTATAACAGGAACGAAAGCCTTGGAAGAAACAATGATGGATGGCTGGAGCCCATCCTAGTAGAAAGAAGAATGTGAAACTTTGGCCTTGGGTATACTCCTTCGAGTATAACTGTATGTGGCACAGGTACTCCTAGAAGGGCAATAAGGTCCTCTCCTTAGGTAACAACAACCACTCCTAGACCACCTATATGCCTAGGTATCCCACTTGATAACTTCACTTTTGATGTCACTAATGTTTGTGCTAGTAGTGACGATGATGATACCATAGAAGGTCTCCCTAGGCTCTTTGAGGATTCCACCCTGCTAATGGTTAGTGCCTCCACAATTGAGTCAAACCAACCAGCCAACCAAATTACCTTAGTACACCCGCAACTCATCGATCACGATCAACGAGGACCGCCAATTCTAGACTCATTAAAAAATGATGAGGTGCTCTTGGAATTCATGGGACTAAGGGATACATTTTCATTTAGGGATCATAAGGTAGGCTTCAACATTACATTATACACCCAAGCATACTATGGGGAGACGATTGAGTCCTTCAGTCGCAAAAGGAAAATATCGAGAATAAGCTTAGGATTATTGAGTGAAAACCACACTGTGGCACTCTCTAACCAAAAAATAGTAGAAATAAAGGATGCATCCAATGGTGAAAACCTCTTTGAGGTGCCAGAGGATGAAGGATTCAATCTTCCCCCTACTGCTCTACATCAAGAAAACTCAGCAGTCCTGGCAAAATAGTGCAACCCTGTCAACTTGGGAATAGAAACAGAACCACAAATCACATTCTATGCTCAAATACTTCAAACAGAGGAACAAGAATTATTGGTGGCATTCTTAAAAGAACGAAAGGAAAACTTCAGATGGACCTATGCCAACATGCCAAGTCTAGATCCTGAAGTAGTAGTTCATCATTTGGCCATTCACCCTGGAGTGAAACCAGTTAGACAGAAGTTAAGAAAAATGCATCCATAGATAGCTTTGCTCATGAAGATAGAATTACAAAAACTCTTAGATGTTGGCTTCATAAGAATAATTGACTATCTAGAATGGGTATCTAATCTTGTGCAAGTCTCAAAACCGAATGGGGGCATCTACATCTGCACGGGCTTTAGAGATCTAAACAAAGCATGTCCTAAGGATGATTTTCCACTACCCAACATTGACATGATAGTGGACATGACGGTCTGACATGAGATGTTGTCCCTAATGGATGACTTCTCAGGATACAATTAGATAATGATAGCAAAGGAGGACCAACATAAGACAACCTTTACATGTCCTTGGGGCACCTACTATTGGAATGTGATGCCATTTTGGCTAAAGAATGTAGGAGCTACATACCAAAGAGCCATGATATTGATCTTCAATGACATGATTCACAAAACTGTTGAAGACTATGTGGATGATATCCTAGCCAAATCAAAGAAGAGACAAGATCATATAGCAACTCTAAGTGCAATCTTTGATAGGCTAGAATAATATAAGGTTAGACTCAATCCAAAGAAGTGTGTATTTGGGGTACAATCAAGGAAGTTGTTGGGGTACATAGTTTCAATGAGAGGGATAGAGGTGGATTCTGCAAAAGTAAAAGTAATCCTTGATATGGAAGCACCCAGAACACTAAAGCAACTAAGAGGATTACAAGGTAGAATCCAGTCCATCCGAAGATTCATAGCGCAACTGGCAGATAAGCGGACCACCTATTCACATCTACTCCACAAGGGAGTAGCATTTAGGTGGGACAACAAGTGCAAACAAGAATTCAACAAAATTAGAGAATATCTACTTACACCACCTGTGTTGATGCCACCAATTGTAGGGAAACCATTAATTCTATACATCTCAACAATGACAGTCGCCCTTGGTGCCCTTTTAGCCCAACATGATGAAAAGGGAACCAAGTGGGAAATTTACTATAAGTAGAATAATGGTAGGGCATGAGCTCAATTATACATCAATAGAAAAGGCTTACCTAGCACTGGTATTTGCAGCCCAGAAGTTCAGACACTACATGCTAGCTCATCAAATTAAGCTAATTGCCAAGATAGACCCTCTGAAATATCTATTGTCAAAAGCAATGCTTATAGGCAGAATGGCTAAATGGGTAATGATACTATCTAAACATGATATTGAGTATGTCGAGCCAAAGGCGATCAAAGGACAAGTTATTGTGGACCAGCTAGCAGAAGCTCCCCTCTACACAGAAAACCCACTCGTATCATAAGTTCCAGATTAGTCTCTTTTCAATCTCAATGTAGCCAACCACTAGAAATTGTACTTTGATGGCTCCCACATGCAACATGGATCAGGAGCCGGTGTGTTCTTCATTACCCCACAAGGAGATTGTATACCAAGATCATATAAATTGGCATTCCCCTGTACAAACAATATTGTAGAATATGAGGCTTTAACCATAGGCTTGAAGATTGCAACACAATGGTGAATCATGGCATTAAAGGTCTATGGAGACTCGCAGCTTATCATTAACCAGGTTAATGGGGAATACCAAACAAAAGATGATAAGCTCACACCCTACAAAAAGGTGGTAGAAAGCCTCAAGGAATCAGTCATCGACATCACCTTTGAGCAGATACCAAGGAAAAACAACGAAGCAGCAGATGCAATGGAAACAATCGGATCCTTGCTAGATATCCCTCACAACGTCTCAAAACACAAATTCCTGGTAGAGTATCTTTTTGTACCCACTTTCAAGGTACCAGAATCAGAATATGCATGTGAACTCGTTGGTACCGGTGATCTTTGGTACCATGACATCTACACCTATCTGAGATTAGGAGTCCTCCCAGCCGACATTACCCTGAACCTAAAGTGAACCTTTATCAAAAGGTCCTTACAATTTGTCATCCTAGGAGAAACCCTCTTCCGTAGAAGTGTCGACAGAACCCTACTACATTGCTTAAAACCTGAGGAGGCCTTGAATTCTCTGAGGTACACAATGGCACTTGTGGTTTGCATTCGAGAGGTATGACCTTAGCTAAAAATTTGCTAAGAACCAAATAGTATTGCTCAAAAATGGAAAGAGAGGCACATGAATTTGTCAAAAGGTGTCTACAGTGCCAACAACATGGAGATCTCATTCATGCACCAGCTCAATAACTACATCCCATTGTTACACCTTGGCCCTTTTCCTAGTGGGGGCTCGATCTCATTGGAAAAATCTCACCCACCTCATCTAACGACCATAAGTTCATTATCACCACCATCGAATATTTCACAAAGTGGGTCGAAGCAATTCCCATGACCTACATCACTGGAAAGAAAATATCCAAGTTCATCCTGAACTACCTCATTTGCCGATATGGTGTACCCCAATCCATTATCTCTGATAATGAGACACCCTTCAAGAATCAGGATGTGCGTGACTTGTGTGAAAAATTCAAAATCAAACATTGCTTTTCCACTCCATACTATCCACAAGGCAATGGCCAAGCAAAAGCTACAAATAAAACCATTCTGAAAATTATCAAGAAAACAGTCAATGACCTTGGTCATGACTAGCATCTGTAGCTAAATCCTACCTTATGGGCATACTGCACCAGCATCCGCATGCCAAAAGGCTCCACTCCATTCTCTCTAGTCTACGGATCAGAAGCCATCCTCCCAATTGAGATCGAGCTTCCATCACTGAGGATATCATTGCAAAACCTCATCACAAATGAGGAATAGAGGGTTACAAGACTAAATGAGCTAGAGCTACTAGATGAATAGGGAATGGATGCCTTAAATCATCTATAGGTCTACCAGAATCACCTGAAAAGGAGCTACAACAAAAAGATCAGACAACACACCTTCCAAGTCGGTGACCTTGTGCTAAAAGAGAATCAAAAGAATGTGACCAACCCCGATACAAAAGGAAATTTTGAGCCTAACTGGCTGGGACCCTTCATCACCATTGCAAGCTACAAATTAGAGGCATATCAGTTGTTGACACTAGAAGGAAAACCTCTGCAAGAGCCCATGAATAGTTCACACCTCAAAAAGTTTTATGCCTAAGAACTTGCAAGGTATGGAACCAAAAAATACAAAAAAAATGAAAAAAAGTCCTAAAAAAATGGTTACCTTGATGAAAACCTAACAAACATGCATCTTGGTGACAACAAAAAAATCAAAAAATCAAAAATCCAAAAAAAAATCAGAAAAGGGATTGAAAACAGTAAAGAAAAAATCGTCCTCTAGTGAAAACCACTTCGGTGGCACTTTGGACAAGTACCTTGGTGAAAACCTGGCAAACAGGCACGAAGTGTAAATAAAGCACTCTCTATCCACCAGGATTTGCATGACTCATCTATCCATCCACCCATTCACTCGCATCCATACCATAGCCTGAGTTGGTGTCCATATCATATTCCACCATGGTACTACTTGGCATATTCCTAAGGTCAGTTTTTCCTGCCTTTATCGAAGTAGTCTATCACACCACACTAGGGGTATGTTCCCACATGCATTGGATCAGATTTGTGTATATTCTCATAATTTTTTTCAAAAATCCATCAAAAATTCAAAAACATTCAAAAAATTCATCAAAAATCCAAAAACATCCAAATCATTCAAAAATCCAAAAAAATGTGAAAATATCAAAAAATCTTAAAAAATTCTTCATTGAGTCTTGTCAGTCTTCCACCTTGTCTGAACTACGTCATATCTAAGCTTGAACATAGGCAAGGTTGATCTTTGATCATCCCCCAAGACAGTTTAGGTTAGTCCTTAGGCATCAAAAATGTAGGCAAAGTTGATCTTTGATCATCCCTCGAGATAGTTTAGGTTAGTCCTTAGGCATCCATCGCATTGGCAATCAGTTTGCCCATCTATCTTTTCATTAAGTCAAGTTTATCGTCAATCGAACTACGTTGTCTCTACATATATAATGTAGGCAAGGCTAATCTATGGATCAGCTCCCGAGACCCCTAGGATAGGTCTTTAAGTTAGTCTGTTCATCATAAATCTCAAAAATACCAAAAACATTTGTAAAACATCTCAAAATTCCAAAAACAACCTCAAAACATTTAAGAAACCCAAAATGCTGCACCTGTCTCATCTCACTTTCACCCATGATTGTCGTCACTCATAATAAAGTCATTGTCACTTTCACCCTTTGGTGAGTCAATCTGAAGCAAGTTTAGCAGGTTCCAAAGTGAGCACCTAATCGTCAAAGTCTTGGAAGTCTAAGTCAGCAAGAAAGCAAGTTGGTCAACTCGGAGTATCAATAGTTTATCACCCAAATCGGTCCCATCAAAACCCTGATCACTACATGTCCTAGGATGAAGCTTTCCTATGATGGAAATAAGCATTAGGTACCCCATAGTTTTTTATTCTTGGCTAGTGGTACAAAGAACATTAACTTGTTTGTTTACTTTATTTGGTATTTTTGAGTGATCTTATTTTTGTGCTCATTCCAAGGACCTCTCCATGATACCTAAACAAATCAGGTTTAGAGAGAAAGGAATGGGGCAATGATCATTATCTTTTTATCTGCTATGCTTGTGGGATACGCTTGTAAAATAACTTAGTCATGCATATTTTCTTTGGTTTGTAGGGAGGATATTTTAGGTATCTTGTTGACCACACAAGAAAACTTTCTTTTTTGTGTTTTGGTCTGAGATGTTTAGAATGTCTAAACTACATCTTGAATGAAGTATGTATGTTAAAGTGTGATCAAGAATACTCCTATCTGATTGTTGAGTCAAATTCCATCACACTAGGTATCACGCCATCCTGGTCCTTTATACCTTGATGCATTATACCTATGTGTGTTATCAAACATAACACAATTGACCCTTTAAAAATCCCAATTCCTAGCAATACAAATCACCATCACCACTCTAACTAACTCATTAATTCTAAATTCATCTATCTTTCTTCTACACTATCATGGTATTATAACAGTGATCAAAACATCACCAATGCATACACCCCGCATCCACATGATCATTAGCATAAAAACACATTGCATCATATCATTATCTTAAGTTACGAAGAATAATATAAAGTTGTTATTCTAAACATCTTAAGAAAAGTGTTACATCATACATAATCATTTGCATCCATTACCATTTGCATACCATTACACCACTATCAACATACATTACATCACTAAAAACATGAAAATATACAAAAATAAATGCATCCATTACATACATTGCATAACATAAGCATAAGAATGGAAACATCTCATAGCATCATACATTGGCATATTATACATCTGCATATCATACATGTGCACCATACATATCATAAAGAGTGAATCATCTTATATATATCATCAAAAAATACTATTATGATACAAATCAGATCAAGTGTACATTTAATGCATGGTACAGTAAGGCCAAAATACTACAACTCGTATATCAAAAATGGGACAAACTGTCATGTGATCAAATAGGGGCCTAGCCCTACTGATTGTTTCCCTCACCCTCCCCAACGTGCCTCTCACCATGATCCTCTGTTGATCACCTCCCTGTCTACTAGGAGAAATCTAGCCCTCTATTGGATGATGGTATGGCCTATCGATAGTGTTGTCGGTAGTACTTGGCCTCTCTGATGGCCTCTCGGTACTCCTGAATGTCAACTGATCGGCCTTGGAATGTGGAGGAGACACTCTCTAACTGCCTCCATTAGCCAATCTGCTGATCCCTCTCGAATCATGTCAGGTCCCTCTCTGCTATAATTGCAGCAACCTACTATTAGGCCTCATCTCACTCAGTTGTCAGAACCTATACATGACCCTGTAGCTAGTGAATCAGTGTGTCATGAGGATCTTCCTAAGCCACTGCTTGACCCAGTGGTTGTATGACAGGCTGTACTATTGGTTGTTGTTGTGGTGCTGCACGGGGCTGCCCATCCTATCCTACTACCTAATGTACTTGATCCCTCAGAGGTGACTGTTGAGGAGGTGGTACACCTCCCCGACCTCTGCTTGCTGACCTACCTCTAGGCCTCCGATATGGAAGTATTGTCCTAGGAACTGTCAATCTCACTAGCGGTCTAAACCATGCCCTATATGCTAGAGTCACCCCTGCATCTATTGGGCCTTGATCATATGGCCACGACCGAGCCACCAAATATCTGAATGAGGAAATTGCCTTGTCTACGAATAAGTGGTCCCCATGTTGTCTCCTTTGGCATGCGGGGAAAGAGTGCCATGTACTGACCATCAAGTATATTCTGCACCTCATCGAACTTCCTAGCTACCCTCTCAGGAAGGTACCTCTCTATCAGAGTGTGCTCCTAGCCATGCATGAATCTATCCTAGTGAGCAAAGAAAAGTTGCTCAACATCATCGTTCCATGGACCTATACCCATCCATGGCCTCCATACAAACACTATCATCTCATCTAGAACTTGTCACTAATGGGCTATGTCATTTGTACCCATGTGAGTGAAGCGAATCCTTGCCTCGCCATACCGCCACACCACAAGGTCATCAATGTCTACAAAAATCGATGTCACAATTAGGCAAAGAACCAAGATCTGCTCCCAGGCCCAAATGTGTAGAAGAGTCAATCCAGCCCCAAGGGCCAGACCCTCCAAATAGGAAAACTCGTGCAACTCCCGGTATAAGGAGGCCAATAGTACTAGTCCCCAGGCAAAGCACACTCAACGAGCGCACATCTGTTGCCATGCTCATCCCCAACCTAGACTAAAATATCGGCCACACTAAATAGGAGCTATAAGGCCAGAGATAATGGTGGCCATAATCAGGCTGTAAGTAGGGGCTATACCCCAGTACCTCTCCAAATCTATATAACCATCATACATCATGAGCTCATCCACACCCATGACACCAAAGCAGGCATCCCTGCCCTCCTACAAATCATAGATCACTCACTCTCCATGAATGGGTAGTCACAGGATGCGCAAGACATCCTCAAGGGTAATGGTGGCCTCGCTAGTAGGAAGATGAAAAGACGATGTCTTGCTATGCCACCGCTCGGCCAAGGCATGCATCATACCCAGATGCACTCGAATAGGAGGAACATAAGCAACGAACAACAAACCAAGCATCCCAAGCTAAAATTGAAGGAATATGTGCATATCTTGTAATCTCTCAAGCACTGGCCATCGGTGCTCCCTCGAATAAATGACCTCATGCCTCTTCTACGCAAGGAAAGAAGCTACATCAATTTCCCTAGAAAACATTTGCTCTCCATATCACATTTCTCTTTTGAAACAACAAAAGCAGCGTAGTTTGCAATGTTCCAAACTATGTTGTGCGGTGGACTTTGATGGCTAAATGTGACAAACTGGCCTGTGCAACGCCATTTGAGCAAGCGACCGAGTTTAATGGTCAAAATCCCTAAATTGCAAACTGCGCTACACGGTGCTCTATGCACAAGTGGTCTTAGATAGAACCGTGCAGGCCTATTTGTGAATTTTTCGTGGAGCTATATCGCGTCGTGCCAACTCGATCATACCTAAGCCCAAATAAATGCATGAATAACGAGAAAAATAAAGGTTAGCTAGGGGTACATACCACGGGTCCTACGGTAACTGGTCGCTGATATACTCATACCCACTCCGACATGTGTAGAGGAAGCTATCATTGTGCCATCGCGATCAAGTTTCAAGGCTTAAGTGTCAAAAATTTCAAGGTTAAGATTGCAAATGTATTGAAAGTGACCCCTCGAGGTCTATTTAATCTTAAAAATTAGGGTTTTATAACCTAATTTGACCTTCTAACAAGGGTTTTGGTCCCCCGAACCCGTTTTCATCCAATCAAGAGTCATTTTGCATCCCTCTTGGTATTTTAATGTGTTTTTCTAGCATTCTAGGGTATTTCTAGCCTATCGAGCACCTTGTCATCTTTTTCACAAGATCATCCAAAAAATCAAAATTTTCATCTAATCTCTTGAGGGGGCAATATCCAGTAATATCCTTCCGTTGGGGCAGCAATGGGGCATCTCAAAAAAATCAAAAATCTTGGACCTTTGATCACAATAGTTTATTCTTTGAATCAATGCAACAAGTACATTGCTTCAAAGAGGGGCAAAATGTAGACATGGAAAATGTACAAGTTCATTTTGGCACACCTGATCTCAATTTACTGACAACATTTCCTCTTAAATAATATCTCTTAATTTAATAAATCATCATTTATTGGATTAAGTCTCCTTCCAATGATTTCAAATCCAACAACAAGATTACATACACTTGCAGAGCAAGTCTTTTATAGGAGTATAACTAGTAAACAATTCTAGAAGAATTCTTGTAGCGACTTGATAGCATAACAGTACCTACAAACTCAACACTACAAACTACTTCTCAAGCCTTCAATTTATAGACCTCTGACTATACAAGAAACCATCAGTGGTTTACAAAACCATGTACAAAACCTCTCATGAGGTGTATTACCATAAAATGCAAGATTTTGGTCTAAAATTAGGCTCTCATGTCCACAATATTCTCCCTAGTTTTTGACCCTCAAAGATGTCAAAAAATCTATCATAATGTCTCTAAAAATAACCTTTCCATGATATACTACCATATGGGAATCTTTTGAAAATTGATATTTCTATTTTCAAAGCACCGACAATGTGCAATAGTTGTAGGAAAATCTTAAATGAATAAATCAAATCTATGAAAAATAGCAAGGTTTAGACATCTCATTTCCCAAATTCTCCCACTTGTCGAATATCTTGGAAGGGCGAAGCGAAACATACCATCATGGATCAACTGCTAGGGATCAAAAGTCCCATAGACTTGAAACACCACCTAAGTTTTGTTGTGCTCACACACTTAGTTAATGCATCTACAACATTTTCCATTGTCTTTACCTTTTCTAGCTTCACCTTGCCATCCTCAACCATATCTCTCACAAAGTGATACTGGACATCAATGTGTTTGGTCCTGGCATGAAAATTTAGGTTCCTCACAAGGAATATTGCACTTTGATTGTCATAATAAAGTGTAACTACACCCTGTTTCAATCGAGTATTTGAAAATAAATTCTTCAACCAAATGGCTTCTTTATAGGAATGAGTAGCTGCCATGGACTTTGCCTAAGTAGTGGACAAAGTGACCACATCTTGTCACTTGCTTATCCAATTTACTTCCCCACCATTAAGATTAAATGCATATGCATTGTTGGACCTTTTGATATTGACATCACCAACCTAATCTAAATCCAAAAAACTAGGAATACTCAAGGAATTTTGATCTCCTATACCATGAAAATATATAGAGTACTTTATTGTACCCCACAGATATCTAAAAACCCTCTTAACTACATCCCAATGCACTCTTCCAGGATTAGATATAAAATGAGAAATATCTCCTACTGCTTGAGAAATGTTTGGTCTTGTTCAAACTTGTAAAGTTTAAACTCTTTAATTCCAAAACATCGAAAATACTTTAAATAAATTCATTTATATTCAAAGAAAGTTGATAGCTTCATTCATTAAACCTCATAAAATCCAAACAATTTCAAAATGGCTTAAAGTCGATAAATAGATTCATAATACTTCCAGTTAAATTCAAACACATGTCATATTCCATGACATTGATAATAATACAAAAGTAATTGTAACATATGTTTACAATTCGAGACTTAGGCATTTTATCGCCTTAAGCTCTATAATACATAATTCAAGAATTTAATAATACATAATTGAAGAAATCGTCCTTTGTTCTTCAATCCAATAGCTAATCTTCAAACATGAAGACAAGAACAAGAATCGGGTTCTTTTTCCTCCTAACCTTGAAGCTTATTCTCCCTGTAATTCCTTAGTGATTCAAGAAATACCTGACCCTACACGAATCGCTTAGCAAAAAGTAGTCGACAAGAAAGATGGAATATGGTGCGTACCTAGTATAACTAGTAATACCACAAGAATTTTCAGTTTTCTAATTCATTTAAGAAACAAGAAAGTTCGATACTAGGATATGGTAGAGAGTTAATTCATTCCATCTGTTTCAATGGTCCTTAAGTTACTTGACCAAGTAAAATGTCATGCGCGAGAAATAAAAGTAGTTTTGGAAAAGCAAAACTACACTCTCTAATAACCCATATTCGACACCCATCCTGGAAGGTAACTTTCAAAACACATGACATGAACATTCATTTATCAAGCTTGCATGGTTCCATTCAACATAAATAAATTATCTTTCCTAACACATGTCATGTGCATTCCATTATCAAGCATACATGGTTCTATTCAAAATAAATACAATCTTTCAAACACATTTTAACGACAATCTTGTTTCAAGCATAAATGGTTTAAATGCTATATTTTCATTGTTTTAAAACATAAACATCATTAAATTAATATTTAAATTGAATAATTAATATAACAAAAAGAAGGTGTATCTCAAGTATATAAATTAAATACATATTTAAAGAGGCATATATGAGCACATGTTCTTTCGTTCTATTTACTCATTTAATTTATTTCCATTTTGAAATAATCCTGTTCTAAATCATTTTGTTTCCAAATAATTCATATTCTAATTTACTTGAGTTATTTTCTACTTTTCACGTTTCCAGAAAATAAAATAATTACCTTTCAAAAAAAAAAAAAACATGTTTAACCACTCGTTTTACTTATGTTTCGTAGTAATTTTTAGTTTCATTTCCATAGATTTATCTAATTTCATTTTCTTAATCTTTGAGCATGAATCTTTGCACAAAATCATTTAGTCTTACATTCTGGAAACTATTTCAACTTTGTTAATTTAATTACAGTATCATTTTTATTTCTCTTGTTTTGATAATTTTATCTATCTGACAGTTTCGGGTTTTTGAATCTTTTCTGAATCTAATTGTGATAGAAACAGTGATTTTTCTTTCTTGTTCAAAACTAAAATACAAGAAAAATTAAAAGGAATTTAACTCAGTATTGTATTAATTGTGAATTTATTTTCATTTTTATCTACATGGAAATTTCCTGAATCTAGAAATTGATTATTCATTTCTTTTGTTCTTTTTGTGTTTGTGCATGTAACTCAAGCATCAAAATTCTCCTTTGTGTTTTTCCTCTATCTATTGGTTGTGTGGAATGAATGGAGTGCAAATATTTTTTAGTCTGTATTTAGCTTCCCTTATTTTCCTTCACACCTCTCCTTATTTCTTGGTGTTCTTTGTTTCCTCTAACTGCGCCTTCCTTTCTCCATCTCCCATGTGCATGAGGGTATATCTTCTATCCTCCAATCCTCCTCCCCACACATTCTCCTCTCCTTCCCACCCTACCACATGCCTCCTTCTTACCCTATGTTTCCATCTTTACTTTCCCTTGTTTCCTATGCTTTACCTTTCCTTCCTTATGTGTGCCTTCTCTTCCCTGCCTTCTCCCTACACACCTTCATATTCCCTCTCTTCTCCCTACCTTCTCCATATGCGCCTTCCTCTTCCTGGTCATGCGCGTGGGATGAACAACCTCCTTCTTGGATGTGTGTGGTGGAGATGAAGGTACTTGTTTGATAATATAAACACAAAATAAAACAAGATGTATTTTCCTTCCTCCTCTGCTCTAGTCGTGTATGGGGTGCAAGTAAATCCAAATTAGAAAACAAATACTAGTCTCCTTCTTAGACTTTTGGGTTAAATAAAATCAAAACTCTTCTCTTTGTTGGTTGCATGGGTTTTGAAAGGTAATTGTTAACAACATAACATAAATCATATCAAATTTCCTTGTCCTTCCTATTGGCTGCCTCTCCCCAAAAATATTAATAAATCCCTTCCAAAATATAAATAATACTCTCTTTGTTTTCTATCTAATTCAAAAAAATAGATTTTTCACTCTATTCTTCTCAAATTCGAATTTCCTGACTGACTCCCTTTTTCTCATGCTTTGGTGATGGAGTTATTCACAAATCTAGATCCACTTTTCATGTTTGATCTCCAGTCTAAATTTACCATGACTCCGAGTTCCATTTTTTGATTGCATTCAATTTGATTGAAGATATATTTTCTTCAAATTGATAACTAATGTTTGAATTAAATTCCAAATTTGAACATATTTGTTTTTCCAAATTTTTTTCAATAAATTAGTTTGTTATTTATCTATTTCTTTAAGAAAAACTTACCTCTTTAATTTATCAAATGAGAAGATATCCAATAAATTAATAACACTATTTTACATTTTAATAAATTTTCACAATTAAAAATTTATTTCAAAAATTTGAAAATAAGAACATTATGATTTTTAATTAATAATAAAATATTGATACA
The DNA here is from genome assembly GCA_007115665.2 of Sequoiadendron giganteum. Lineage (NCBI taxonomy): Eukaryota > Viridiplantae > Streptophyta > Pinopsida > Cupressales > Cupressaceae > Sequoiadendron > Sequoiadendron giganteum. Next base: position 289,416,293 of record CM021107.1, read on the forward strand.
AGGAATTCAATTATCTGAATAAAATTAATTTCCTCACAAAATAATCAAATCGCCATTTAAAGCAACGTATACTATTTCACATATATTTGAGAAATCAATTAAACTTAATTTAAAATTTGCAAGTATAATCATCACATAAATGCATTAAAATAATAACTAAGTGTGTGTGTGAGATTTCATCATCCTCATAAACATCTAATGGCTAAAACGACTCTACTTGATCAATGTTTTCGCTTTTACTCCAATTCACTTGTTCCTGCGTTCACTTGCACTCGAATTTTTATCAGCAATGAGAAACCCCAAATTTCATAAAAATGCATTTCAAATCATTTCTTTTGCATTTTATTTTCAATTTCAATTCTAAGTTCACTTTCAATTTCAATTCAATTTAAAAAATCATTTAACATAATAATCAAAATTCTTATGATTAATAATTGTCATGGACTTTGCCTCAATAGTGGACAAAGTGACCACATCCTGTCACTTGCTCATCCAATTGACTACCACACCATTAAGAGTGAACACATATGCATTGTTGGACATTCTGATATCGACATCACCAACCTAATCTGAATCCAAAAACCTAGGAATACTCGTGGAATTTTGATCTCCTATACCATGAAAATATATAGAGTACTTTATTGTACCCCACAAATATCTAAAAACCCTCATAAGTACATCCCAATGCACTCTTCCAGGATTAGATATAAAATGAGAAATAACTCCCACTACTTGGGTAATGTTTGGCCTTGTACAAACTATAGCATACATTAAGCTTCCAACTACACTCTAGTAAGGAACTCTTCTCATGTCTTTCATCTTTGATGGGGATGTAGGACATTGCAATATAAAGAGCCTCGTTCCCAATGGAAGAGGAACACAAAGTGGTTTACAATCCTGCATGTTGAACCTTTGCAAAATAGAACAAGCATACTTACTCTAGCCAAGTCATAGCTTTATTTTCTCATGATCTCTTCTAATCTCCATCCCAAGTATGTGTTTTGTTGCACCAAGATCTTCCATTTCAAATTTTGTAGAGAGCTAAGATTTCAATTCTGCAATCAAACCTTTGTCTTTCCCAACAAATAGCATTTCATCAACATATAAAGTAACTACCAAGAAATAATCACCATTAGATTTAAAATATACATAGTGATTTGATTTAGACCTCACAAATCCCAAACTTAACACATATGTATCAAAATTCTAGTACCACATCCTAGGACTTTTTTTAAGGTGATACAAATATTTCTTTAACTTACAAACCAACTTTCTTTTACCTTTTACCACGTAGTGCTATGGTTGTGTCATATAAATTTCTTCCTCCAAATCATCATGAAGAAATGTAGTTTTCACATCCATTTGTTCTATAGGTCTAGATCATAAGTTGTTGAAATAGATAATAAAAACTGAATGGATTTCATTTTAGCAATAGGAGAAAAGATCTCACCATAACCAATACCCTCAACCTGAGAGTATCCCTTCACAACCAATTGTGCCTTATACTTTTTAGCATTTCCATCTGAACCTAACTTTTTCTTAAACACCCATTTATATAAAATAGGATTTTGACCTTGAGGAAATGGTACAAGGTCCCATGTATTATTCCTTTTAAGAGTTATCATCTCTTCATCCATGGATATTTTCCAATACTCTGCATCATTCATACCCAAAGCCTCTTGCACAGATCTTGGATCATTAATGTTAGTACTCAAAGAAAATATACAAGTTTCCAATCATCAAGTGAATATCCATACATTTGAGGTGGTTTCCTTTTCCTTGTAGACCTTTGAACAAGCTGAGGTGGAGGTTCTTCCACTTATTCATCTTCTAAAGATTCAAAGCGTGATGAGCTCTCCTCAACTTATCTATTTTAGGGTCTCAATTCAACTTTCTCAGTCATAGAAGGAAGTTGAACCGCATCCTTTTTTTGTTCAATTTTTTTATGTTGTTATGGCTAAAAAGAAATAGTAGAAGATTTAATCTCTCTAAAAATAACACTTCTAGAATTAATTACCTTTTCTACAACAGGGTCCCAAAGCTTGTATCCTTTCACACCATAGTTGTAGTCAATGAAGATACATTTGATAGCCTTAGAATCTAATTTTATTCTCTTCTCCTTAGGCACATGTGCATATTCCTCACAACCAAAAACTCTCAAATATCTAATTGAAGGCCTTTTCCACGACCACGCCTCCATTGGCATTTTATCAACAAGTGTTGATGTAGGAGATCTATTTATCAAATAAAAAATAGTGGCAACAACTTCATCCAAAAACCTTTTTTCTAGACCAACTCCACTCAAAATTAGTGATAACTTTAAGAAACCCCCCTCAAAAAATATATATAAAATCCTAGCGAATCTTTCATTTTTTGAGGAAAATATTTTAATTTCTATTGGTGAAACTTTCCTTTTTCAAAAAAAATATTAGTTTGATTGGCAATTTTTTTACATCACTAAAATTTTGTGGAAAATTTTGGCGAATCTTGAAGAATAATAGTAAAATGCATTAATTATGATGGTGAATCCATCCAATCTAAAAATAATTCTCATGGAAAAGTAAGGGCCCAAGGGTGGAAATTATTGATGAGTTGAAGAGGTAGACTATAATATTTACTTTCTACCATTGTTTTATAATATAATATAATGGACCTTATTATTTTCTACAAGGTAAAATGTAACCATGATCTATAATTCTCATGGGGGCTCAGGACTGCTTTTAGATCATTGGTCTAACAACCCTTGTTGTACACTATAAGGTGAAATTTACCAACAATCTATAATGCTCGTGATACCATAAATTGTGGGCCCCATGAGCATTACAGATCATGTGTACATTTTAACTTGTGGAATACAACAAGGGCCATTAGATTATATTTAAATCAATGGTGGAAACTAAAGATTAGAAATGTGGTTCTAAAGCAACTAATATTTATGATATACTATTGGCGAATTAATATAGATTTCTCCAATAATTTTTAAAATTAAGGTGAATCTGATCTAATCATGTATTGAATATTGTGGTGATTTTTTGAGTTAATTATTTTAATAGAATAAATTATTTGGCGATTTAAATAAGACTATAATAAAATTTTGTAAAAATCTGGCGATTCAAGTCATATTGTAGCTCGAACTATTAGCCAATTTTGGATTCCCATATTTCAACTATTAGCGAATTGGCGAATATTAGTCACTAAAAAAATCACTGCTCAACATGATCCTAGCCTTCTCCATCAACATTTTTTCCATTCTTTTTGTAACTGCATATTTTTGCAAAGAATACGAAGTTGTCTTTTATCTTTTAATCTCGCAATCTGTCCATAATTTGTCAAAGTCTACAAAATAGTACTCATTACCATTTTTCAATTCTTAAACATTTAATTTTCTTTCTAGTCTGAGTTTATACCATAGCCTTGAACTCCTTAAAACGACTAAAAACTTTAGATTTACTCTTTAAAAAATATACACATGTTCTCCTACAAAAATCATCAATTAAAGTAACATAATAAACCAATTTACCAATAGAAGCAACATCAACAAGACCAAATACATCAAAATGAATTAGATCCAAGATAAATGAAGACTTATGAGAAGATGAGTAAAACTGAACACAGTTTTGTTTACCATAAATACAATGTTCATAGAAATCAAAATCTAGATTGCAATCATTCAACCCCTCATCGAGGTTCTTGTTTCTCAAGGATTTTAAATGCTTCTCTCCAATGTGGCCAAGCCTTTGGTGCCATAGCATGGTCTTGTCTGCAAAAAAAATTTACTCACTAGATAAAGCACCCTTCGATACCCAGAAGCCATGACCATCCACAAAAGTGGAAACCATCTCTTTTTTCAATGAAGTAGTTTATGGCTTAATCTTATTAGAAGTTTTGTTGCATTCAACCATGCATGAATCGAGCTGGTACAATTTACACAATCTACTTCCTCTCACTATCACCATAACACCTCTCACCATTTTCACACCTGCTTCAAAAAACTTTACATGTACACCTACATCTATTAGCTTGCTAACAAATAATAAATTTCTTTCTAGCCTTGGGATATGTAAGACACCATGAAGTTGTCTAACTCTACCATCATAAAATTTCACATGAATACTACCACGGCCAAAAATATCAAGGAAAGAGTCATTACCCAAATACACCTTACCACCATCATAGTTTTCATACTTACTAAACCAGTTTATTTTAGGATTCATGTGGAAAGATGCACCCGAGTCTATCAACCATACATTATCACCTGCACAAGTTTCCAAGGCTACAATAACGGCATCTCCATCTTCCTTTTTAGACTCAAAATCAGAATCTTGCTTCTTCTTCTTCTTTTTCTTCTCTTCTTTACATTCCTTTTGGAAGTGTCTGAGTTTGTCACAATTCTAGTATATTTCCTTGGACTTACTAGGATATTTTGATCTCCCCTTGTTTTTGGACTTGGAACAGACACATTGCTTCTCATCTTTGCCTCATTCTTTTTGTCTTCTTTGAACACTCAAAGCCTCTTTGGTGTTCAGAGAGACCTTCTTTCTCATCTCTTCGAAGAGTAGAGAACCAACAACATCCTCTATCTTCAAGATGATAGAAGTGCTCCCAATGGCTATGACTAGGTTGTCCCATGAGTCTGGCAGTGAACACAACAAAGTTTAGCACCTTTCTTCTTCATCCATCTTAACCCCAACTGAGGTCAACTAAGTCACCAACATATTGAATGTTTCTAGATACTCATAAATTCATCCACCTTCTTCCATTCTCAAAGAATACAACTTCTTCCTCAAGAAAATCTTATTTACTAAAGATTTAGCCTGGTATATCTCACTCAAATTCTTCCAAAGCTTCTTGGAAGTGGGTTCATTGCTAATATTTATCAAGATTGAATTTGCAAGATCGTCTAATGAGACCTTTAGCTTTCTATCCATTACATCATATTTTGTAGCCGAAGTTGGATCCATAGGCCTCTGAAAATTTTCATCCAATGCATCCCATAGATCCTGATCAATCAATAGACCTTCCATCTTTAGCTTCCACATTTCAAAGTTCGTGCTAGAAAACTTCTCTACCTCAATCCTCCCAGATGTTTTCACCATTCAAAAAAGATATATGCAACAAGATCAAAATGTATCCTCTGCACAAGCTCCCACACAAACCTTGATTGGCACAAAAACCCAACAACCCACAATTGAAACCAAACGTAATCAAGGTCTGATACTACTTGTAAGGAAATTAGAGTAGTAGAAAAAATTTCCTAGGCCGATCTTGAGGAGATATTATGCAAACTTTAAAAATTGATCTAATAGTTATAGAATATATAGAAACACAATCATAATAGAAAATAAACAATGAACATAAGAAATATGTGGGGAAAACCCTTTTGGGTGAAAAACCCCACTCCAAATCATACTCAATGTATTTCAAATCCAACAATAGCATTACATACTCTGGCAGAGAAAGTCTTTATAGGAGTATAACTAGTAAACAATTTTGGAAGAATTCCAGCAATAATTTGACAACATAACAATACCTACAAACTCAACACTATAAACTACTTCTCAAGCCTTCAATTTATAGACCTTTGGCTATACAAGAAACCATCAATGGTTTAAAAAACCATGTGCAAAACCTCTCATGAAATGTATTACCATAAAATATAAGATTTCGATCTAAAATTAGGCTCTCACGTCCATAATATTCTCCCTAATTTTTGACCCTCAAAGATGTAAAATTTGTCATAATATCTCTAAAAATAACCCTTTTATGATAGACTACCATATGGGCATCTTTCGACAACTGATATTTCTATTTTCAAGGCACTGACAATGTGCAACAACTGTAGGAAAATCTTAAATGAATAAATCAAATCTATGGAAATAGCAAGTTTGAGAAATCTCATTTCCAATAGGTGTACATAATTAAACTATCTTGTATGTAGTTACTCGTTCAACCACTTCATTGCCTTCATTCAACCACTTATAAATACATATATAATCATCAAGAAATACAATCACTATTTTATGCATTCAAATGTTTTTCATTTGGTCTTCATCTGGTATCAGAGCCAGTGCAGTTTCATCTCTATAATGATGTAAGGCAGTGATGGGTAGACTTGCCACACAAAAGAATGAACTAGGAATTTGAATTGATTCCAGATTGAAGCAACAACCTAGGGAGATTGGCTTTTATTATGTGGGTGTAGAAGAATGAGGGAAGCTAGATATATATTGGCTGCATCACTTTGCTAAGAAGTGTTATGCAGAAGAGGTGAGTTTGTGTTATTGAGAAAGGCCCATAGGTGTGTAGAAGGAGGTGTAATAATTATGAAACATGAAGGGGCCTGCTAGAGCAACCAAAGAAAGGCATGGATTTGAGAATATTGTAAGTTTTTCTATTCCTTTAAATTTTCTACAAGAATTCAATATATGGGATGAAGGTTGGTGTAGTCATTTGATAAGGGAAGGATTCAAAATTCATTGTTGAACTAGCCCCCCATTTACATATTTATCACCACTTAAGAAAAGGGAGAAAGAAGCAGTGTGATAGATTCAATTGAATGCCATCGTAGCTATTTGGAATGACCTACTCCATTCATTGAAAGATGTTGAATAGAACTTTCCTTAGAAGGAAAGCTTAGTTTGGTGTGAAAAGGAGTAAAATGACTTGGGTGATGTATATTTTTTATTATGTATAAGTTTTTTTTTTTTGTTTAGTGGTTTCATAAAAATATTTGTGGAAAATATTAAACCATGAGGCACAGGTGAGTTGGTGAAATTTGTGGAATTTTAAGTGAAGGAGTTCAAACTTCATTATTCTTCATAATAGTGTTTTGATGATTATGTATTTGGAGGGTTGTTTGCAATGAAAAATCTGGTTTTAAAAAGCTGAATAGAATAGAAGTGAGTTGATCAAATATCATTGAAGAGAGTGCATTAAATATAAGATATGAAAATGGAAGCATGCTTTTGTGCACTAGTATGTTGATGATGGTATAGAAGAAGGAGAATTATCCAAAGGTCAAGAGGATGAGGACCCACCAAATCATCCAATCAAGAGTGGGGAAATCATTCATTTGCAACATATGGAGACTCATAAATGGCTACATACAAATTTGCATGCATCTCCTAATAGTGGTAAATTGGAGTTCTTGGAAAATTGCATTCCAAAATATGAAAGTTACGAGTGGATCTTCACATAGTTATGCTTGGAATTTTGGGGGCATCTTTTCTATTATTGATGAGGCCTCCAAAGACTCATCCAAGACATCAAATGGATAAATTTTAAAAGGGTCATATTGGAGGTTGGTGGCATTGGAGGATGGAGGAATTTCCATAATCTCATGTTTTAGCTTCTCGCTTTGAGATGATTCTTTGCATGAGAAGTGTTTTTGGCTTTAATTTTTTTTGTTTCCTTGTTGTCATTGACATATTTGAGGAATACATATATTGTTAGGTTTTATTTTTGGAGACAAGGGGTTTGGTACATAGAGCTCAATATGGATGGTTTTCCAATGAGAACTTGAGATTGTGATCCAAATTATACCCTTCAGAGGGTCATCAGACAAATTGATGGAGGCATGTGTTCAGAGAGCTCAATATGGATTGTTGTCGGATAATTCAAGGAATCTATGATTTAGGAGTTCATGGGAGCAAGAAATTGAGAATTCGGCTAGGAGCTACACCTTAATGAGGGTTAAGAGACAACTTGATGGAGCTCCACCTGATTCATGATTTATTTCTTCAAGGAATATCTTCATAAAGATGTATATACATTTTGTAATCAAAAATTTTATTATGTAAGCCTTAATGGGGGGTCCTTAGGTAGGGTGTTTTTGTGGTTTCTAGGATAGTTTAATAAGGGGGGAATATTGGAAATATTACATTATATGTATTTAGGTGTGCATGTAAGTAGTTAAATCTTATGTGTAGTTACTCATTCAACCGCTTCACTGTCTTTATTCAACCACTTATAAATTCATATGTAATTGTCAAGCAATGCAATCAATGTTTTATAGATTCAAATATTTTGCATTTGGTCTTCCAATACTTTTCTCTAATATTTTTTCTTATACAATTAATATAAATTGTTCATATCCCTTCCACTCTATTAAACCATAAATGAAACAAGAAGGCATAATTTCCTTTTAGAAGAGTGAAACTTGATTTTCATCTTAAATGGTCATTTCTAAGTAATTTTATCCTCTCACAACATTTCAATGTAGTGATGTCTATGTTTCTTTTAAAATGTGGTTATATTATTTAGTGAAAATATGATACCAATTTTATTGAAAGAAACTTCCTTTTGTGAACTTTCTTAACTTTCTTTTCATAAGATAAGCTAGATATCCTTTAAACAACAATAAAACTATTAACAATAAGCATTGCCTAGTGAAACCAATCCAAAATACACAACAACACAAAAATAGACAAAAATAGCACAAGAATTGCCCAAAAATAGCAAAAAAATAACACCAAAATAGTTCCAAATAATAGAAAATCACACCCTTTATACATGGTCTTTAGCATGTCCTTCCACTTAGTAGCACCCATTTCAAATTTGATTCAATCCTTTTTAGCTTTTTCTTAGAAGTCTTGTCTTCCTCTTGAATTAATTTACATTTTTTAGGCTTAACCTTAAGAATGGTAATTCCTGAGACATCTCTTCTCATCATTTTATGACTACAATTATTAGTCCCTTCTTTCTCTTCTTGGCCTATGAACTTGTTTTGAAAAAAAGGTTGGAATTCTAGTTTCCGATTTTATCTTACAAAAATTAAACACTAAAATCTCTTTTGACTCATGTCACAACATTACAAATTGTGGCTCACAAAACACCCTTATCCAAAGGAAAAGGAGACAATAAAAACTGTCATTATGTTTGTTTAAACCTAAGAAATATATAAGTTATTATATATCAAACCCTCTCTTTATGCAGATGTAAAGAAGACATGATTGTATATATGCAAGACCTTAATATTTTTACAATTATTGACATTCTAGAATTATCTATAAATCACATTGTTTCATATGAAATCAAGTATATGTGCATATTTTTTGAAATATTGACATTAAATTAATTTATGTGGAAGAATCCTTTTACACATGTATCTTATAAACTTATTTCTTAATATTCAACTAATTATAATTATTCTAAAATTATGTAATGATATATGCTCATTTTGATGTTAACATAATTTATTGTTATTGATGCTTATAATGACTTTGGTCTTTCCATTATGTTATTTTTATACAAGGAAGTATATATAAAAAATATTATGATGAAAGAGCATCTTGGGCAATCAGCATCAACTAAAAAAAAAAAATCAGTTTGATTTTGTTTCTTTCCTTTTGTTTTCCTTTTTCCTTTCATTTTTGTTCTCTTTGTGGTTGATTCCATTTGGTTTTAGTGGTCATTGGCAAAGAGAATAAATGACATTTTTATATTAATGGACTAATGTGATATTTTGATTATGTCTTCAAAACTCCAACCTACATATGTTATTGTCCATTTTATCAGTTAATTGTAAAGAAATGTGCAACATATTATATTTTCATATAGAATGAGTGGATTATTATTTAGAAATGAAGAGTTGTGATTCAAAGAAACTTGAAGGGCCACACTTGGGTTGATTCAATGAAAGTTGAGATAACATTTCATCTTCCAGTCGAAATCTCCAAAGTAAGAAGAAAATAGGGGTGCCACGAAAGAGATTAGGAGAGATGTGGTAGAGAGGAGGTGAAGCTCTCATAGCAAGGAGAGCAACATGTAAAACTCTGCCTTCTCCCCCTTAGTGCAGTTCTTGGCCAATACATAACACATGGATATAAAAGAATGCCAAAATAGAGTGCATGTAGAATGTAAATAAAGTAGCAAGGCATTATAGAGGAATGTAAAATAGTTGTTGGAAGATTTGGAAAGGAGGCATGCTACCTTGCCTCAGTGACAGGAATTTAAATATTTTTATTACAAAAGAAATGCAAATTTTGGGGCAACTTGAAGAAAATATAGGAATTTATTGTTGTAAAGGTAGATTTGAATGAATAGAAAGCATGAGAAGGGGCACGATAGAGCTAGGGAGATGGCTATGAAAAAGAAGGGAGGAGTGTTAGAATTTAGTGTAGCCAAGAGAGTTGAATTCATGAGTTAATAACAGACGATGCTAGAACCCAGGCAATAGGGGAAAGAGTAATATCGATGCCAATATAAGGAAAGAATTTGAATCAGGCAAATTAAGGTATTTAGAGTCGCACATGATTAAGGGAGGATAGTGTTAGAGTGAATGGGTAGCATTTTGGAAGTGTCTATTAAATGATTTAAAAAGTGAACAGTTAGTGAAGCAGCTGACGTGGAAGAGATTTGTAAGTGTCTAGCATGGTAAAGAGAGGAAGGCTAAAAAATTTATGCATCGATTGTTGAATGAAGTGGTAGGTCGTGCCAATTAACCAATTTGTGATTAGATTAGAAGGAAATTGTAAGTGTGAGAGAATCAAATGAGGGATATTGGGTCAAAGAAGGTGTTGAAATGTGCAAAGGAAATGGGTAGAGGCTGAGATGATGGAAGAGGAAGTTGTAGATGGTGTGGAATGTGAGAAGATAGAGAGTAGGACAAAATTATATGAAAAGAGCAGAAGGTTAGTAGATGGGAAGTGGCATGAGGTAGGGAAACATAGGCGGTAGATAGTGAGTGTATACCTATAGGTTATAAATCTAAAGGTAAAGCAAGGAGGCGACAAAATAAATTTCTAGGAGAATATAGAAGCTGACAAGATGTTGTTTGGAAGTTGTTATTCAAAATTTGGATGAGAGTGGTTTTTTCTTCTTCATCAAGTGGTATCAAAGTCAGAGGTTCTGAGCATGTGGATAGAGTACCGAGAGAGAGGCAGTTCATACTAAGACATATGAGTGGAGAGGAAAGTGAGCAAAGGTTATGGGGGCATAGGAAGATCATTGAATGTGAGGTAGCTTATGACAAAACCTATGGATAGTGGAAGTGTGAATGGAGCTCAAAATTACCATTGCAAGTGTGTGGAGTCTTGAGTAGTTGAGGGATGGAAAGCATAGAATTGGAAGTGTGAGTGAGAAGCTCAAAATTATCATTGCATGTGTGTGTAGTCCCGAACAATTGAGAGTTAGAAGTGCAAATAAAAGTCATGTGATGGTAGATTACAATAGATGAAGTGAATTTTCATGAGATCGAGGTATGATTGCAACATGGAGGTTGCAAGGGTAGAGTAGCAAAGAAGACATGCCAGAAGAGGGCATTGAGAGAAGACGATGAAGAATTTGGTAGAGGAGGTCGGGCTAATTAGCGAAGGAGGTCCAACTTTCAACAATGGAGTTCACTAGAGATTGTTTAAAATCTTGAATGGTGGTTCTATCACATAAATCCACCCATTTGTGAGCCCATGATCACAAATTTCTTACCCAACGTGTCTGATGTAGGAGCATCTTGGGCATAGCATGATTGACATCAACCAAAAAAAAAATTGGTTTGATTTTTTTTATTGTCTTCTATTTTTCTTTTCTATGTGGGCAATTCCATTTGGTTTTGGTGGCCATTGGAAAAGAGAAGAAATCATGTTTTGTCATTAATGGAATAATGCCATATTTTCATTATGTCTTCAAAACTCCAATCTAAATATGTTATTATCCATTTTATCTCTTAATTGTAAATAAATATGAAACGTATTATATTTTCATATAGAATGAGTTGATTGTTGTTTAGAAATGAAGAGTTATGATTCAAAGAAACTCAAAGGGCCACACTTGGGTCAATTCAATGAAGGTTGAGATAATGTTTCATCTTCTAGTCAAAATCCCCAAAGTAAAAAGAAAACAAGGGTTCCACGAAAGAGAGTAGGAGAGATGTGGTAGAGAGGAGGTGAAGCTCTCACATCAAGGAGAGCAACATGTAAAACCGTGCCTTCTCCACCTTAGCACACATCTTGGCCAATACATAACACAGGGATATAATAGAATGCCAAAATAGAGTGCATGCAAAATGGAAATAAAGTAGCAAGGAATTATAGAGGAATGTAAAATAGTTGTTGGTAGCTTGGGAAAGGAGGCATGCCACCTTGCCTTAGTGAGAGGTATTTAAATATTTCTAATACAAAATAAATGAAAATTTTGCAATTGCTTGAAGAAAATACAGGAGGTTATTGTTGTAAAGGTAGATTTGAATGAATAGAAAGCATGAGAAGGGTGTGACAGAGATAGGGATGTGGTTGTGAGAAAGAAGGGAGGAGTTTTGAATTTAGTGTAACAAAGAGAATTGAATTCATGAATTAATGATAAATGATGCTAGAACATAGGAAATAGGGGAAAGAGAGTAATATTGATGCTAACATAAGGAAATAATTTGAATCAAGTAGATTAAGGTATTTAGAATTAAATAGGATTAAGGGAGGATAGTGTTACAGTGAATAGGTAGCATTTTGGAAGTGTATATTAAATTATTTAAAAATTGAACAATGAGTGAAGTGGCAAGCATGGAAGAGATTTGTAAGTGTCTAGCATAGTAAGGAGAGGAAGGCCAAAGGTATTATGCATCGGTTGTTGAATGAAGTAGAAGGTTGTGCCAATTAACTAGTTTGTGGTTAGATTAGAAGGAAATTGTAAGTGTGAGAGAATTGAATGAGGGATATTGGGTTAGAGAAGGCATTGAAATGTGCAAAGGAAATGGGTAAGAGCTTAGATGATGGAAGAGGAAGTTGCAGACAGTGTGGAATGTGAGAAGATAGTAGGGAGAAGATAGAAAACATGACAAAATTAAATTAAAAGAGCATAAGGTTTGTATATGGGAAGTGGCATGAGGTAGGGAGCGGTTGCATGAAGGTGGAGTCAAGAGAAACATAGTTGTCAAATAGTGAGTGTACACCTGCAGGTTATGATTCTTAAGGAAAAGCAAGGAGGTGAAAAAATAAATTTCTAGGAGAATACATAGGCCGACAAGAAGATGTTTTCTAGAATTTTTTATTCAAAATTTGGATGAGAGTGGTTTTTTCTTCTTCATCAAAATGAGATGATTTAGGGTAAACCCACAAAACTGGTTTACAATTCTAGTGAGGAAGGAAAATTGCGAAAAACACCCCCATAAAAAAAAAAAATTGTTAATGGGTGTTCAAATAAACATTGGGTTTGATCAAACCCAAAGGGGGTTCACGTGAACACCCCCTTCGAGAGAACCTATTAAATGTTGGGTCCCACCATAGTTCTCATTTCCCTGGGAAAAAAAAAGGATAACTTTTTTGGAAAGGGGGTTCGCTTGAACCCTAGTTCGAGTGAACCTCTAAGGGGGGTTTGAGACCCCCCTTCTCCCCCTCTGGGTCCAAAAATATCCATAATTTTTCCCTTTGAAGCTTGGGTTGAGGATGAAAATGGAGGAGACTTCAAAGACCCAATTGGATGATGGTAGTGTTGACAAAACAAGGATAGACAACTGAGAGGGGGGGTGAATTAGTTGTTACATAATTTAAATCTATTTACCCTTTATAAACCTTTAATCTCCAATCTAATAATTAACAATGAAAGCATGAATCAAAAAAACATCAGAAACACATGAACACCAAGTTTTTTGCACGGAAACCCTATTCGGGGAAAAACCACAGTGGAGGTTAATCCACAATTATACCCTATTAAAAGTATAATGAAAAATGAATAAGGAATGCACTTGCATTCAAGCACACTGCGTAGAGCTCATTACTCAAAGGGAAGGCTCACTACCTTACATAATAAAATCAAATTAAATCCATCTAATGAGATTGAAGTGAGAAATTAGCTTCTAAAAAATCCTAATGACTGTTTCAGTTAAGCACATAAATACTTCTTCACACCTCGCTCAATATTCTTCACACTTTGCTTTGAAATCAAATAACTTGATCTTTATTCACACATATCTTGTAGATAATTCACATGCATTCACTGAGCATACATCCCACACTTCAAAATGAAGAAAAAATCACTCTTATATATCTGCTATATGAATTTACATCAACAACTTTGTCAGCCACAAATAAATAATAAATAAATTACAAACTATCAGCCCAATTCATGAACAAATCTAAATGTGCACCAACCTGATTCACTCACATCATAATGAAGACCTAAATCAACATCCTCAAAGACACCAACAATTCAAAAATTAATCCATAAAGATCTGCAACACACTACCATAATTATGTCAGCCAAGAACATGAAAACTTGAACACACCAAGGAAAAATCTTTGATCACAAACACACCGATCAATATGGATGCACCACAATGATAAATTATGATCTAGAAATATCAATGAACATCACAAAAGCATATGCACAACTTAATTTACCATAATTGCATTCTCTTCTTCTAGAACCACCTGCTACAGTAATATAATAATTGTAGGAACTCAGAAACTCAGAACATGCTCCAATCTTGATGCGCACCATTGAAAATTCCAAACAACAAACTAGGTAGGCTCATCAACAAACCCTTTAATTCCTGACTTCTAATTATCAACGTACACAACTTTCCACCATTCTGATCATCATAGCTTCACAAACTGCCTGCAACATATTTATTCTAATTTTCTCAATATCCTCGACATATACAACCTTCAAAATCATCAATGCTAATAGTGTTGACATCAATGACAACCACATATCAGAAACACAACCACAACATCCAAAAATCTCCCTCTTTGGAATTGATGGCAACACATGATGTGAAAAATACCATCAAGACAACTAACTCTTCCATCTTCTCACTTAGTTCTTATAGCTCTTCTCCCCCTTTCTTCTACAAAATTTTTTCACATTACTCTTATACCCTTTTGACATCAATGGAAAAGGTTCACATGCTTTGAGCCACATATCTGAATCATCTGACTACTCCCCCTGAGTAGCGGCCACCACAACATCAATCTAAAACAGGGTATGACTATGAGTGCATGGATTGATGCAAAGACTTGCATCTTAGTTCAGCTTAGGAGGGGAAATCACCCCTAACTTTCCTTTGAGATAATCAAAAGTATCCTTAGGCAATTATTTAGTAAAGATATTTGCAATTTGTTCCTTAGTGGGCACATATTCCAATCTGACTTCTTTATCACTCACTTTGTCTCTCAAAAAGTGATACTTGATAGATATTTGTTTTATCTTTGAATGTAACATCAGATTCTTGGAAATGTTTATTGCACTTGATTTATCACAAAATATAGAAATAGGCTCATTATACTCAATTCTTATATCTCTCAGCATCTGCTTCATTCGTAATACTTGAGTACATTTGTTTGCAGGAGTAATATATTCTTCCTCAATAGTAGATAATGAAATGGAATTCTTCTTTTTACTTAGCCAAGACACCAACTTCTTCCCAAAGAAGATTGTACCACCACTTGTATTTTTCCCATCATCCACATCTCCTACCCAATATGCATTTGTAAAGGCATTCAAAGTAATATTATCATCCTTAGGATACCATAGACCAGAGTCAACTACTCCTTTCAAATATATCTAAAAAATCTCTTTATTGCAGTCACATGGGATTCCTTTGGATCAACTTGATATCTAGCAACCATACATAAAACATTCATAATGTCTGGTATGGTCCGAGTCAAATAGAGTAATCCACCAACCTTTGACTTGTACCTTGTTTTATTAGCCTTAGAAGAATCACCATTATGTGTTAACTTGCATTCAGTTATCATGGGTGTCCCTACAGGTTTTAAGTCTTCCATGCCAAACTTTTTTAGTAACTCTCTTACATATTTGGACTAAGATATAAAGATTCCATCCTCGAACTAAGTGATTTGCAATCCTAAAAATAATTTTATCTCTCCAATCATTGACATCTCAAACTCACTTCTCATTTCATCAGCAAACTTCATGCATAAGTCATCATCACCTTCAAAAATAATGTCATCAACAAAGACTTGAATAATCAACTCCTTATCCTGATCCACCTTGAAATAAAAATTGTTGTTAGGAGTACCTTTATTGAATCCAAGATTCACCAAGTATTTATCTAGTCTTGCATACCAGGCTCTAGGGGCTTATTTGAGTCCATATAGTGCTTTCTTCATCCGAAAAACCATATCCTTTTCATTAGTTAGTTGAAATCCATTTGGTTGCTCAACATAAACTTATTCTTCTAATTCACCATTCAGAAATGCTAACTTCACATCCATTTTATAGATTTGTAATTCTTGTAAGTAGCATAAGAAATAAATAACCTTATAGCTTCAATTCTACCAACAAGGGCAAAGGTTTCTTCAAAATCAATACCTTCCATCTGTGAATACCCTTTACATACCAATCTTGCTTTATTTCTGACCACTTCACCTTGTTCATTCAACTTATTCCAAAAGACCCATTTGGTTTCAAACACATTTTTATCCCGAGGTCTAGGAACAAGAATCCGTGTATCATTTTTCTCTATCTATATCAATTCTTCCTTCACTGTTTCATCCAATATTCATCTTTACATGCTTTATTGACATTGCTAGGTTCAGTCTTGGAAATCAGCCAATATCCTTCTACAATTTTTCTTATAGTCTACACACCTTTGTTCTTGTCTCATATAATCCTATTTTTAGAGTGATTTAACTCTACATACCTTGGAACTTTGGGATTATGTCTGACTTCTGATTCTTATGTTCTCTTTTCTGCACTTCCACTAGCTTCTCCTTCATGATTCTTTTGATTCACAGAAAAATTTGAAATTGATTCTATGTCTGTGCATTCTTTCCATTATTTTTACTCTCTTGTTGATCATCTGATTCATATCCACAATATCTAGATGATCTAATAGTGTCTTCATCAACTCTAACATTTTCAATTTCAACCATTTTCTTCAATCTTCTATTGTAGCACCGGTAATATTTTCTCTTAGTAGAGTAAGCCAGAAAGATACCTTCATCACTTCTAGCATCAAACTTGACAATATCTTCATCTCTCTTGATATAACATCTACTTCCAAATATTTTGAAATATCTAATAGTAGGCTTACAACCAAACCACAACTCAAAAGGAGTCTTACCAAAATTACCATTGACATTTATCTAATTGATAGTGTATACAATAGTGCTTACAGCTTCTCTCTAGTAGATATGAGGAACATTACCCTCCAACATCATATTTCTAGTAGCATCTAGAATTTTTTTGTTCTTTCTCTCAACAACTTTGTTCTATTGAGGGGTCTAGGGAGCAGATAATTGTCTTTTGATTCCATGTTCTTCACATAATGAATTGAACTCCTAGGAAGTTAATTTGTCACCTTTGTCCGATCTTAAGCATTTGACCTTCAAATCTGTCTCATTTTCTGCCATAGCCTTGAAACATTTGAACTGTTCTAGTGCTTCATGTTTTTCTCTCAAGAAAGCAACCCATATCATCCTACAGTAATCATCAATAAGCAACATAAATTACCTTTCTCCTTATAGACTTTTTGATTCTAGAGGGACCACATAGATTGGTATGTACCAGCTCCAGTGCACCTTTTGAATGATGTTATTTGCTTCAGAAATAAATTCTTGTCTACTTTCCCATCTAACATTCCTTGCATATAGTGTTAGTAGGCTTCACTAACCTAGGTAGATCTCTGACTGCTTGAGTGGAGCTTACTTTGATAATGTTATCAAAATTTCACATGACACAGCCTCCTATGCCATAACTATCTTACATCAACTTGAGAAATTAAACAAATTTCACTAACAAAACTTAGGTGAAAAATGTTACCTCTTTTCTTTGTTCCTAAAGCAATTACATTTCCAGAGCTTCCCAATATTCTACACTTACCATCTTTGAACTGGAGATTGTATCCCTTGTCCACCATTTGTCCAACACTCAACAAATTATGCTTCAATCCTTCAACATAAAGGACATCATCAGTATTGTATTTACCACCAAAAAGAAATAGTGCCTCTACCACAAATCACACTAACATTGCTGTCTCCAAATCTTACAACACCAGGTTCGGGTGATCCCATAATATTGGTTTACAATTTTTGGGCAAACTGGACACTGAACTAATTTTTTTAACCTAAATATTCACTTTCGAGCTCATATAGCGGCTAAACCGTGAAGAATTTGAAGATGATGAAAACTAGTGATTTGTGATGTTTTTTCTATAGATTCTAAATATATTTTTTTCTTTTTTTTTGAAATCAGATTGCACTTATTTTTCCATCTCCTTCAAAAACTAGTTTTTTTTAAAAACAACATTTTTAAGGAATGACGCTCACTATATACAACATAACTTTTTTTGTATGAAGGATAAAATTCTAATTTTTTTGAATTTAGATTTGTAACTACAATATCTAGCACTTTCATTTGGTTATACAGTGTTTTATTGAATATTTTTTCCTTAATCAAGTTTTGAAGTCAAACCAATTACAATTCAGACATAGGCAAACCGTATACATCACAACTTTTTCTATAAGTATCGAAATTCAATTTTTTGTTTTTTTAATGGATCAAGGACATCAATACCCAGCTTGAACATATTTTTAAAAATTATATTTGAATAATTTTCTATTTTTCCACATGTGCAAAATAGAGAGCTTGATTTTCAGTGAAAAACCTATGTTTAATAAAACTTAAAAAAGACATACATAATAAAATTATATTCGTTGGATAGCTCATTGTGAGGACTACCATGATAATTTCAAATAAATTTTAAATTAATTCATTTGATCCCCCAAAAGGTAAATCGAAAGAGATTTTTTATCAGCATTTTGATAGGTGTAAAGGAGACTTCGTTGTAGGTATGGTTTAAAACTAGAGGGGTTATATCCAAGGGGGTTTGATCTAAGGTGGTTTGATCAAATCCTCTTCAATTGGAATCCTTAAAATGAAAATTTTTAAGTCTTAAATCATTATATTTCCTAAAAATATCTGATTTCAGCAAAAATCATAATCTCCCAAAAATTGTAAACCAACTTTGTGGGATCACCCCACCCCTATACTTCTCTGAGCTTAGAAACTTGTTTTTGTCAATAGTAATATGATGTGAGCATCCGCTATCAATCACCCACCCATCCTTTTCATCAATTTTGGCTGCAAGAGCTTTCTTAATACTTTGATCACTAGTAGATTCAGTGGACATCGTACCATTTTCCTTGATAGCAATGAATACCCATCCATCTTCATTTCCAGTTTCTTTATCAGATTCATCATCCATAACACCTTCTTCAACATAATAACATTTCTTTTTAAATCTAGACTTGACAGGATTTTTACTTAGAAACTCTTTCAGGACACGTTGATGCAAAATGACCTATCTTACTGCAAGCGAAATATTTAATAGGTAGCTTTCCTTTATATTTGCCATGTTCGTTGGCTTCTCTTTTCACAATCAATACTTTTAGCTCTTCTCACTCTCTTTCTTCATCTTCAATCCGTTTGATCTCATCTTCATAGTTGAATGTTTTTTCTAGAACTTTCTCCATATCTTTCTTGGCCTTTTTTGGATACAATAGCTTTAAATGCATATTTTGTCTTAGGAGTAGACTCACCAAATTCACTCGAATCAAAGGTAGCTAGTTTACCAATAAAAATGTCTCTTGTCACATTTGTTACTATCCTGAGATCCTCAATAGAATTATCTTTTATTTTATAAGAAGTAGGCATTGATCTGAGCACTTTAGCTACAATCTCATCTTCTTCCATGATTCCACCGGCATGATGGGACTTTAAAAATTTGTAAAAATTTGCCTGATTTGGGCATGTTTGTTTACATTTTATGGTTGGGGATCTAATGTTTAGGGTCAAAGGGTTTTTGTTACCCATGATAAAATTTATTGGTACCTTTAAACCCTCACGTTATATTTTAGCATTGACCTATTATTGGGGGTTACTGGTCTCTTAAGTCATCCAACTAAGCATCGTCTTTCGTGTTCTTATCAGCCCCTTCACCCGAGCTATCGGTCTTATCTTTCTATTTGGGTGCTATTATTATTTTTCCTAAGTCAGGTGGTTTTTCCCTAGGTTTGGGTGGGCTAAAAATTTTGTGCTTCTGATGGTTTTCTTTTCCTATTCTCTGGCCAGCCCCATTTTCATAAGTAATTCTTTTCCATATGTAGTCTGGCGGGTTGTCGAATCACGGGGATCAGATTTAGACCGTTCCTCGCAGAGCTTGCAAGGTTTTTTGTCGACATCACTAAAGTGGTGTGAGGTGTGTGAGATGCTGTCATCTGTCAAGTATGATAGAGTGGGACCTATCCTGATGCACCAACAGTGGCAAGTGGATGTCTTTTCAACAATCAATATTAAATAATGGGGATTAATGATGATCATCTCTCGCAGGCCTCACATGATCAGATTCATGTTCTTAGAGGTACTATGAGGTTTGTGAGCCGGTGACATGTGGTTTGGCTCTGTAGAACAAGGGGGTTGGGTGGGGACTATTGCTTGGTCGCGTGTTTCCTAATTTGTGAGGGTTGTGATTGGCTGGTGGTTTTCCTAGGTGGTGATGTGGGTTCTTCAACGATCATTGAATCAATTTGAGTCGTTCAACTTGCCAGGTCTTTTCACATCGACGGTATGAATTCAAAGGGTTATTGTTAACCCATTTTAGTATTACTTGCACTCTGCAAGTTATTTTCATTAATGGCATAAGTTTTTCAGTGGATTTCCTCTTGATATCCTTGTGTGCGAGTGGTATCCACCTGATAATGCAATGATGGGCTCTACACCCTTTTCCATGAGCTTGAAATTATTCTGTGGTGGTGACGTTAGCCACTAATTGCTCATTTTCTCATTCTACAATTTGAGCAATTAATGTTCCCTACACCGGCTTGCTTGATAAATGCTCGCTAATTTTCTCATTTGTATCATTGCACTTTTAGTTGTGTTTGTTTGCAGGCGATTATTTTCTTTTTGAGTTCGAGGCTCACGAGCCCAATGGATAAGTTAGTAGTACAACAAAGTGCTCAGGTGAGTAACGAATTTGCAACACAAGGAGAAACAAATTGTTCCTAGTACTTATAGAATAGTCACTCAAAGGGTGGAGATGAGGTTTGGATTTTTCATGTCACCTGTTGATCTCTCTTCGGATTCTGAAGGGGAGGGGTTCCAAACTTATTTGGACTACCGTAGTTACCTCGTGGCCCTAACTTAAATCATAGGAGTGGACGAGGAGGTCCTCACAGTTTCTCCAATTACTGTGGTGGCACCATATAATGTTGTTGGGTCTAGTGTTGGTACAAGGAGGGGTAAGGAACTGGTCTCGCTTCTTACTAAAGTGAGAACTAGAAGTGGTCACTTGTATCGGGGTCGTGTGGTTACTCGGGATGTTGGGAAATGAGTGATGTTGTTGGGGTGGTGCTTTCTTCTTTTTTGTGCTATTTCGGTGGTTCAAGTTTGATGTGGACGTGTGCGTGGTATCACTAGGGCTGTGTTTTTTGTATTTTTTGGCTAGTTACATCGGTGTAACCATTTTTGGTTCCTCTGTGCCTATTGCAGGCATTTTTTTTTATGATGAGGATTTTTTTGAAATGAAATTTGAATTTCATTTCTTAAAGTGAAATTCATTTTGAAATGAACAATGGAGCCCTATGCTTTTTGCTCTCCTATTTTATAAAGGAGATTTCATGGCTCATTGTTGGGGGTCAGATTTTTTTGTATCATAAGGCTTAGGCTATGTACATAAAGGTTATATTGTGGTATTTTGGAAGGTTCTAGTTGGAAAGTCATTCCATGTTGGGTGTTGTATAAAATAATCATGCTATGCTTTTATAATAACTAATATCAATAATTCTACAAAATAATTAAGACAATTGCTCTCCTATGTACATATCATGGATTATGGATGAATTTATCAATGGTTTCTTCATTCAGTTTCAATGGTATGTTTGGATGTGTACTTAGTTTTCTTGCTTCAACTTAATGAGTTAATCAAATTCTTGAAAAGGAATTACAAGTCTATGATAATGTGCTGAGGATTTAATAAGGAAAACTATTTTAATTAATGGAAAATCTCATAATGTAAGACATTATAATGATGAGTTCCATGATATCAGGGTTATGTTTTATGTGACTCCCGCTCGGTTGGATGAGGCACTGGATAGTTCATTCTAGACCCTTTTTAGAAATGCAAGAAAATAGCCCTAAGTGTAAAGGTTCAAGATCTGAACATTTTAAAAAATCAATTCCTATCTCTTCCGAGATACAAATCTTACATTAAGTGTGCTTTCCTAGCTTTAGATAGTTGTTCTTATTATTTGGTTTGCCAAAACCTAGGTAGATATTGTTTAATTGCATTAATAGGAATGCATCTATGTATAGAACTATTCTTGAGACATGAAGCATTTTATGAACACATATGGGAAAGCCCTCATTGGTTTCACAAAGCCAAAAGTGTAGGAGATCTTAGTCTTTGATTAAATCTTTTCAGTTGGCAATTAGCTTTGCAATTTCTTGAATATAGAGTTTGGCAACCTCTTAGAGAATTATGAAGCCTTAATGGGTAAAATAAAACACCAATAGAATGGCGACTCCACTAGAGATGAACTCAAAAATTTTGGTTGCAGACGGTGTTGTTATAGAGTCATTAAAGTTTTGAATTATTTTTGTAACCAGAGGTTGAAAATTATTGAATTATTTTTCCCATCCGAGTCACCAACAGAATGGCGACTCTGCTAGGGAGAATTTGTGAAAATTATGATTGCAAAATCTAGCCTTAAGAGTCATTGCACAGAGTCAAATAATTTACCATTCTAAATTTAATTCAAATACTGAAGGATTTTAAACCTGGAGGAAGTTTCGTTGAAGTGAACCTTGAAGATTCCATGATTTGTGGTGCTCTGCTAGTGAAAAGAAGTCAAAAGAACATTTATCTATGAAAGAACTTCACACTTCTTGAATTTCAGTCCTATTTAAAGAGAGGTGGCGAATCTATTAATAGAACCTATTGGGTATGTGCAGAATCATGATGGGCCAAAAAGTGGCGATATGATGGCCTATGTGGCCGACGACTTTTTTTTTACCAAAAATTTATGGAATGAAAAGGGTTTTTAAAGGAGATTCTTAGCTTTCCATCAATATAAATTATACTTTACTTTGAATTTAATAAATAATTATTATTCATTTTCTATTTGAATTATGACTCAAGTCCTACTTGATAGGCTGATTGAAAAACATCTATAGCTTTCAAATCGTATCACATTTTTTGAATATGAAACATGTGTCACATTCTTTGCTTCACATACTATAGGATTAAAATGAAAAGAATTGAATTTAATGAATTTTTGACCAAGTTAAGGTGGTCAAACATACGAGTTTTTATATTTTTTAAAAGTTTTACTAAAAAAATCATAATTAATTATTTACTTGGAGAAAAGTTACAAAAAAATATGCATCACATCGAGACATGAGTCTTTTACTTATATCTAAAATATTATTAAAGACTATTATCATTTTATTGTGGTTAGGGTGGTCAAACAAACACCTACTTCTTATTTTCCCCCTAAAATTTAAGTACTACTTCATTAAAATTTCAAATTTTCACCAAATAAATTTTTTTTAAATATAAATAAACTTAGTAGTTTAGAAACTACATTCAATTTTCAAGAGATTCTATTGTTACATATTTTTTAAATACTATAGTTAAATTATTCAAATTTTTACGTCAAGTTGCCTAACTCTGATTTTTCTTAATTTTATTGTCACTTAAGGGCCTGTTTTTTCCATGATGATCCTGCACATGCCATATTGAAAATTTGAAGAAAGTTTTCTAGATCTGCAACATTTCCAAGTATTCTTCATATTTGGTTTTCAAGAATATTGTGTATGGAAACCATATTTGAACTTCTTAGAAGAAACTTTGGTTCCCTATTTCGTGAATTAGCACTAATGGATGGAAAGAATTGTAAAATTGAATTTGCACACTCCTATTTGTTGGATCTATAGAATGTAATTGTAGTTCCATTGAAATAATTTTGTTTAGTGCTCAAATATATTCTAGCTTGGATGGTTAGAATTCATTCATGTATCTTAGGGGTTTCCATCCATTTGTGTTATCATAATTATCAAGCGTGAGTTGTCATTATGTCAGTAATTATCCATGTTGTCCATCATTTGGTCATGCTTGTAATTATGCACAATTAGTGAGCCTTAATTTGTAATATCCATGGATCATCAAGGTAAAGTAGCTATACTAGTGAACGCTTTGATTCATCTTGTCAAGAAGTGTCAAAATTATAATAATCTTCGAGCATCTAATACCCCAAATTGTAAGAACCCAAGAGTTAATAAGCCTAGGTTTAGTCCTGAATGGAATGATGTATTTGAAAGAGGACTTAAAGAAATGGATGAAAGGCACCATGCATTTCAACAAGCCCGATCAAGAGACAATCATACTATATCTACTTTCCAAGTCATTGCACCCATTGTATGCTCATTTAGATTTGTCATGGGTTGATTACAAAACTTAAAGTATGTCAGCTCAAGTCTATAAGAAGATGCCTAGATTTGATGGATATATCGTATGTGAAGGAGATGAACATGTTCAAAGTTTTTCCAGCTTCATGGAGAAACATTCATTCATAGATCAGGATATGTGGATGATATTTTTTGTAAGATCCCTTGAAGCACGAGCTCTAGATTGGTATTTAAGTTTTCTTGAGAAGTCATCTCCTTGCTGGGATGAATTAGTGAATGCTTATAGAAAAGAGTTTGCAAGAGACCCTTCTGATTTGGTCACAATATTAAAGGAAATTAGAAAGAAAACCGAAGAGTCAAGTATTTATTTCAGTCATAGATTTTTTGTTGCTCTTTCACTAATCCCAGATAATTTCAGATCTAGTACATTAGACTGTATCCATATGTATTTTGAAGCTTATGAAGAAGGATCTGGTGCATTGTTAAAAAATTTTGAAATACTGAGCATGCAAATGGCATACATGGTTTTGGATGGTTTGGAGAAACAAAGGAATGAGTATATGCAAAGTTTGTTGTCTTCTATTTTGGGAAAACATTTTGATGTAATCAGTAGTGGTGTTAATGTAAATTATTAGGTGTTTCTAGAGAAGTGCAGACTTGAGAAGGTAAAATATGAGAAGAATGAATCATTGGATGATGAGGAAGTTGTTAACGAATAAATTAAAACAGAAGTATACCCAAATACAAATCAGCAGTTGAGTCTTCCAAGCCATGAACATGATGTAGAATATCAGTTGGATTTACTCTTTGAAGAAGAGATGTGCAATCAGAAATTTTGTGATACAGTTGACCATGTCAATCCTACAAGTTTTGAATGTAGCATTGATACAAATATCTATGATGAGACATTTGGATTTGTTGATTTAGGGAATGCTCTTGATAAAATCAATGTATCAGCTGCAAATGAAGAGGTATGTGGTGAATTTCAGTTTGAAAGATAAGCCACAAGCATCTGCAATGAGGAAACCATTGATGGTTTTCAGTTTGATAAAGAATACATTTGTGTTTATCCTTAGGAGAATGCAAGTGACAAGCTTAGTGAAGACACCCAATCTGATGTTGAAATGCAAAGTGATGTGGATTGTTGTTATGACAGCCCAAAAGTGAGTTAGAATGAACAAGTGGACAATCTATTATTTATGACGGATGGTGACCATGTTTTTGAAAATGTTGTTGGCAATCCAATTTCTTATGATTGGGGAGATCTTGTTTATGATCAGCCCATTAGGCTCTTAGATTTTGGTAAAGAAGACATCACAACATATTATAATTTGCAATTTGATAATGCATCAAATTCAAGTGAAGGTCAAAAAGAGGAAATGTTTGAAAGAATAGATCAGAGCAATGATCTACTAAGTGGTGAACAAATCTCAGATATGTTGACCACTAAATATCATAAATATATATGTGTTGATAATCCTCAGTTGTTTTGTGCTTCTCACATTGACTTTGATAGTGATGATAATCTTCATTGTACAAGGTATGATGCAACTGAATCAGATTCTCTTCCCATTGATGAATTGGCTGATCATGATGATGTTAATATGGATGAAGACAAACAAAAAATTGATTGTAATGATGCACTGTGTGATGAGTATGAAGATATGGACACTGATGGAAGTTCATAAATCTGTTTTGATGAGTTTGAAGCAATAGATAGCCATTAGGATTGCATATCTAATGAGCCAAATTTTGAAGATTCTAATGCAATTTTAGACAAGTTTTTGTTTACTAACTTGAATAAGCCTAGTCATGAGTTTTGAGTGAGAATGAAGATGTTGATTTCAATCAGAAATGAGATTATGCTTCTCAACCAGAATTGCTTGTTGTTAAGAAATATTGTGATACTGAAAATGTTGATACCTTGTATTTAGAGGATAAAAAAATGAGTGGTGCGGAGGAAAATTCAAAATTTTGCATGGAGGGGACAAAGATTTTTGCATCAGCAATTAATGTTTGGCAAAACTCCTTATTTGAGGAGTCTCCATTTTCATCAATTAGTACTAATGATGATCCTTATTGGTGTAGAGATAATCCACTCTTTGTTGAGAGCTCAAATGAGTTCAATATTGCATCAGTTTGTATAGAGAATGTTAATAGTGACCAGGATGTCATTGATAATCTTGACTTTTTGCATGAAGCTGAAATGGACTTGTTGTCACCCCTTGAGATGAGCTTTTTTTAGAGTAATAATGAAAGTGTTATTGATATTGCTGGTAAAAAAAAATCAGCTTGTGCTGAAATTCTCACTTATAAATTAACACATACAACAGGTGGTGTTGAACATAAGGAGGCCAATGCACATAATGTTTTACCTATTTCCCTTGTTGAAGTTGGTTTGCTAGAGCCTGCCATTGAGGTTTTTTATTTGGAATTAGATGATGGGATGTAGGAGGAAGTACATTGTGAGGGGCCTGAAATGAATATATTCACACATTTCCTGGAGAAAGAAGTGACTCATGATTCCCATTTCTATAATATCATGAAGTGTTCTAGAACATTTGAACACAACTATTAGAAATTAGGCTTATAGTGTAATCATCAGGGTGAGGATTCCCTAAATTATGCGTCTTCTATTTTATGCAACAATGGTTTGCACAACATGCACAAAGTTTTTATGAGGGTTTTCAGTTCGATGCGCAAACTGATTTTGATGCCATGTTTTTTGATGTTGAGTTGTGTGATGTCAAGGATCAGATGGATTATGAATGTTTTTATTTCTCAGTTCCAGTGAAACATGACTAGAAGCAACCTAAGGTAGAAGGTCACTATGATTATGAATTTTAGTTGATGACAAATTGTATATTGCAGATTGATAGATTTATTTGTGGCATTGAAAATCATAGTGTTATAGTGGGACATGTCAATAACCAAGCTAATTTGTAGGAAATTCATGGTAGTGTTTATAGATTTGATCTGCTCTAGCTAGTAGAGAATTTTGTTTCTAACAGGGGTAAATTCTTATTTCCCTTGTTTGGTGGCCTGGGGCCACCAACTTGGATGTAAACAAATTTTCAATGGTAGCATGGTGGAGCATTTGTTAGGGTACCTATTTGATTCAATTTTTGGTTTGCTCCTTAGAGATCTAGGTTCTTGTTATGCCCACAAGGGGCATACATCCCCAGTTAGAGCCACTGATGGGAGTTTTGAAATTTGTCAAAAATTTGTTTGGTTTGGGCATATATGTTTACCTTTTATGGCTCGAGATCTAATGTTTAGGGTCAAATGTTTTTTGTTACCCATGATAAAATTGATTGGTACCTTTTAAACCCTCATGTTATATTTTACCATTGACCTGTTAGTAGGGGTTACCGGTCTCTTAAGTCATCTGACTGAGCATTGTCTTTTGTGTTGTTACTGGCCCCTTCACCCAACCTCTCGGTCTTATCTTTATATTTGAGTGTTATTATTATTTTGCCTGAGTATCATGGTGTTTCCCTAGGTTTGGGTGGGCTTAAAATTTTTTTCTTTCAAGGGTTTTCTTTTCCTATTTTCTGGCTAGCCCCACTCTCATAAGTAATTATTCTCCATATGCAGTCTAGTGGGCCGTCGGATCATGAGGATCAGATCTGGATTGTTCCTCATAGACATCACAAGGTTTTCTACCGACATCACTAAAGTAGTGTGAGGTGTGCAGGATGCCACCATCTGTCGAGTATGGTAGAGTGGGGCTTGTCCTTATGTGCCAGTAGTGACAAGTGGGTACATTTTCAACAATGGATATTAAATGACGGGGATTAATGATGATCATCCCTCACAGACCTTGCACAATTGGATTAATGTTCTTGGAGGTACCATGAGGTTTGCAAGCTGATGACATGTGGTTTGGCTCCATGAAACAAGGGGGCTAGGTGGGGCCAGGTGGGGCCTGCTGCTCGATTGCAGATTTCTTGATTTGTGAGGAGTGTGATTGGCTGCTTTTTTTCCCAAGTGGTGATGTGGATTCTTCAACAATCATTGACTCAATCTGAGTCGTCTGACTTGCGAGGTATTTTCACATCGACGTTTTGAATTCAAAGGGTTATTTTTCACCTGTATGAGGATTACTTGTGCTCTATAAGTTATTTTCATTAATGGCATGGGTTTTTCAGTGGATTTCCTCTTGATTTCCTTATGTGCAAAAGGTATCCACTTGATAATGCAATGATGGGCTCTACACCATTTTCCATGAGCTCAGAATTATTCTCTGGTGGCGACATCAGCCACTAATCGCTCATTTTCTCATACTATAATTTGAGCAATTAATGTTTCCTCAACCGGCTTGCTCTATAAATGCTCACTAATTTTATCATTTGTATCATTGCATTTTGAGTTGTGCTTGTTTACAAGTGATTATTTTCTTTCTGAGTTCAAGGCTCACGAGCCTAATGGATAATTCAGTAGTACGACAAAGCGCTCAGGTGAGTGTAATGAATTTGCAACATGAGGAGAAACAAATTATTCCTAGTACTTCTAGAATAGTCACTCAAAGGGTGGAGATTAGGTCTAGATGCTCCATGCCACCTATTGAGCTCTCTTCGGGCTCTAATGGTGAGGGGTCTAAAACTGATTCAGACTATCGGAGTTACCTCGTGGCCCTGACTAAATGCATGGGAGTGGATGAGGAGGTCCTCATGGTTTCTCAAATTACTACGGTGGCACCTTGTATTTTTGTTGGGTCTACTACTAGTACAAGCAGGGGTAAAGAACCGGTCTTGCTTCTTACTCAAGCGAGAACCAAGAGTGGTCGCTTGTATTACGGCTATGTCGTTACTCAGGATGTTGGGAAATGAGTGGTGTTGCTAGGGTGGTGCTTTTTGATTTTTTGTGATGTTTCGACGGTTCGGATTTGATGTGGACATGCGCATGGTGTCACTGGGGTGGTGTTTTTTGTCTTTTTTTGGTTGGTTACAATAGTGTAATCATTGTTGGTTCCTCTATGCATATTGCAAACATTTTTTTTTATGATGAGGAGGTTTTTGAAATGAAATTTTAATTTCATCTGGTTAAATTGAAATTCATTTTGAAATGAACAGTGGAGCTCGATGCTTGTTGCTCTCCTATTCCATAAAGGAGATTTCACGGCTCATTGTTGGGGGTCATATTTTTTGTATCGTAAGGCTTAGGCTATGTACATAAAGGTTATATTGTGGTATTTCTGAAGGTTCTAGTTGGAAAATCATTCCATGTCTGGTGTTGTATAAAATAAGCATGTTATGCTTTTATAATAACTGATATCATTAAATCTACAAAACACTTAAGACAATTGCTCTCCTATGTACATATCATGGATTATGGATGAATTAATCAATGGTTTCTTCATTCAGTTTCAATGGTATATTTGGATGTGTACTTAGTTTTCCTTCTTTAACTTAATGAGTTAATCAAATTATTGAAAAGGAATTACATCTCTATGATAATGTGTTGAGGATTTACTAAGGAGTATTGTTTTAATTAATGGAAAATATCATAATGTAAGGCATTATAATGATGAGTTCCATGATATTAGGGTTATGTTTTATGTGACTCTCACTTGGTTTGATGAGGGAATAGATAGTTCATTCTAGATCCTTTTTATAAATGCAAGACAATAGCCCTAAGTGTAAAGGTTCAAGATCTGAACATTTTTAAAAATCAATTCCTATCTCTTTCGAGATACAAATCTTACATTAAGTTTGCTTTCCTAGCTTTAGATAGTTGTTCTTATTCTTTGGTTTGCCAAAACCCATGTAGATGTTGTGTAATCACATTAATAGGAATTTATCTATGTATAGAAGTGTTCTTGAGACATGAATAATTTTATGACCACATATGGGAAAACCCTCCTTGGTTTACAGAGCGAAAAGTGTAGGAGATCTCAATCTTTGACTGAATCTTTTCAGTTGGCCATTGGCTTTGCAATTTATAGAATATAGAGTTTGGAAACCTCTTAGATAATTATGAAGCCTTAATGGGTAGAATTAAACGCCAACACAACACATCTTATACCCATCACTAGTTCATTTACCTTCTCCATGAAAGGAATAATTTTTTCATCTTCACTCATCTTCAAGTTCTCCCACTTTCCTTTCAAACTTGTTAGCTTAGAAATCTTCACTTGTGCATCTCCTTCATACAATATCTCTAATTTCTTCTAGATCTCATGTGTTTTCTTTAGACCTATTCCATTTATCATCTTTGAATCTATCAAAGTACTCAACAATGCTTCTATAGCCCTAATATTAGTTTCAACTTCTTTGATCTCATCAGGAGTAGAGGGACCATTCCAAGGAATATTATATATGTTCTTTGTAATGTTTTAGAAAGGTTCACCAATGCACTTCAAATGACACTCCATTCTAACCTTCCATAGAGAGTAATTTGTACCATCAAATCTAGGAATATCCTTCTTGTATGATGTCATCTTGGATCACCTCAAACTATTACACTTCTTTAGAGGAACCCGCTCTTATACCAATTGTTGGCAAAACAAGGATAGACAACTGATAAGGGGGGTGAATCAGTTGTTACAAAATTTAAATTTATTTAACCTAAATATCAACCTTTAATCTCATATCTGATAATTAAGAATGAAAGAATGAATCAACAACACATCAAAAACAAATGAACACCAATATTTTTGCATGGAAACCTTGTTAGGGGAAAAACCATGGTGTAGGTTAATCCATAATTATATCCTATTAAAATTATAATTAAACATGAATAAGGAATGCACTTGCATTCAGGCACACTGCCTAGAGCTCACTGCTCAAAGGGAAGGCTCACTTCCTTACATAAAATAATTAGATTAAATCCATCTTATGAGATTGAATTGAGAAATTAGCTTCTATAAAAGCCTGACGATAGTTTTGGTTAAGCACATAAACACTTCTTCACACTTCACTCAATATTCTTCATGTACTCTGCTCTGAAATCAAATAATTTGATATTTATTCACCATATCTTGCACACACTTTGCATAAATTCACCGAGCATACATCCCACATTTCAAAATGTAGAAACAATTTCTCTTATATATCCTCTATATGATTTTACATCAACAACTTTGTCAGCCACAAATAAATAATGATTGAATTATAAATTGTCAGCCCAATTCATGAACAAATATCAATGCGCACCAACCTAAGTCAGTCACATTATAATGAAACCTAAATCAACATCCTTGAACATGCCAAGGATTAAAAAATTAATCCATAAAGATCTGCAACATGCTACCATGATCATGTCAATTAAGAACATGAAAACTTGAACACACAAAGGAAAAATCTTGGATCAAAAACACATCGATCAACACGGATGTAGCACAACGATAGAGTACAATCTAGAAACATCATTGAACATCACAAGAGAAAATGAAACAGTATTCACCTAAAATTGGTTTGGAGAATCCGATTGATTAAATATGAATTATTTGATTAATTATCCTAATTTACTCTACTATTGAATAAATAGAAATATTTATTTATATAATTGATGTTCACATTCACATTTTAAATTCTTCTAATCTTAATTAAATAAACAAAATTAAATACTTTGTTTGATTTAATTATCATTTCCCTATTTTATTCTATCACATCAATCTTAAATTAATTAAATAAAGGTCATATATTTTATTGATTAATTGCCATTATTCTTCTATTTAATTTAATAAAAAACTTCTATAGTTTTTTTTATTAAATTATTTATCCCTCTTTTGCTAAATTAAATAAATCAAAAATATGTGAATAAAGGCATAAGGAATATTCCTCTATATTTCCTCAAAATCAAATTAGATATCGTATGTCTAATTTATGTCAAATCATGTCAAAATTAATTGATTGAAACTTCACGGGAAGAATTGGAGACAAATTGCAAATTTATCTCTCAATCCTCCTCCATCAATCTTTCCTCTTCTCTTGCCTGGTGTTTTAATGGGTAGAGAAAATCTCCAAAATTCTTGCAATCTCCTCCTTCTCCCACCATTCAATCCTCTAGATTGAATCCAAGCCTCTCTTTACCATCCCTGTGCATTTCTATAGCCAGGAAATCTATAAATAAAGCTTCATTGAAACAAAAAAGGATCCAGAATCCGAGGTTATCAAGTTTACTCTGAAAGAAATTATCAAGCATCAAGCATCCAAGCATCCAACATTCAAGCTTTCACAATCATGGCTACCTCCTATAGCTGCATTTATTAGTTTTCATGTCAATTCATGCTATACTAGTTTCTTTTATCATTTAGTATTATCATATTAGCATTCATATCATTGCATCAACATCATTCCATTCTTTAGATTGTCATTTTAATAGTTATAGTGTTATTTAAATCTGAGAGCACATAGATTAATAAATCTTTAAAGATAGGAGACAATGAGACACTTTCAATTGATTATTAGCTTAATATTTGATGCAATTTTTCATTAAGAAGTGTTTTATTGCTTTATACCTCATTCACACTTACAATTTGGCACCCACCATGGGGCCTAACCCCATATTTTTATCATTTTTTTTCTGAAAAGTGTCGCGCAAGTTTCCGGCGTGTTCTATTTTAGTGCTTCTGTCAAAAACTATAGCGCATTTGTGGAAAACTATGGCACTTTCATGCTCTATTTCGGTGATTCCATGATACTATAGTGCATTCATAAAAAAAAAAATAGCACTTTCAACTCTAGCGCTTCCACGACCTATTTCGGCGCATCGATTACCCATTTCCAGAAAAGCTGATTTAGTGCTTCCATGGAAAAATTTGGCACTTCAGTGCTCTGTTTAAGTGCTTTCAATTTTAGCACATCAAGTAAAAACTATAGTGCTTTCGTAAATTGTTTTAGCACTTTTGTAAATTCAATCTGGATCCGACGTGACCGCAAACATAATTAAATTTTGATACAGTTAGACTAAATTTTATCAATCCTAGGGTAGCCATTGTTATTCTAAAGTTTATCAATCCTAGGGTAGCCATTGCTATTTTAAAATCTATCAATCCTAGGGTAGCCATCACACTTTTGTAGTAACAGTTAAAAAGAACATCATGATTTTTGTGAAGCAAAATCTTCATATAGATTAGAAAACTTGTGTTTTTTGGCTTAAAACAAAACAATTTATTTGTTGTGCTTTAATGGTAATTAGGCTTATGCTCTCCCCTTAACTAGGTGATCAAAGTGCCAGATTCATCCTTATTTTCATGCAATTTACGATTTATTAAATCCTCTAGAAGGCCTGCCATAGTGGGAAAAAGTACTCACCCTATGGGAACAACCTAAGTGGGAACGCCTAAAGCCAGGGATTCCAACCCACTCTAATCAAAATGCAAGTCGTTGATGAAATTCCAACTTGATGGTAGTGAGAAAGATAACCATCCCCAAAATCTTTGTTCTAAAGATTGGGAGGTCTCCTAAGGGATTTTATCAATTTCCACACCACACGGAAGCCCTATCTACGAACCATAGAGTAGTATCCTATAGAGTCAGTAACCAAACATTGTCATTCTCACGGTGCAATGGGAGGGAAGAATCTGCCCCCAAGAAACTCACCATATAATTGCCAAGGATCATTTTCTTAGAAAATGAGAAATCCAAATCTGAGTATGCACCTAGAAATGACAAAAATATGGGCTCCCTCTAGGGGGTGACACAGCTATGTGCGTCAACACAATTTCTAGATGTGGGCTATTGAGTATAATGATGACCTATTTGACCTTAAGTGTGAGTTTGTTTGATTTGTGTATATTTGTCAAAGCAACCAGTGAAAATCAATAAGGACCATTTGTGGTTCTTGAACATACATGATCTATTGAAATTAAAACAATTATTCCACAATTGCTTGCTATGTTTTCACAAAATCATTAAAATCAGATTAAAAGATCATCTAAAAAATGATAAGTCAAATCAGGTCAAGAAATTCATGATTTGAAAGTGGAAGTCCACCATGTTTGTCAAGAGAGCAATCAAAATCACCAAACCCAAGAAACCTCTCAATTATTGGGATAATTTAAGAAGAAGGTGTTATCTATATCAGAATCGAAAATCTTTTTGCAACATAGAACCTTCATCCATAGATATCATGACTTTGCTAGGGGTCATAATATTGATTACGCTGTAGAACCACTCTATTCACGAGCTTTCTTCGAAAGGAGAGCTCTCACACAATATCACAACCATAGTCAATGCATACGTTAGTCCTATTTTCCACAACCCATGATAGAATATGCCACAAGGCCAGATCAAGTTTTATTATAGAGAGTCTTAAAAGTCCAGTTTAGCACTCTAGAAACCTATTTCAGCACTTCGGGTCACTGTTTTAGTGCTTTCATAAAATAGCGCTTTTGAGCACTGTTTTAGCACTTACAATCACTGTTCTATCACTTCCATCAAACAACACTTTCATCATCTTTTTTAGCACTTTAGGGCACTATTTTGACGTATTTGTCAAAACAGTGCTTTCATCATCTTTTTCAATGCTTTCAGGCACTATTTTAGTGCATTTGTAAAGATAGCGCTTCCATCGCCCGTTTCAACGCTTTTGAACTCTGTTCTAGCACTTCTATGAAATAACACATCCATCACCTATTTTAGCACCCCTAAACTCTATTTTAGCACTTTCACAATAGAGAGTTCCAAATCATACCAGTTAATTTGTTTGTCATTTATCCACAAATTTTTATCAAAACACATATTTTTATCAAAATCACTGTTTAGAGACCAAAATCAGATAAGTTCATACAAGTTCCCAATCTTATCAACTAAAACATAGATCTTGCACATCAAAAGTGTCAAATCAAATACATAATCAATTACTACACTGAAGTTTCATCATCAGGATATTATCATCCTTTATCACGAAACAAGCTATAGTAATCCAGTTTTTAAAGGTCTAGTCTTATCAATAAGATCAGTCATCTTATTCAACTTTTGTTAAAAAATCACTTGACATTTCCAACATAAAAAATCAAATTTTGGAAGAAAGAACAAAAACTTGTATGCCAATCTTCACTAGGTAACAAAAACAGAGACTCTTAGAACAAGAACTTGAAACATCACATACAATGGTACAAGAAAATCCTTGGAACAGTATGCATCAAAATGATAAGAATAAAATAACTCTAGAGAACATTAAAATAGCCCAATAGGATCCCAAATTCCATAAATTCATGGAAAAGATCTTAGAACAAGCCATGGAGAAATATCTCTTAATGTTGGTTGAATTAGGTTATAAACTTCCTAAGGACTTTGACGTAAACCGTCCAAAAGAAGCACCTTTAACAAGTGGGACTGAAATACCGCAACCCACATAAGCAATAGGTTTGGTTGTTGCTTTAACATCCCAGATGCAAATCTTACAATAACAGATACAGGATATGATAAAAGGGAGTACCAAAAGGTATGCAATACAAGACATTTGTCCTTATCCTTTCGACTCAACAGTCGATATGATACCTTTTCCTTGACACTGTGAATTCCCCAAGTACAACAAGTACAATGGACGAACGGATCCAATCGATCATATTTGGGAATTTAAAACCATGAGCCTAGAGTTTTCCCAAGAGGAAACTTACCTAATGAGATTATTCCCAAGAAGCTTGGGAGGTTCATGTATGGAATGGTTTTCAAAATTAACTAGTATCCGAACTTTTGAGGAACTTGTCAACAAGTTTATCTCTCAGTATTATTTTAACATCCAACACAATGTTACGATAAAGGATCTGTATAATCTAAAAAAAAAAAAGGGGAGACTTTTCTATCCTTTCTACAAAGATGGCGACAATTGTTCGCTAGATATCCTCGATCCATTCTTGAAGAAGAGAAAATGGAGTTGTTTATTGAAAACTTGATGGAGGAGATGAGTTACAGACTTGAATTGCAATGTCCTCCCACATTCAAAAAGGTGATAGAAAATGGCCTTAAGATTGAAGAAGCGCTAGTAAAAAGAGGGTGTATTAAACATTTCAATGAAAAATCAAATAACGCAAATTCCTCAAACCAGTACCCCAGCAATGATAAATCAAAATTTTGGCAAAAGAATTGAAATATGACTACAAATGAAATGGTAAGTGATTTACAAAAGCCAAACCAGTCTTCAACTTGATAGCATCTACTTTGAAAACAAATCAAAACAATGATCAAATCGTCAAGTCAAATGTCATTTAGAACAATGAAATAAAAAAATCGCAATCATACCAAAAAACATCAAACCGGCGTAGGTTTACACCTTTAGGCCAAACATTGGAATCAAAGATGAAAGAACTAGTCACTAGTGGTCTTATCACTATGTAGGAAGAAAGATTCTGGGATCCAAGGGTCAAACCATCATGGTGGAATGACTCATATTATTGCAACTTCCACAACAATAAAGGCTACAAAACTAATGATTTTATGGAGTTAAAACACACAGTTCTAATAAAAAATAATAAGGTGTATATAGAGGGACCCCATAAAAATAATGATCATTCAGCCATCATGGACCCTTTACCAAACTATGACAAAGGAGCATCATCTTCTATGAAAAACAAAGGTGAAAATATCAATCATATCTATGATAAAAAAATCCTTTGTCTTAACGAAGTAGAGAGTGATCATACCAATGGTCAAAACATGGATGAACACGAAGCCAATGACACTACACCTTTGGATTTGCTCCCAAGCATACAAGTCCCTGAAAATCAAATAAACGTCATAAAAATCAAAGAACAATAAGACTATCAACTCGCAAATATAATGACAAGGGAGCAATCCAAGGTAGTGTTAAAGGGAGTTGGGTCTAAAAATGCATATCCACAACCATCTCATTACAACATTATCAATTAGCTTCAAAAAATTCTAGTGCATATATCAATACTAGAACTCCTCAAACTATCTCCATCACATAAGGAGGTTCAAGAACAAGCACTAGTTGCCACTACAGTACCGAAAAATCTAGATGTTTGCAAATTCCAAGCTATGGTGGGGTATTTGACTACCCCACATTGTCTATCATTCTCTGAATAGGATGATGTCTCACTCAACCATCCCCATAACACTGCACTCCATATTGAAGTCTTGATCCACAATCATTGTGTTAAAATAGTCTTAATAGATGGAGGAGTTGGTTTGAACATTTGCACTCTAAAGTTAATCTGTGCACTAGGGTATTCTAATGATGCTATTGATGCCTGAAGGAAAATGACCATAAAATCATATGATGAGGAAGAAAGATCTTCAAAGGGACTAATTGTGTTGCCAGTTCAAGTGGGACCAATGATGAAACACATAGCATGTCAAGTACTAGAAAAAGAATTGACTTACAACATACTCTTAGGACGTCCTTGGATCCATGAAATGCAGGTAGTACCTTCCACCTATCACCATTGCTTAAAGTTCCTAGTAAATGGATAAGAGGTGATTGCATTTTCTGATTATAATCATCCTTAGCATTATTACACACTTAAAAACTCTCAAGATACCTTTGTGCCTCACAATTAGGAAGCATCCAGTTCAAAGTCATCAAATGAAGAAAAACATCCAAATATCATCACCAAATGGGTAGAGAAGAAGGATAAAGAAAAAGATACAAATCATGTTGACACTCAAGTGATAGACATTTCATATACCCAAACTTATTTATCACAGAAATCTCAAGAGCAGTTCCAGTTGACAGACAAGGGAATGGTGCAATATTCTATGGAGCAATCACCTAATCTTTCATAGTTAATGTCATCTCCAAAGAGATATGACCAACCATCAATGATAAAACATCAAACATCACTACCTATCATAGTTCTAGGAGAAAGGTTTGTAAAAGCCAATACCATAGAGGATGAATCAGACAACAAAGAAATCCTTGATTGGTTATACAAAGATGAAGAACCATCAACATCAAATAGCAGTATCAAGAACATCAATATCAATACAGACAAATATGGCAAAGGGAAAGCTATCCTAGAAAAAATGGGTTACGAGGGACAAGGACCTGTTGGTTTAAGAAAGGAAGGAATAATTGAGCCTATTCAGCTCCTCACTCTCCAATCAAAAGAGAAGATGGGACTAGGATACTTTGAAGAATAAAAATAGGAGATGACAAGGAAGGTTGTAGAAAGAATCCTTTAGCTTAGAGATAGCTCTAAAACATATTCAAATGAATATGAGTGGGCTCTGTGTTCTGATTTATCTTGTACCGATATTCAAATTGATGTAATATAATAGTATGCAGCTACGCATGAGGAGGGAAAAATATTTGGTTCTATACCATTCGTATTAGGATCACTAAATATTGATGACTCAAGTGGGGATGAACAAACATCAAGTGAACTAGATGATCTTGAAGAAGGTACCATCATTGACCTCGATATTCCAATTAACAACTATGAAAAAATGGTTTTCCAAAACCTCACATCCATCAAACTAAATGAATTTGATGACCTCATGCCATTAATCCATCCAGAACTTATTGATTGGGAACCCTGTTCAGAAATGTGTCTCAACTTCTAGCTTGAATCCCCTGTTTTCATGCCTTGGCAAAAATTTTTTGTTTTTGTAGTTTACTGCCATACCACACTTGGCTCTTTTTTGCCCCGAGTGGTACCACGGTGTCATATTGGCAGTTACCTCTTTACTGCTCATAGTCTCTTCCTTTGCCATGATGGTCATGGTTGGCATCGTTCGTCCTGTCTTGTTGGTCACTACCATACCATGGGCGGTTATGTCTTTGACCACAATGGCCATGGTGAAGCCACCTACAATGGTCTTGGTGGTTACTTCCATACTGTAGGTGGTGGGTCCACTCACCATGGTGGCCATGGTGAGACCGCCTGCGGCTGGGTTTGGTGGTTACTGCTGCACCGCGGATAGTTAAGTGACTGACCACGGCGGCTATGGTAAGACTGCTAGCAATCTGGCTGACGGTCACCACCCTACCACAGGGTGGCCTCTTGGCCCCTGTGGTAGTGTGGTAAGACCTTCAATGGTCCCACTGACTAGTCACCGCCACACCGCAGTCTTGTCTGATGACTGCAGTAGTAGCGCGGTGGTGTTTTTAAGAGGAGAGGCAGGCGAGCTTGGTGAGGTTGTTAGTGATCTCATATGAGCTCACCTCTATACCGTAGGATGACTCAAACCTAGTTGTGGTAGCATGGTAAGAGCTCGACTGAGCTCAGTTGGCTCACCACCATACCGCGAGCAAGTCGAATGAGCTCGGTGGTAGAGCAGTAAAGACTTGGAGAGCTCAGACGAGCTCAGGGCCAATTTTGATCGAGTTTGACTTAGAGTCAAAGAGCGAAAACTAATGAGATGCAGACACATGGCTCAGTGTCAGATGTTGTTTGGACAAAGGCCAAAATAATAATAGTAGTTATTACAGGTCGACTCAGGGTGGCGGACAGGAACCGATTTGGTTAAAGATGTTAATGCCTGGGTGACCCGATGTAGAGATATCTATCATAGTAGATCGATTACATCATTGGATGAGTGATTCATGAAATTGATGGTCAGTGATTGGCTAATAGATTTGAATGCAGTGCATGCCTTGTTAAGTCAAGTACATTATTGCATGGGAGAAAAAATATTTTTTGAACTGTATGTTAGAAATAGCATTGTAATAGTGAGATAGATGTAGGTAGTGTTGTTGTGAGCTGATCAAAGAAGACTAAACATTGTATGTAACTATTTTGTTACTGTAATATAATTGTCTTGACTTTGTGTTGTGGGTTTTTTACCCATAAAGGTTTTCCCATGTATATCTTGTGTCAACTATGAATGCTTAAATTCTATTATCTATTTTATTTGTGGTATTCTTCTCAAGCAAGTTTATAAAGATTTTTGAACCTATTTATGCTCTTCTTTGTTGTATTAGTGTTAAGGGAATACATTATGCACTGTTGAGTCTTTAGATCCATCTCATTTTTTCCCTTCAAGTGGTATTAGAGCCTGGTCCATTGTGTTATCCTTGAGAGAAAGCTCAATTTTTTGTGCTAATATTATTTCAGTGGGAGTCTTGCATTGTTGAAACTTGTTTCTATTTGAGATGGAGAGTACATCAGGTAGAGTAGATATTGAAAAGTTTAATGGTAGAAACTTTGAGTTATGGAAACTCAAAATGGAAGACTTTCTGGTGGATAGAGACCTCTAGTTAGCAGTGTCTGGAACTAAGCCACAAAGTACGACGCAAGAGGCTTGGGATCTTGCTGATAGAAAAGCAAGAGGTATGATAAGATTGAGTCTTGCCAATTTTGTACTCCTGAATGTCTATGAGGAGCACTTTGCAGCTTCATTATGGAAGAAGCTTGGTGATATTTATCAGGGAAAGTCTCTAGTAAATAAGTTATTCATGAGGAAGAAGTTGTACTCCTTGAAGATGGATGAAGGTGCATCTGTTGCAGACCTTTTGAACTCATTTAACATGAGTGTTACTCAACTAGTGTCTGTAGGTGTAAATACTAAGGAGGAGGATCATTGCATGTGCCTATTTTTTTCATTACCTGATAGTTGGGATCATCTGGTGATGACTATTGGAAGCACAACCACTACATTCAAGATGGATGATGTGTTTTTTTCATTCTTGTCTGAAGAAATGCAAAGGAAGTCTTCTGAGATGGCCAAAGAGGCTCTTGTTGTTCGAGGTAGAAAAAAGGAGAAAGGAAAGAAGAAAGACAAGAATTCAAAATCCAAATATTCAGGGAGATCAAAGTCTCCTCGTAAAAAGTTCAAGGTGAGATGTTGGTACCATGGGAAACATGGTCATATCCTTAAGGACTGCAAGGAGAATAAGAAGAATGTCTCTGACAATGAATCTTCTCAAAGTGATGGAGATGCCTTCATTGTAGTAGCCTTGACAACTTAGGCATCATATGGTGTTTGGCTGGTTGACTTAGGTATGTCCTTTCACATGACATCTAATAGATAATGGTTCTCTAAATATGAGAAGTATGATGGTGAAAAGGTGTATTTGGAAAGTGATTCAATGTTAAAGATAGTTGGTAGAGGAAGAGTCAGAATTCAGTTTCCTGATGAGAGAGTCAAAGGTATTGGTGGCGTACTTCACATACCAGGTCTGGCTCAAAATCTTCTTTATGTCAGTAAGTTAAATGATGCTGGTGTAGAAGTTTCTTTTTCAAGTAAGGGATGTAAAATGGATAGAGGTGCAATGGTGTTGGCTAAGGGTGTTTGTACTAGCACTTTGTACAAGTTGTATGCATGTCCTGTTCTTTGCAATAGTGCCTCTATAAAGTCATGCAATGTTGCACCTCTAGAGAAAGATGAAGACACTTCTCTAGCTGCAAATGCTATGGAGGTAAAACTCCCAGCTGAGAAGACTATGCTATGGCATCATAGACTTGGTCACATAGGTGAGAAAGGTTTAAAAATGTTGAAGAATAAAAATCTTGTAGAAGTACTTAATGATTGTAACCTTGAGTTTGATTTTTGTGAACATTGTATCTATGGAAAATAGCACTGTGTTTAATTTTATTCTAGTCCTCATAAATCTTCTGGTATACTAGATTATGTTCATTTAGATGTGTTTGGTCCAGTTAATGTTCCTTCGTTATCGAAGTCTACATACTATGTTTATTTGATAGATGAATGTTCGAGAAGGGAATTTGTATACTTTCTTAAAAGTAAATCAAAAGTGTTCAGTCAGTTTAAAGAATTTAAATCTTTGGTAGAGAATCAAACTAGAAGGAAAATCAAATGTTTTAGGACAGAAAATGGTGGTGAATTTTGTTCTGCAGATTTTGAAAGGTATTGCACCGATCATGGAATTAAAAGGCACAAGACAATGCCTGACACTCCACAACAAAATGGATTTGTTGAAAGGTTGAATAGGACACTGATGAAAAAGGCAAGGAGTATGCTAAGTGGTGTTGGTTTGGAGCAGAAGTTTTGGCCTGAGGCTTTGGCTACAACATGTTATCTAATAAATAGATCTCCTTGCTTTGCTCTTGTTGATAAAATTCCTTTGGAAGCATGGTCTTGTAAGAATCCCTCTCTGAGG
This sequence comes from Sequoiadendron giganteum, assembly GCA_007115665.2. NCBI lineage: Eukaryota > Viridiplantae > Streptophyta > Pinopsida > Cupressales > Cupressaceae > Sequoiadendron > Sequoiadendron giganteum. Next base: position 289,458,626 of record CM021107.1, read on the forward strand.
CATGTCTGTGTGTTTGTCTATGAGGCATATTTTTATGTGCCAAATGAAAAGATATCTAAATTGGATAACAAGGTTGCCAAATGTATTCTCATCGGCTATGGAGTTGGTGTTAAAAGGATACAAGCTTTGGAACCCTATTAATGAGAAGGTTTTGTATAGCAGAAGCATGATATTTCATGAGCTGAAACCATCAGTAAGTGATCAACAACTTGAGACAGATTAGAGTGACAAGCAGAAGGATGCAGTTGACATTCTCGAAACTCTAGAAAGGGAAGAGTTGCATGGTGTACCTGAGACTGAGGAGAGCTCAAGCAGCTCTGGAAGTTTCCATGATGAAGAACAACCTCAGCTTGTAAGAAGATCTACACGAGAGAAAAGGAAACCTGAAAGGTATGGTTTCTCACTATTAAATTTAAATTGTTCCTATCCTGTAATTACTAGCACTGATGAGCCTAGGGCTGTAAAAGAAGCAATCGACATGATTGATTTGAATTCTTGGCTGCAAGCCATGAATCAAGAGATGGATTCTTTGAAAAAGAATGAAACTTGGAATTCGGTACCACTGCCTAAAGGGAAAAATCCTATTGGTTGTAAGTGGATAATCAAAAAGAAAATAGGCCTTGATGGCAGTGTTGAGAAGTATAAGGCAAGGTTGGTTGCAAAGGGATTTTCTCAAATTGAGGGAATTGACTATGGAGAGATTTTTTCCCCTCTAGGAAAGCTGACATCCATTAGATTTATGTTATCATTGGTGGTTGTGTATGATTTTGAAATTGAACAGATGAATGTGAAGAAAATGTTTCTCCATGGTGAGCTTGAAGAAGAAATCTACATGTCCCAGTCTGAGCATTTTATTGAAAGAGGTAAACAAAATCTGGTTTGTAAGTTAAATAAATCTCTATATGGTTTAAAGCAATCTCCTAGAATGTGGTACCAAAAATTTGACACATTTATGTTGTCAATTGGATTTGTGAGATCAAAATATAACCACTGAATTTATTATAAATTTGAGAATGATCGCGTTCTTGTTATTACCTTGTATGTGGATGATATGTTATTCATTGGAAATAGCAAGACTATAATTTTTGATCTTAAATCTTAGTTGTCTGCAAAGTTCAAAATGAAAGATCTTGGTGTAGCTAGGTACATTCTTGGAATGGAGATAACTAGGGATAGAACAAGCATAAATATTTGGGTCAAGCAGAGTAAGTATGTGAAAATAGTTCTAGAGAGTATTAGCATGGATGATTGCAAGCAACTTGTTGTTCCACTCATGCATGAAACTAAGTTGTCTATTGAAGAATGTCCAAAGTATGCTACTGAGATGGAGGACATGACCAGTGTGTCTTATGCAAGTGTTGTTGGCAATTTGATGTATGCTATGGTCTACACAAGACCATACATTGCCCAGGTAGTGGGAGTTCTAAGCCGATTTATGGCAAATCCAAGAAGATCACATTGGGATACTGTGAAGAGAGTATTTAGTTATTTGAAGGGGACTTTAGACTATGCCCTATGTTACCATGGTAGTTTGGTTGCATCATAGAGGACTCTCAACATTCATGGGTATGTTGATTCAGATTGGGTAGGGGACATTGACAGTAGGCAATCCACCAGTGGATACACTTTCATGCTGAATGGTGGAGCAATCAGTTGGATGAGCAAGTGACAGGCTGTAGTTTCTTTATCCACGATAGAGGTAGAGTACATGGCTGCAAATCATGTCTGTAAAGAAGCTATTTGGCTGAGGCGTTTATGTTCAGATATTGGATTTAATGCTAGGTAAATTTCAATCTATTGTGACAGTTAGAGTGTCATTTGTTTGGCCAAGAATTTGACCTTTCATGCCAGGACCAAGCACATTGATGTGCAATATCACTTCATGAGGGATATGTTTGAAGATGGCAAGGTCAGTTTGGAAAAGGTTGACACCTTGAAGAATGTTGCAGATGCTTTGACAAAGCCAGTTAGCATAGACAAGTTTAGATGGTGTGCAGAATCAATGGACCTTAGGGCCTATGACAGATAGTAAGTTTCAAATTCATGATGGATTTGGAAGTGTTCGCCAAGTGGAGTTTGTTGAGAAATGTGTCTCAACTTCTAGCTTGAATCCCCTATTTTCATGCCTTAGCAAAAATTTGTTATTTCTACAGTTTACTACCATACCATGCCTGGCTCTTTTCTACCCCTGGCGGTACCATGGTGTTAGTTTTGGTGGTTACCTGTTTACCACAAGAAGTCTTTTCCTTTGCCGTGGTGGTCACGGTTGGAATTATTTAGCATGTCTTGTTGGTCACCACCATACCGTGGGTGGTTAAGTCCTTGACCACGGTGGTTGCAGTGAAGCTACCTACGGTGGCCTTGGTGGTTACCTCCATACCGGAGGCAGTGGGTGTACTCACCATGGTGGCCGCGGTGAGACCGCTTGTGGTTGGGTCCGGCGGTTACCATTGCACCACAAATAGTTAAGTGACTAACCATGGTGGCCATGATAAGACCACCAATGGTCTGGTTGGTGGTCACCTCCCTACCACGGGGTGGCCTCTCGGCCCTTGTGGTAGCATGGTAAGACCGTTAGCGATCCCATTGACCAGTCACCACCACACCTCGGTCCTGCCCGATGACTGCAGTGGTAGTGAGGTGGTGTTTTCGGAGGGGGCTGAGTGAGCTCGGTGAGGTCATCAATGAGCTTGGATGAGCTCACCGCTATATTGTAGGATGACTCAAACCTAGCTATGATAGCATGGTAAGAGCTCGGCTGAGCTCGGTTCACTCACCGCCATACCGCGAGCAGGTCGAACAAGCTCGATGGTAGAGTGGTAAAGACTTAGAGAGCTCATATGAGCTCGAGGCCAGTTTTGACCGAGTTTGACTTAGAGTCAAAGAGTGACAGCTAATGAGATATAGACACGTGGCTCAGTGTCAGATGTTGTTTCGCCAAAGTCCAAAATAGTAATAGTAGTTATTATAGGTCGACTCAAGGTGGCAGATAGGACCCGATTTGGGCAATGATGTTAATTCTTGTGTGGCTCGATGTAGAGATATCTATTAGAGAAGATCAATTGCATGATTGGATGAGTGATTCATGAACTTGATGGTCGACGATTGGTTGATAGATTTGAATGCAACATATGGCTTATTAAGTTGAGTACATTATTGCATGGGATAGAAAATATTTTTTGAACTATATGTTAGAAATAACATTGTAACAGTGAGATAGATGTAGTTAGTGTTGTTGTGAGCTGATCAGAGAAGACTGAACATTGTATGTAATTATTTTGTTACTGTAATACAATTGTCTTGACTTTGTGTGGTGGGTTTTTTACCTATAAAGGTTTTCACACGTATATCTTGTGTCAACTGTGAATGCTTAGTTTCTGTTATCTATTTTATTTGTGGTATTCTTCTCAAGTAAGTTTATAAATATTTTTGAACCTGTTTATGCTCTTCTCCTCTATTGTATTAGTGTTAAGGGAATGTATTCCATATTGTTGGGTCTTTAGATGCATCCCATTTTTTCCCTTCAAACCTGTCAAACCTTTGACTGTACCAATATTTGTAAACAATGATGCCATCATGAATTTCCTATGTCATGACGAACCTGGTACGAGTTCTATCTGTAATAATAATAACAACACGAATCGACAGGAGGGTGTCAAATCTTTCAGTTGCAAAAGTAAAAATAGGGATAATAGATCTAATGGTGAAAACCATTCTATGGTAGCATTAGATCTGGAAAAAGATAAAATTAAGAATGTATCTAATGGTAAAAATCTCTCTGAGGAACCGAAAGATAGGAGACTTGACACTCTTGGAGAACATTATCATGAGTGGTCATCAGTTCTGGTAGAACCAAGATAGTTTGTTAACATCGAAACTAAAGAGAAAGCACAAATCCTACATCTGGCAGAATCCATGATAGATCAAGAGAGACCTGAATTCATCAAGTTCTTTAAGGAAAGAAAAATCAACTTTTCTTGGTCATATTCTGATATGCGAGGCTTGGATCCAAATCTTCTCATGCATCATTTGTCTTTTCCTGTAGGAATCAAGCCTGTGAAGAAAAAATTGAGAAAAATGCATCCTCATATTGCATTAATGGTAAAGATTGAGTTAAAGAAATTACTAGATGTTGGATTCATAAGATCTATTGACTATGTTGAGATGATATCAAACATTGTACATGTTTCAAAGCTAGACAATAGCATTAGGATATGTACAGATATCAGAGACCTAAATAAAGCATGCCCTAAGGATGATTTTTCATTACCAAATATAGACATCATTGTGGACTTGACAAAAAGGCATGTCATGTTGTCAATCATGGATAGTTTTTCCAGATATAATCAAATAAAAATAGCTACAGAAGATCAAGAAAAGACTGCATTTACATGTCCATGGGGAAACTTATCCTAGAATGTCATCCCATTTGGTCTGAAAAATGTAGGAGCCACCTATCAAAGAACAATGACAAAAATATTTCATGATATGATGCACACCTTCATGAAGGATTACATGGATGATATTCTAGGAAAATCTTGTACAAGGGAAGGACATCTACATATCCTAAGCAAAATCTTCATATGGCTAGAGAAATTCAATGTCAGTCTAAACCCAAAGAAGTGTGTCCTTGGGGTCACATCAGTGAAACTATTAGGGTACATTATCTTAGAAAAGGGAATTGAAGTGGATCTAGCATAATTCAAGGAGATAATGGAAATTTCACCTCCCAGAAATATCAATCAACTCAGATGACTACAAGGAAGGCTCCAATCGACCAGGAGATTTATCTCTTAGCTAGTGGATAAAATTCATCCATTTAATTACCTTTTGGATAAAAATGTAGTTTTCATGTGAGATGAGGAGTGTGAGACAACGTTCAATCAAATCAAACAATATTTGATGTCACCGCCTATTCTCATGCCACCAATGGAAGGAAGACCTCTGATATTGTAAATTACAACAACAAATATATCTTTAGGAGCATTATTGGCACATGAGGATTATGAAGGAAAGGAACATATCAATAGGACATTAAATGGCTATGAAATAAACTACACTTTCATAGAAAAATCATGCTTAGCAATGGTGTTTTCTACTAAATAGCTGAGAAATTATATGCTAACCCATACAATCAGGTTAATAGTAAAGATCGGCCCAGTAAAATATTAACCCAGTAAAGCTGCCTTAATAGGTAGACTAGCCAAGTGGGTCATGCTATTAAGTGAATTTGGTATTCAATATGTGGATAGAAAAGCCATCAAGGGTCAAGCAATCATTGAATAATTGGTGGAGGATCCTTTACCAAATGACCGACCCATGACCATGGAGATTCCAGATGCGGATATTCTAACAGTGACACCACAACAATAGATATGATATTTTGATGGATCATACACATAGCGAGGATCTAGAGTAGGTATTTTGTTCATCAATCCCCAGGGACACACCATCCCAAAATCATATAGACTGATGTTTCAATGTATAAATAATGTGGTAGAATATGAAGCATTGATCATTGGGGTCAAGATAGCAATTGAATGGAGAATCACAGACCTACAAGTATATGGAGACTCTCAACTAGTCATTTATTAAGTAAATGACAAGTATTAGACCAAGGATGAAAAATTGATGCCTTACAAGCAGAAAATAGATGATCTAAAGCAAGTTTTTGTCAACATCAAATTTGATCAAATTCCAAGGGTGGAGAACAATGTTGTAGATGCCATGGCCATAATTGCTTCACTACTACAATTGTTGGAGAAATGAGGTTGTTATGATTTTATGGTAGAAAAAGTACAATGTCCTTCTCATAATAATTCAGAATCCAATTTCATATTTATCTAGAGACCATTGAAACCTCCATCTATGAGAAAACCTATGCATACCTAAAACACAATATCCTTCCTCCTGATCTTTGTAGGAACCAAAAACGTAATTTTATCCACCAATCCATCTGACATACTTTAATTGCTGACATCCTATATCATCAAGGTCTTGATGGTACCTTACTCCGATGTTTAGAACATGAAGAATCTGAGATGGCTCTATGCAAAGTTCATGAGGGTATTTGTGGCACTCATTCGAGTGGATAAATCTAGCAAAGAAACTCCTTCGTTTAGGATATTATTGGCCATGCATGGAAAAAGAATCTTATCAGTTTGTAAAGAAATGTCAAAAATGTCAGATTCACAGTAATCTGATTCATGCACAAGCACAAGAATTACATCCCTTCACATCCACATGGCCCTTTTCTCAATATGGCCTAGATTTGGTAGGAAAAATAAATCCCTCTTCATCCAATGGAAACAAGTTCATTATAACAACTATAGAATATTTCACAAAATGGATAGAAGCAATGCCTCTTACAACAATCATAGGGAAGCAGATCTCATCCTTCATCTTGAACTACATAATATGTTGGTATGGCATTCCTCAATCGATTAATGCTGATAATGGATGACCTTTCAAAAACCAAGATGTTCAAGAATTGTGTGAAAAATACATATCCAACATCATTTCTCAACACCGTACTATCCATAAGAAAATGGCCATGTAGAGGCCTCTAATAAAACAATTCTAAAAATCCTCAAGAAGATGGTAAATGATGTTGGATGTGATTGGCATGTTCAAATCAATCCTGCACTGTGGGCCTACAAAACTAGTATCAGAACACCAACAAGAGCAACACCATATGCCTTGGTGTATGGATCAAAGGCCATACTACCTATTGAAGTTGAGATTCCATCACTTCGTGTATCACTCAACGGAATCATTTCAGATGAGGACTATAGGGTAGCCTACTACAAGAACTAGAATTATTGGATGAGCATCGTCAATAAGCTATTAATCATCTCATAGCATATCAACAATGAATATCAAGGAGTTACAATCATAGGGTAAAACCTAGGATTTTTCAAGTTGGCGATTTGGTTCTAAAAGAAAACTAGAGAAATCATCAGGACAGGGAAAAGAAAGGGAAATTTGAGCCTAATTGGCTAGGTCCTCTTGTCATCATATGAGTGTATGGATCAGGGAATTATCAACTGTTAACGTCAGAAGGGGATCTATTTGATGAACATATCAACAGTATCCATCTCATAAAGTTCTACACTTGAATTTCCTAGTGCACAGGTTAAAATTTTGAAAAGGGGTTTCCTTGATGAAAACCTGGCAAACATGCATCTTGGAAACATAAAATACAAAACAATTACAGAAAATAGAAAAATTAAAATATACAAAACAAAGATTGTAATCAAAACATATGGTGAAAACCTGGTAATAGGCGTCGTATGTGATTCTAAATCAGCTTTCCCATCTATTTTTATACATATCAGGATCATTAGTCTAGCAGTCATTACCATTTTATATCATATCATTAGAATTTCCATCATTGCATCCATTATCAATCATGTCACATGGTCATGTTTCACTCTAAGCTTGGGGGCAACATCTGGATATCACTAGGGGCAATGAAAACATCGATCTCACCAAAATGGGAAAACAATAGTATGACAAGGAAAACAAAAACAACATCAAAACGCAACATCAATCACCATCAGAATAGCATGAAACATCCATATCATATCAAAAAATCTAAAAGACAAGTCAAAAAGTTAGTCTAGAAAAGAAAAACCAAAATCATGAGTCTGTGTTAGTCGAACCACATGGTCTCTGCATGTGTAACGTAGGAAAGGATAATATTTGATCAGCCCCCGAGATCCCTAGGATAGGTTGGTAAGTTAGGTCTTTGGTCAAAATATCAGAAAATCACAAAAACCATCAAAAAGTTAGGATGGATGATCTAATTTGAATAATGATTTTAAACACTCTAAGTAAAAGGTGGAAAAGTTGTATTTTTTATTGATATTAACATTTCTTTGGAGTAAATCAATGATGTAAATGAACTAGAGAAACAAAAAAGAAGACTGATATTTTTATTGTATGTTATTTGTAAGTTAATCATATGAATGTATGAATTATCAAGGGATGTGCTATGCAATTGTATTACCGATGACATTCAAAATTCACACATTGAAATGATTAATCACTGCCTATTTATGCAATGAATGCTCAGGTCATCTTGGTTCAATTATACCTAGAAGGTTGTGTTCACTTGCAATATCAAAAATCATGAAAGAAGTACTCAGGTTTTCATTGGTCTAACACATACCATTAATGATTGTACTCACTTTCAACATCCAATAAAATCTCTATGATGATGCCAAACATAAAGTACTATTAAAATGACAATGGTTTGCATACAATTTCATGTTAAAATTAGACTACATTCATCATAAATACATTATCTGCAAAGTATTTGTTCCATAGAGGGATCCAATTAATGATTATTATTTTCTACAAATATGATTGAGTATACTTGACATAAATCAAAAATCATCAAAAATATGTGGAAGTCACCATATCATCATTAAGCTTTCATCATTTCATCATTCATGCATTTTACATCAAATAAATTATGCATTTAATCATACCATATTTTTCACATCAAATCATAAATGAAAACATCATGTTCATTTTACCATAACATTCATCACATTATTATCCATACATCTGTACATCCATACATTTTATCACATTAAAATAAATGAAAGTCATGTCATTATTATCATTAAATCATACATCCATAAATTTTATCACATTTAAAATAAAATGCATTCATCATTTAGAACTTCATACATTACATCATACATCCATACATCATATATTTTGCACATGCATTCATCATAGAATCATTATAGGAAATAAAAGAGTTCATTATAGAAACATCACATGATACATTATCACATAATAAATGCATCCATCATAGAAATCATAAACCATCATAAGATCGAATCAACTACATCTCATATATATCATCAATGTCAAGTATACAATGAAGTCTAGAAATAAGAAAAGATACATCATCAAAAATGAGCTAAATCGGAGTATACATCATATCTCAAAAAAAGGAAAAGTCTCGAAATCACAAAATAACATCTATGATCTGCTACTACCAGAATGTGTAGGCCCAATAGGACCAGTACCACCACCACCCCCAGAAGGACCAGGATCTCTGGGATCTCCTCGAGGAGGTTGTGTCACACCCTCACTAACTGTACAGGTACGAGTCCAACTAGATCTTGATGGGGCATAGCTGACTCTATGATCAACAGGCACTGCATCATGATATCTACCCCTGTAGAACTTAGCATCTCGACCAGCCCACAAAACCTATCTCATATAATATACCACAGAGGTACCATCGGCTACTCTTTGTAATGTCTCAGTCATCTCTTGTGCCCTCTCGACAATATGTCTGGCACTGTCTCACTCAGCTATGAAGGTAGCAACCTGAGTCTGAACAATAGTCATTTGTCCCTGTACCTACACTAATTCTTGAGCATGGGCCTATGCCTAAGCCTACATCTAGGTTTGCGTATGTATCAACAAACCCTGGGCCTTTACTAAATGCCCCTACAAATTCTTTACCTATGTCTGAAGGCTGGCAATCTTCCTCTAGTGATCTATTGATGGTACTACCACTGCTCGCCTCTTGCGAGGCCTACTCGATGATGGTCCAACACTGACTAGACCTGGCCCACTGCCACCTCCACCAACACCATCACTATCATCACCACTACTGGCATCATTGCCACTCTTAGTATTGCTGCCTAATGCAGTATGACCCCCACTACTCTCCTCAGAACCCTTAGCAACATCATCCTCCATGAGTAGCGGTGTTGGCTCATCAAGAATCATAATATGAGGATGTGGAATTAATGCCAAAAATTTGCATACTCCTCTATCACAGGTGCCTCGAAAATATCCCTACGCATATCCCAGGCAGATGGTTGTAGAGCCCTGTACCCCTATACTAGTGTATCATATGACAAGCATGGCCCCCAATCAGCTATATCACTCTGTCGTCGGGCATAATGAGCTACCCCCTGAGGCATACACTGATAGCCAAGCACGACGTCATCCTCATCCCACTACTCACAGTCCAGATACGACTGCCACACAACACTCTCTGTGTCATCCAATACTCGTCTCCAATACTATAACTTACCCATCCGAGCATGGGTAAGTCTACCTCTGTACCTAAAAAAATATGGTCTGTCGGTAGGTCTATAGAGAACTAGAAATGGTCGAGCAATGGAAAAATGCTCCCATGCCCACACCTATAACATGGTCATCCCTGTTGATAAACTACATGCCCCCAAATATACCACTGAATGTAGATCGTGGTAGAGACATGCTAGCATACACATCCCCCACACATATCTCATGCCATGTATGACCATACTCTCCAAAATATGGCCCCAACCCATAGAGAATCCCTTTGACCTACGATCATGACAAAGGAAACCTCCAATGAATCTAGCAAGCACTATTGGTAGTGAAGCATATGAATGAACAATCGTCCTCCATTGGACCCTTAGACCTATGTTATGCTAATCCTAAAAGGCTCTATGAAGAGTATCTCTCCCACCAACCTCATGTGAATCGTAGACCACAATCTCTCCCATAAATGGAATCCACTGCACATCCTCAGGTGTGACCATCATCTCACCAGTGGGTAAATGGAAAGTGTTATGGTCACTATGCCACCGCTTGGCCAAAGCGGTAAGGAGACCCCAATTAATCCTAATCTTGGGCATGTCAAGTAGACTGGTAAGACCACATCGACCTATGATCTGGATCTCATCTGGAGTCAGATGATGAATCAAATTAGTAGTCCAAGGAAATCATTCTCGCATCTGGAGATTACCCAGACGCTCCTATCATCATAAAAAAAATCTACAATCAGTGCACTATGTCAAGAAATCAAAATTCATTCTACTATCAGATCCAGTCAAACGTTGGTATGAATTTTTGATCAAAATTCATGAAAAAAAATCAAGAAACCTCACCTATCATGAGGTTCATCACAAAGATTATCTAATCTCGCTTATCATGAGGTTTATCAGATGTTGAATCATTTCATTTCTTATCATGAGGATCATCACAGATAGGATTATTTCTATCCTATCCTGAGAGTAAGTCTTATTTTAATCATCAAAATCAATCATCAAGAATTTCGATTATCAATCATACCAAATTGAAGAATGGACATGATCAAAATTGATGAAATCAAGGTTAACTATGTCAAAATCTACAATTCTGACATGGATGCGCTAAAATAGGCATCCAAAGTGCTAAAATTCAAAAGCACTACTTTATCAATCGGATGCACTAAAACACGCACCCAAAGCGCTATTTTACCCAAAGCACTATTTCAGCACTTTGATGCACTATAACAAGCATCTGAAGTGCCACTTTACCCAAAGTGCTATTTTATTGCATCAATGCGCTAAAATAGTCCATCAAAGCGCTATTTTACCTAAAGCACTATAACAGACCATTGATGCGCTAATTAACCACATCAAAGCACTAGAACATTCTAGGTGCTAGGATCCGACGTTGAAGCACTAAGCTTAACTACCTAAGTGCTAAATCACGAAAGCGCTACACTATCCTATGAAAGTGTTAGAGAAAATAATGCAAGCACTAAATCTCAAAGCGCTAAAATAGTTTATGGATGCGCTACACCAGAGTGCAAAGCGCTACACCATGGCTTGGATGCACTAAACTAAGCTTAAAATGTGAAAACATTAAAAATGCATAAAAAAGAAAAGTGCATAAAAAATGAGGTGGATTACAGGTACATACCAAAAATCCATAGGCAGCCAGCCATTGGTGACATTGCATGTGCTCGAAATGATGAGTGTGGTAAGGGATTGGTATCTTGCTCTAGTTGACTCAAAATTCTCTATCACTAGGTGTTGAAAGTCATGTGCAAATGACTTTGAAAATGACCTTTTGGACTTTATATATCTTTTTCAAAAGGGATTTTGGTAGGTTTTATTTTATTTTAATTAATTTTATTCATGGAATTGATTGAAAATTCAACATGGGTTATATTTTTCTTCATCAATGTAGGGAGATAAATTATTTTTTTCATCAGATCTCCATCAAATCATCATCAAGTCATCATGGTAATTCAAAAATTCTAAAAAATCATCAAATCATTAATTTATCTCTCGAGGGGGCATATTATCGGCAATCATCTGAAAATGAATATCTAGGGCATGTCTAGGGCATAGTGAATTTTTTTTTATTGATACTGGCAGTAGTAGAAAAATATTTCTTTGAAGCAATGCTTAAACACATCAGTTCAAAGAGGGGAAAAATGTATACACCTAAAATTGGTTTGGAGAATCCGATTAATTAAATATTAATTATTCAATTAATTATCCTAATCTCCTCTACTATTGAATAAATAGAAATTTATTTATATAGTTCACATTCACATTCACATTTAAAATTCTTCTAATCTTAATTAAATAAACAAAATTAAATACTTTGTTTGATTTAATTATCATTTCCCTATTTTATTCTATCACATCAATCTTAAATTAATTAAATAAAGGTCATACACTTTATTGATTAATTGTCATTATTCTTTTGGTTAATTTAATAAACAACTTATACAGTTTGTTTTATTAAATTATGTATCCCTCTTTTACTAAATTAAATAAATCAAAAATATTTGAAAAAAGGCATAACGAATATTCCTCTATATTTCCTCAAAATCAAATTAATTATCCTATGTCTAATTTATGTCAAAATCATGTCAAAATTAATTTATTTAAACTTCATGGGAAGAATTGGAGACAAATTGCAAAAATATCTCTCAATCCTCCATCAATCTTTTCTCTTCTCTTGCCTGGTGTTTTCATGGGTAGAGACAATCTCCAAAATTCTCTCAATCTCCTCCATCTCTCACCATTCAATCCTCTAGAGTGAATCCAAGCCTCTCTTTTCCATCCCTGTGCATTTCTAGAGCAAGGAAATCTATAAATAAAGATTCATTGAAAGAAGAAAAGGATCCAAAATCCCAGGTTATCAAGTTTACTTTTTAGGAATTTATTAAGCATCAAGCATCCAAGCATCCAACTTTCAAGCGTTCACAATCATGGCTGCCTCCTGTAGTTGCATTTATCATTTTTCATGTCAATTCATGCTATACTAGTTTCTTTTATCATTTAGTATTATCATATTAGCATTCATATCATTGCATCAACATCATTCCATTCTTTAGATTGTCATTTTAAGAGTTATAGTGTTATTTAAATCTGAGAGCACATAGCTTAATAAATCTTTGAAGATAGGAGACAATGAGATGCTTTCAATTGATTATTAGCTTAATCTTTAATGCAATGTTTCATTAAGAAGTGTTTAATTTCTTTATACCTTATTCACACTTACAACAACTTAATTTACCAGAATTGCATTCTCTTCTTCCAGAACCACCTGCTATAGTAACAAAATAAGTGTAGGAACTCAAAAACTCATAACTCACTCCAACCTTGATGTGCACCACTGAAACTGCTGGACAACAATCTAGATAGGCTCAGAAAAAAACCCTTTAATGCGCAACTTCTAATTATCAACGTACACAACTTTCCACCATTTTGATCATCACAGCTTCATAGACTACCTACAACATATTTATTCTAATTTTCTCAATATCCTCGACATATACAGCCTTCAAAATAATCAATGCTAATAGTTTTGACATCAATGAAAACCACATATCAGCAACACAACCACAACATCCAACAGGTAGTCCTCGAAACGAGCTATCTAATGAATATAATTTTAATATGTTTTGGTTTTAATATTTTATTTTATTTTTTATTAAACATAGGTTTTTCATTGAAAATCAAGCTCTTTGTTCTGCACATGTGAAAAAATAGAAGATTATCAAAAAAAAATTGAAAAATATCAGTGCACTAGATATTGAAATCCTTGATCCAACAAAACAAAATTGAATTTCGATACATACAAAAAAAGTCATGTTGTATATGGTTCGCTTATGTCTAAATTGTAATTGGTTTGACTTTGAAACTTGATTAAGGAAAAAATATTCGATAAAATTCCATGAAACCAAATGAAAGTGCTAGATATCGTAGCTACAAATATAAATTCGAGAAAAATAAAATTTATCTTTCATGGAAAAATGTTATGTTCTATAGAGTGAGCATCACTTCTTAAAAATAGTATTTATTGAAATAAACTAGCTTTTGAAGGAGATGGAAAAATAAGTGCAATATGATTCCAAAAAAATTGAAAAACATATATTTAGAATCTATAGACAAAATGTCACAAATCACTAGTTCGCATCATCTTCAAATTCGTCATGGTTTAGCCACTATAGGTGCCCAAAATTGAAGATTTAGTTAGAATAAATAAATTCGGTGTCAAATTTGGCCAAAAATTTTAAATCAGTATTGTGGGATCACCCTTTATGTTATGTTACTAACTATAATATAGGGGGGCAATCCCAAAATATGTAGTCCCAAACTTGGGACATGGAAATTTTTTGGGGGAGTGGGACATATTTCTTGAAATACCTTCACATTTGAAGGTATTTATTTGATTTAAGGTACTTCACTTGAAGTTCTCTAGACAAAAAACATTGTTTGAATATGGACCTATGATTGAAGGTTATCTTTGTTCAAAGCTTCTAGATAATTTTAAAAAATAATAATAAAATAATACCTTCAAGTAAAGATTGCCTTCACTTGAAGGTTTTATTTTATAGTTATATGAACCAAAAAATGTATTTGTTGATTCATTTTAGCGGAACCAAGAGGAATAATTTTTTGAATGAAGGAGGGTATTCATTCATAAAGGACCTACAAGGAAGATTCAAATGAAGGCATAAGGAATTGTAAGTTTGAGCAAAGGCTAGTGGAAGGTAATTGGATCCATGCCCTCCACATTTTTGCATAAACCCTAGATTTTGATAATTCCATAACTATAATTTTGAAAACTATAATTAAAACCATTTTCAACTCAATTATGGATTCTTTTATACTTTTCTTTTTTGGACCTCCTTGATGATTTTGAAACTTATCCTTTGTATCCAAAATCTTGGACCCATTAGGTTTATAAGCCTCGGTTCTTATCACTTTTCAACCAAATGAACTTCAATGGAACCCTATTTCTTAACTGAAGGAATAGTTGATTTGGTGATTATGTCTTTTTGACTTCATGACTTATTGTTTATCTTGAGATTTCCATATAACCTACTAACCTTACCATGATGTATCCCTAGGAATTTGACACATGGAGTGCCTTATAAATTTGAAGTCTAAATTATATAAGAATGAAGATGGATCCTAATACATGAGAATATGCACAGTAAATGACATTTGGGTATGTGCACAATCATGATTGGCCAAAAAGTAGCAATATGTAAGTCATATGATGGCCCATGTGGCTGACGACTTTTTTTTTACCCAAAATTCATGAAACAAAAAGGGTTTTAAAAGGAGATTCTCAGCTTTCCACCAATATAAATTATGCTTTTCTTTGAATTTAATAAATAATTATTATTCAGTTTTTATTTGAATTATGACTAAACTCCTAATTAATAGGCTAATTGAAAAACATCTATAGCTTTCAAATGGTATCACATTTTTTGAATCTAAAACATGCGTCACATTCTATGATTCACTTTATATATGATAAAAAAGAGAGAGAATTGAATTTCTTGAAGTTTTGACCAAGTTAAGGTGGTCAGACATACAATTTTTTGTATTTTTTAAAAGTTGTAATAAAAAATTCATAATTAATTATTTACTTGGAAAAAAATTACAAAAAAATATGCATCACATTGGGACATGAGTCCTCTACTTATATCTAAAATATTATAAGAAAATATTATCATTTTATCATGGTTAGGGTGGTCAGACAGACACCTACTTATTTTTTCCTTGAAATTTAATTACTACTACATTGAAATTTCAAATTTTCACCAAATAGATTATTATTGTTTTTAAATAAACCTAGTAGTTTAGAAACTACATTCAATTTTCTAAAGATTCTATACTTACATATTTCTGAAATAATATAGATAAATTATTGAAATTTTTATGTCAAGTTGCCTAACTCTGATTTTTTGAATTTTTATTGCCACTTAAGGGCCTGTTTTTTCCATGATGATCCTACACATACCCATCTTAAATCAAATTTTATCCATGAATTGAGTACACACACACACACACACACACACACATATATTTTGAGGATTAAGAAAGTTAAAATAAAATCCACATTTAAAATTCCTATAGCAATATTAATTACCTAGGAAATTCAATGTTGGTTGTTGTATTTAGGATTTATCGGAAACTAGAGAATTAATTTTTACTTCAATAGGAGTTGGCACTCATCCTATAAAAACAATTGACTATAATCCATTAGTCACTCAAAACATTTATGAAGTTCCAAACCAATTTTATTATATTATAATACTTTGGATCCAAAATTAAATACAAACACTTTGTAGGGAACTATAGAACAAATTTCACCTCAAGATTTCAATTAAAATTTAATAAGTTATACCTTGGGAAATTTTAAATTTATTGTAACTATTGTTTGGTGTTTTTGCATAGCAACAACTCAGACGGAATCAAATTTATCCTATCTCTCTTAAAAGGTTGGTCTCTATGAACAAAGAGATAACCCCAAGGTCTCACGGGTGTCAAGTCCTGATAATGTAGTAGAACAAACTCAGTGATCAAATGTGAAAATTATGGTAATCACAAGGGGTCTTATGTACAAATACTAGAAGCTCCAAACTCATCAGATTTTAAGATATGGTGATGCTTTAATTTCAAGTTCTAACCAAATAAATAAATAGACAACAAAAGATTATGGTTTCAGAAGTCCCAATGTTAACACCACTTCTAAGATTAACTATGGAAATGATGAAATACTTGTAATGGACTAGTCCCTTAAACTAATTTTTGTTCGACCCGGGCTATAACTGCAATCTTGCAGAAAGCAGTGCAATCTTCTAAGGTGTTAAATATTTTCAGGCTACAAGCATTCATTCAATAGGACTAAATGAATATCTACAGTTCAACTAAGCACATGAATATGAGGTATAGGTTGACCTTGCACAACATTCCCATAATCAATAAGTTTCCCAAAGTATGAACTAGGGATTGCTACAAAACTCTAAGCATTAAATCACAAGAATTACTAACTAAAGCTAAGGTTTATTCAAAAATTTCCAAGCTATTTGAAAGATAGAACAAGAACCATGCAAGATTATTCAGTGCAAGAGAAAGAACCAATCATAACATAATGTCTGCACTTTGTATTAAATCATTAGATTTGCGAAAATTCCAGTTTGTTACAACACTTGCTTGAAATGTAAAAAACTAACTTCTAATCTTCTAACCTACTACTCTACTACTAAATCTAATGATTACAAGTCTTCTGACTTAGTCTAGAAATAGAATAACTCTAACCTAACCTACTGATCTCAAAGCTCTACCGAACCCTTAAAAATGAGGCAGAGTGCCATACTTATAGAAAAATAGGCTCACATGAACCTGAGATAGGGTTAGAAAGAAGCTTGACCACCAATCAAACCGGTCCCAATAGCTAGCAATAACTCGCCATCCAATATTGAATGTAGCAAGGACCCCCATCAGATCAAACTAAGATCACACAAAGTCAGGGGAATAGATCCTCGAGCCACACCCACCAAAATACTTCACCTACGTGAACAACAACGCACGCAAAAACACCAACATGGATATGAGCCACCGATCAGACCTGAGTTGGGCAAATGAACGACTCAGATCGAACAAAACCAGGTTGAGCCCCTTCAGATCACATTTTCCTACCATTAATGGCCACCAACCAAATCAGCCTTGCGTGCAAGAATGGGTCTCGTGATAGTAGTCACAAAGTGTACTTGACTACACCCACAAATCTCACAAAATCTTCAAAATACACCCAACAGCCCAGCCGGATCCAACCTACATTCAAACAGGACACCATTAATGCTCAAAAATTCATCAAAATTTAAGAAGATCCACTAGAGTTCCTAAGGAAAGAGAATCAAGCATAAACCAAGGTGGAGGTGGAACCAAAGATAGACGGAGGTGGATCCATGAGCAGAATAGGAATAGAGACACAAGACAGGTGGAGGTAGAGGTGGAGGTGGAGATGGAATGAGAACGGGAAAGGAAGGGAAACACACAGGAGAAAAGGCGGAAAGGGGACCAAAATGAAGATGGAAGGAAGACAAGAGGAGACAAAAACAAAACCAACCCCGATGGAAGCGGAGGCAGAACGAGAATTAAAATGGGAACTGAAGGGAAACTGGCAGAAGTAGAGCCGAAAGGGGAACAAGACTCGAGTCGTGAACTTTATGAAAGTGAAGAGCTAGGTTCCATCTCGGTTCTGCCTCTGACAAACAAAGGAAAAAGCGAAGTGAAGAAAACCCAAGGACGAAAACCAACCCCATGGTCGAAGACAGGAAAAACAATAGGAATAACAAGAACACAAGAGGCGGAGCCAGAATGGGAACATAAACCAAATCATGAACTTTATGAAAGTTCAAAGTTCAGATCCATCCTGGTCCTGCCTCCAATAAAACAAAGGGGGGAAGCAAAGCAAAGAAAATACTAAGGAAGGAAAGCAACCCTTAGGACAAAAAAAAAAAAAAAATGAAGAAGAAACAAAGGGAGCAGGAAGCAGAGCTAGAGTGAGAATGGGAACAAAACCGAGAACTTAGCCAAAGTTCAAAGCTAAGCCCCATCCCAGTTTCGCCTCTAGCAGAACAAAAGAAAAAAGAGCAACAAGGAAAACCTAAGGGAGAAAACAAACCCTTAGGACCCAAACAAAAACATGAAGGGATAAAAAAGAACAAAAAGAAGACCACCCCAGAGAGGACATCTGGAAGACTCCAAAACTAGTAGGAAAACAACACAAAGGCACCCACAACCAAGGAAACTACCAAGGACCAAATCCCCAAGATATTCAAAGATAATAAAAAAAGAGGGGTCAAGCCACAAAAATTGGCCAAAAGGCGGGCCAAGAGAGGGTCCCCACTTTCAGTAGGGTGTGTGCAAAAATGCACAACAAATGGTGACTCCACTAGGGAAATTATCTAGAGCATTTCGATGAAAAAATGGCATCAAGAACTCTGAATCTTTGGTTTCACTCCAAGCATCATATTACAAATAGAGAAGGTTTTATAAATCACTAACAAGACAACCTTTCATGTACCAAGGTCAAAGTGTGTGCATATGCATTCATTTCCTTTCCCTAAGTTGGAACAAGGACCAAACTCAGTCTGACAAGGCTACATAAGGATTCTAACTCCAAAAGAAACCTAGATAGAGCCTCACTACCAGTCAGGTGTCCATAGCCTAGGTGAGGTTATCACTGTGATCCTCCCTAGCATAGCTCTACTGCCAACCAGGCGTCGATAGCCCTGGTAGAGATACTAGGATACCCTTGAAAAGGTGAACATTTTTTATTTTTAATATTTATTTTTCTTCTTTTGATATTCTCTTTTGAGATTTTTTTTTAAAGCTTTAATTTTCACCTTGTAGGCAATGAAGCCCACACTCAAGGATGAGAATCACAATAGCACTAGAGTAGAATTTAAAAAAAATCACTCAATCAGACCTCCTAAATACCATATGCAACCTTGTAATTCTTAAGATTTGTGTGAAGATATAAGAGCCAAATATATTCTAGAATTTATCTTAGTCAAGTGACACTAACTCTCAACCCATGCAATATCAGATGAAGGAAATCTACCAGTTTGAATGAATCTGAAAAGATGATAAGATTTTGTAAAATAAATCCCAGAGTAGTCCCAGATAAGAAGCCAATTGTATAGATACAACAAGCCCAAAGGAAAGTAGGACAACCCCACATAGCAAAGCAATAGGGAAAACCAACCCAAGTAAACCAAAGCAAACCAAAACCAGAGTAGCACACAAGCAGAGAAAAACCAAAAGAAACCCTACTCTAACCAAGGAAAACCACAACAACAACAACCAAAAGCCATCCAAAATAACCAAAGAAAACTAATCCTAAATAAATCTATCCTACAAGAAAAAAACCAACTAACCTAAAGAAAGTAGGAAAGTGGAGTATTTACAAGAAACCTACACACTACTAAAGAAGAAGGAGATATGTACAAAGATATTTACAAATAACTACATTCAGGAAAGGACAACTAACACTCACACCGATTGGATTTGTCAATGCATGTACAAGAAAATGGGAAATCGTTATAGTTCTCAACCATGCAGAAATATCCTTATACTCAAAGAAAATAAATTCAATATTGCAGCATTCAAATTCTACCCCAACATCACTAAGAATCAACAATTGAGGAGGCTCACTAAAATAGTGGTTAATCCATAAACATGTTGTCTTTCCTAAATATCCATAATCAAAATGATAATTTTTAGAATTCACGTCAAGGAAAGAGACAACCTGATTTTGAACTCCTATGGACTAAGCATTGTATTCATCCTCTCCCAATTGTGAAGATTTGATGCCCATGAAGTTAGGAGGTCTCTACTAATGGTGTAGTATTCTTGTTTGTGTTTCTTCATTCATGTTTTCATGCATGTCAGTATGAATCACATTAGCTATCCCATCGTTAATCATGGTTCCAGTGCTTAATTCATCAAAAAATAGAGAAATAACATAATTAGATTAATGAGAGAACTCCTTGAATTCTTTTGTTGGAACTGATTTAGGCCTGTAATTGCAACCCTCAAGAACATCAACCCCTTCATCAGCAACAACAATTCCTTCAATTTTATTCATGGGACACTCATCGATAATCTATTGAAGCTCCCTAATTGAAAGCTCAACCCCCTCTCAGGCTACCTCAATGTCTATTGTTATGCCCCTCTCAGATCCAATGTCATTTGGCTCTTCTACTAGGCATTCCTCATTAGCTTGCTGAAATTCTTCGATTGGAGACTCATCCTCAACTACCAATGGCTTGTCTTCCTGAGTGGAGGACTACCCCTTACTGGTGAAGGGGAGGCTCTCAACTCTATTCTTAGTGAAACTTTAATGGTGTCTCATTTGAATGCAAATTGGATCAAGCTAGGATTTCTGGGTGTACTTTCAAGATTTGGCAAGATTTGTGGGTGTAGTCAAGTACAATTTGTGGCTGCAATCATGAGACCCATTCCTGCATGCAAGGTTTATTTGGTTGGTGGCCATTAATGGCAGGTAGATGTGATCTGAAGGGGCTCAACCTGGTTTTGTTGGATTTGAGCCATTCGTTTTCCCAACTCAAGTTTGACTGATGGCTCATATCCATGTCGGTGTTTTCGTGCACAATGATGTTCTCATGGGTAAAGTCTTTTGGTGGGTGTGGCTCGAGGATCCATTCCCCTAACTTTGTGCAATCCTAGTTTGATCTGATGGGTGTCCTTGTTGCATTCAATGCTGGATGACAAGTTATTGCTAGCTATCAGGACTTATTTGATTGGTGGTCGAGCTTCTTTCTAACCCTAGCTATAGTTCACACGGGCCTATTTTTCTATAATTATGGCACTTTGCCTCATTTGTAAGAGTTTGTTAGAGCTTTGAGATCAATAGGTTGAGATTAGTAGGTTAGGTTAGAGTTCTTCTTTTGGTAGACTAAGTCAAAAGACTTGTAATCATTAGATTTAGTAGTAGAGTAGTAGGTTAGAAGATTAGAAGTTAGTTTTCTACATTTCAAGCAAGTGTTGTAACAGACTGGAATTTTTGCAAATGTGATGATTTAATACAAAGTTCAAACATTGTGTTATGACTAGTGCCTTCTCTTACATTGAATAATCTTGCATGGTTCTTGTTCTATCTTTCAAATCACTTGGAAATGTTTGAATAAACCTTAGCTTTAGTTATTAATTCTTGTGATTTAATGCTTGGAGTGTTGTAGCAATCCCTGGTTCATACTTTGGGCATCTTCTTTATTGTGGGAATGTTGTGAAAGGTCAACCTGTACCTCATATTCATGTGCTTAGTTCAACTATAGATATTCATTCAGTCCTATTGAATGAATGCCTCCAGCCTAAAAATCTTTAACACCTTAGAATATTGCATTGCTTTTTGCAAGATTGTAGGTATAGCCTGGGTAGAACGTAAATTAGTTTAATGGATTGGTCCATTCGAAGTATTTCATCATTTGCATGGTTAATCTTAGAAGTAGTGTTAACATTATGACTTTTGAAACCCTCATCTTTTATTTTTTATTTTTTATTTGGTTAGAACATGAAATTCAAGCATCACCATATCTTAAAATCTGATGAGTTTAGAGATTCCAGTATTTTTATGTAAGACCCCTTATGATTACCAGTATTTTCACATTTTATCACTAAGTTTGTTGTACTACATTATCAGGACTTGACACCCATGAGACCTTGGGGTTATCTCTTCGTTCATAGAGACCAACCTTTCAAGAGAGATATGATAACTTTTATTTTGTTTGAGTTGTTGTTGTGCAAAAACACCAAACAATAGAAACCAAATAAGAAACTTAGTATGGGTAACATACTTTGTTGATTATATGCATATGTATATAAATATACATATACATATACACACACATATACATACATACACATAAATACATACATAAATACACATATATGTATACATATGTGTGTATTTATGTATGTATGTATATGTAGGTATACATACACACACACACACATACACACACATATATTAGGTGGATTGTCATTATAAAGGAGTTGGAAAATTTAGAGTTAGGAGTTAGAGGTCATTATAGGTATATGATGTATCCCTAAAAACTTGACACATGGAGTGCCTTATAAATTTGATGTCTAAATTATATAAGAATGAAGATGGATCCTAATACATGAGAATATGCATAGTAAATGACATCTTAAATCAAATTTGATCCATGTTACTTCAATAGGAGTTGGTACTCATCCTAGACAAAAAAATTGACTATAATCCATTAATCACTCAAGAAAATTATGAAGTTCCAAAAAAAAATTATTATCTTATAGTACTTGGGATCCAAAATTAAATAGAAACACTTTGTAGGGAAGTGTAGATAAAATTTCACCTCAATATTTGAATAAAAATTTAATAAGTTATACCTTGAAAAATATTAAATTTACTATAACCAAACAAGAAAATTAGTATGGGTAACATACTTTTTTGATGATATGCATATGTATATAAATATACATATACATAAACATAGATATATATATACATACACATAAACACATACATAAATACACATATATGTATACATGTGTGTGTATTTATGTATGTATATATATGTAGGTATACATATATACACACACATATATTAGGTGGATTTTCATTATAAGGGAGTTGGAAAATTTAGAGTTAGACGTTATTAGAATGCTTTTATAGTTTATTTTTAAGTTTAGTATATATCATTTACATTTCTTTTGTTTATTTTTTCATCTAGGAACTATGATTTTGTGAGTTTTTGATCACTATAGTTTATATATTTTTTCTTGCTATAAGAAATTATGGAATTCAAAATCTTGGGAGGGAGTGGGATATATTTCTTGAAATACCTTCATTCGAAGGTATTTATTCAAACTAAGGTCCTTCTCTTGAAGGTATCTACACAAAAACTTTCATTCAAAAATGGACCTTCAATCAACTGTTATACGTTTGAAGGTTCTCATTAATTTAAAAAATTAATAAAATTTAATACCTTCAAGTGAAGATTACCTTCGATTGAAGGTGTTATTTTATTGTTCTTTTAGTGTTATATGAACCAAAAATTATGGTTTTTGGTTCCTTTTATTGGAACGAGGAGGAACAATTATTGTAATGGAGGAGGTTCACCATTCACAGAGGAGCTAGAAGGAAGCTTCAAACGGAGGGTTAGGGAGTTGCAGGTTCAAGTGAAGGCCATTGAAAGGTAAGTGGATGTCATGCCCTTTATATTTTTTATTGTTAATATTGCATAAACCATAGATTTTGATAGTTCCATAACTATAATTTTGAAACCTATAATTTTAACCATTTTCAACTCATTTATGGATACTTTTATATGAGTTCTTTTTTGGACCTCCTTGATGATTTTGAAACAAAATTATTCAATGAAACCCTATTTATTAACTCAAGGAATAGTTTATTATATGATTATGTTTTTCAACTTGATGACTTATTATTTAGCTTGAGATTGTCATATAACCTACTAACCTTGCCATGATATATCCCTAATAATTTTACACATGGAGTGCCCTATAAATTTGATGTCTAAATTATTTAAGAATGAAGATAGATCATAAAACATGAGAATATGCATAGTAAATGACATCATAAACCAAAATTTCTCCATGAATTGAGTACACATTAATTTATATATATAATTTTAGAGGATTAAGGAAGTTAAAATCAATTCCATTTTTAAAATTTCTATAAAAATATTTAATTACTTGTGAAATTCAATGTTGATTGTTGTATGTAGGATTTATTGGAAATTAGAGAGTTAAGTTTTACTTAAATATGATTTTGCACTCATACTAGACAAAAAATTGACTATAAACTATTAATCACTCAAAAATATTTCTCAAGTTGTAATCAAATTTTATTATCTTATAGTACTTTCGAGCCAAAGTTAAATACAAACACTTTGTAGGGAAGCATAGATCAAATTTAACCTTGAGATTTAAATAAAAATCTAATAATTTATACCTAAGGAAAATTTTAAATTTATTGTAACCAACTAAGAAACTTAGTATGAGAAACTTAATTTGTTGACTATATATATATATTTGTGTGTATGCATGTGCATATATATATTGTGAGTAATGATTTGTTGAAAAATATTTCTCTATATTTGGGATATAGATCAACACTTTTCTCTAAATATCATTCAAGGAAACCCTAGAGATCTCAATCCAAGGATATAAAGGGGATATATATCTGCAATAGGCATGTCCTAGGCTATGATTAGAGACTACAAAGGGGTTCACCACCAATCTAGGGCTTGCAAAGAAAATAAATGAATGTAATATGCAAAGTACCATGCAAAACCTAATTGAGTGACCAAGGAAATGAAACTAAAATGTAGAATAAAAGACTAATATGTACAAAAGTGCACTTGGGAAAATTATGAGGTCAAAACAAGCTTCAAAACCTTGAAGTCTTGCTATTTGATTCCCACTAGGACTCATACACCAATCTGGGTGAGTTAGTCCCATACTAGGGTTTCTGTGCCAAAATTGGAATCTCATAGTGGTTGATCTAAACTCATTAAAATCTGGAAAATATGGTATATTGGAACTCATATGCCACAAGTGGCATATCAGTCCCACTCTACTTTTTTAGAGGGTCAAGACTTGAATATTCTCCCCTATCTCTTCTCAACCTTCCACACTTCATTTTTAGATCTGAAACTTTGATTTTCAACCTATAGGTGACTTTCCATGAAGATGTCAACCGTGTGATAACTTGACTTCTCTCAACCTTGCAAATTTTTCCTCAAAGATACTTCTAACTTCAAGACACCTAGATCTAAAATCACACATGTAGAGAGAGAGAAACTTGTTTATTTGTTAGGAAATAGGGGTTTTCCTTGGTCAAACCCCATTTAGGTAATTAAACCTTATTATGAAACAATAAAATATGAACATGAAACATAAAATGTGAAACATGAAAAATGATACCATGTATGATGTCTTGCAATATAAATCTATAATCTAACATGAACTGGCCATAAAGAATGTAGATCTTGATCTTGAATAGAGGTAGAACAATTCTTAATCTTAGATCTTCAATGCTACTTTACAACACTAGCTCAACAACATGATTGATGCTTGATGACCTTGACATGATAATGTATCTTTAATTGTTGTAAGAAATGATGAATAAATCTACCCTTGTTTGCCTTAGAAATGCTCTTGAAACTCTCTTAGCACTCTTGTGAAGTGTTGGAATGATTAACTCTTGGTATCTTAGGTTTATATCATGAATGATTTGGTAAATAATGATTTGAGAGCCTTTTTATATAGGCAATCCATCCAAATTATTGTTTATTAGATCCCAAAGGCCAACATTCATCAAATTTGAACTTAAATCCTTGATTTTGTGCTCAAAACCCCAAAAAGGGGCCAAAAGGGACTCATACACCACTTGTAGTGTATAGGCCCCATCTAGATGGGATTCATATGCCCAAGGTGGCATATGGGTCCCACCAGGCATTTTCAAGTGGAGGAAATATTAGGGAGTTAATAAATTTATATTTGATGTCTATGTTAGGATTTCTATTCAAATAAGCCTCAACATACATAATATATGGTTTTAGGGGCATATTAATGATGATATGAAGGTTATAAATGGAAGAGGCCCCAAAAATTAATGTGAAATTGTAAATAAATACACTTTACAACATTAAATCAAAGAAAAATTAGGTCTATTTAGCTTAAAAGGGCCCTAAATCCAATGTGAATGTGTAAAACACATCACAACACTAGATCAAAGGAAAAATCAAGTTCATTTTAGTTTTAATCATGTTGGAAAAATAAGGATAGACAAATGAGAGGGGGGTTGAATCAATTGTTACCAAAATCCTGGTGGATGTTAGTCCACAAGATTATACCCTTTTAGAATTATAATGAAGAGTAAAAAGAGAATGCACTTGCATTTGTGCACATTACCTAGAGCACATTTCTCAAAGGGAAGGCTCACTGCCTTACATATAGTAATCAGATTAAATCCATGTGATGAATTTGAAATGAGAAAATAGCTTTTGAAAAATCCTGATTACAGCTCCAATTAGGCACACTAAAAACTCTTCAAACTCTTCCACACTTTGCTCTGAATGATCTAACCTTTATTCGCACTTGTACATCACTTTTACACTTGAGAAATCCCTTAAATGAGGAAAAAAATCTTGTATATATATTTGCTACATAGATTTGTATCCACTATTCAGTCAGCCACAAATAAGGAATAAATTACAACTTTCGGCCTTGATACATGAATAAATTTCAATGCATACCAACACAAGTTGTCCATAACATAGTGAGGACCCAAACACACATCTCCAAACACACCAAACAATAAAATATTAATCCTCATCGATCTGCAATACGCTAACACCACAATGTCGCTCCAATCACTGTAGACATACACCAAGGATAGAGCATGATATAGAATCATCCATGAATGTCATAGGCCCATGAGAAACACATGAGATTACCATACTTCCATCTGCTTTGACCAAGAACACCATCTAAAGAGACTAATAACTGTAGGCACATAGATCATCATAACTTCCATAAAACTTCATGTGCGCCACTGAAAATTTTGGCAACATAATAGAAAGGTTTAGCACCAAAAATTTTGAAGTGCACCTTTAGATCTTCAACACACAAATCTTTCCAACATTTTGACCTTCTCAGCTCCACTGGCTACCTGTAATATATTTTTTAAAATTTTCTCAATCTCCTTGCAATATACAACCTTAAGTAGATTAAAATCTTAATAGTGTTGACATCAATGACAACAATATATCAGAAACACAACTACATACAACAAATAATTCCCAAATTAAGTGTGAAAATGTAAATGATGATATTTTTCTACATTATATTTAGGACCCACTT
Organism: Sequoiadendron giganteum; assembly: GCA_007115665.2. Lineage (NCBI taxonomy): Eukaryota > Viridiplantae > Streptophyta > Pinopsida > Cupressales > Cupressaceae > Sequoiadendron > Sequoiadendron giganteum. Next base: position 289,486,141 of record CM021107.1, read on the forward strand.
TAGTGAGAGGAGGAACTTGCTTCAAAATCACACTAAATTAGAAATTCAAGAGGGGTCCAAGTGTATCAATGCTAATGGTCTAGGATAAAAAATATCGAGGAGGCAACCAAGCCCCTAGGATCCAATATCCTATGCCAAATTGACATAAGCATAAAAAGGACACACACAAGGTGTATGGTATGCAACATCAAGATACACACATATACAATTCCACACATTGTGGATTAGATCTAATCTATTCATCCAATGAGGAACACTCACTCTGCGGCTTAGATCTAATCCATTTTGCTAAAGATGCATGGTCACTCTGAGGCAATGGGACTTTAGGTTGTCTACTAGATGAGTATCGAAAAGGGTGAGACACATACACACACAAACAATATGCACTCACAAGAAAGTGGCTAGATGGGAAATTCATGCCTAAGTTCATCTTCCTGTTCAACCAAACTAAAGTTATACCTCTTGATAACTTTGATAAAGCACCACAAAACAATGAACTTTGAGCTTCATGAGGCAAGAAAAGATTTGTATGTTTGATAGTCATGAAAAAACAAGATGGATCCATAGGCAAGCAAACTATGTTATGCAAGGTGGTCATATAGCTGGAAATGTAAATACAAAAGTAGTGTAAGGTATGTTCTAATGGAACCCCAAAAGATTTCTAGGTTCTATCATTAAAGAAACCTAAAAATTCTGGTTTGGTCCTTTCCGCTTGATGTAAGGTCAATGTTCCCATCATTGTGACAGGGTTTTATACTTATAGAACTTTCAAATATTATTCTAAAAACCCTTGGTAATTTTAATTTTATATTGACCTATCTTTTTGGTTCCTAGTCACTTAAGTTGTCACTTGTGGCATTAGAATCATTGATTTACCATCCCCTTGTCTTAGGTTGATAGGTATCTCATGTCTTTCCTAGTATTAAAATAAGAAGGCTTAATCTAAAAAAAAATTTAAAATCCTTAGCCTTTGTTATGGCTCATTACCTCGTTTACCTAGTCATTCCATCTTTTTATGAATAAATTTTATGGCATGTGCAAGATAAAGCTTCGTATGGGTCATTTGATCAATTGAATCAATCCTAACCATTCCCCGTATGCTCATTCTGATTTATCGTTTCTTATTTTATGCATATGTGTTAGCGGGCTTAATCCATGTGTAGTGTATAATGGTGGGCCCAGTCCTTTTGGTAAGGATGACTAGCATATTTCAAAGAGAATCGATGGTTGATGGACTGATGACATGGTCATAACTGTGCCACTCATCATTAGCCCATCTTGTTTCATTTTGTATTATTTTCATGGCATGGGCTAGCGGGTGATGGCCACATGGTACTTTGTAATGGTAAATTCATTCCTTCACAAGGTGGTACAAGTTGTTTGAGGAGTTATCAATGGTATGTGGTGCAACATGTGATCTTATTTGGGCCTTTCCCCATGGCCCCATTCATCTGCAGTTGTACGAAGGGATAGTCTTATGGGCTAGCGAGCAATGCGATACCTGTTTGCTCGTGATGACTGATTGGATTTGGTTATTGAGTTTTGTTCTGAAGGGATTGATTTAACCGGTTGATGATTGGTGACGTGGTTGAATCTTAGCCACTCCTTGCCATCCTGTGTGGGCCTCGACTATGTCTTGTATCTTTCAATGAGCAAGCAGGTGTTCACCATGTGGACTCTCTAAGTAGGCTCGACTTGTTTCTAATGAAGATATAATGCTTCCAAATTTGGCCAAAGGGAAATTATTTATCAAATGCACTATTTTTAGCTTTGTTCTTTAAAGCGCATGCTTGAAATCTCGGTCATCAATTCTATCAACCTTTGATATGTGTGAAATGGGTGGTAATAAATCATGGAAGTGTACAAACCAATATTCTATAATCAAATCTGGATCAATCCTCATGTTCTTTGACAAGGAGAAACACAAATGAAATATTTCCCATGGGTGAGTAGGTATTTCTAGCAAGATGGATTTTATTGATGCTAAGTACTGAGTGGATGTTATCTACTCAATGTTTTTTTGTTTTAAAAGAGGCATTAAAGCATAAGTAAAACTCCATTATGAATGGTTATATGGTAATCTACCCATTGATACATTTTTAAATCATGATCAACGATTGGGATTAATGGGGATCAAGATATAATACTTTTAGCCTGCACACAAAAAAATTGTTTGAAGAAATAATGGTTGGCACACTTGCATGGCTCGTTATAAGGAGGACTGATTGTTATACTCTTCATTCAGAAATTGCATTGAATTTGAGTCAAAAAATATAATTGGCTGGTATTTTCTAAGAGGATGAATAAGTCTGAGGAGTTTGTTAGGCCAGTTCAGAGGTCTAGAAGACTAAGCTTTTTTGAGTCTAAAAAGAGTACTTGGGTGGATGAAGATGATATGGAGGGAGCTCTTGATACACCAAAGGATAGAAGAGGACACAATTTTTTATGAAGTATGGTGTTAGAAGCAGTTGCCACCTAAGGAACCAAATAGTTTTAGAAGAATTAGTCAAGTTCAAAGGCAAGGATTTTTTGGGATATGAAAAGAAGACAAAGAAAAGGTTCAAGTATCATAAGGTTTATCTAGGGAGGCTTAGTTATCCTAGCAAGCTCTTTGACATCCCTTTAGATAATGAGGGTGACACTAACTTAGACGGTGATTATTATCCCCTCTCTCTAGTACCATATGATGATTCTGATGAGGTGGTGGTGAAGGTTCCTCTAGTTCCACCACAAGCAAGGTGTGGGCTAGTATCCTCTGAGGCTAATGACTCAGAGTGATGAATATGTCCCATTTTTGTTTTTGATGACACTATAGCCCCTTTGTTAGGATTTTCCTATTCAACATTCATGTGATTTCTTGTTTCTAGTGCTGATGTGGAAATATTTTGGGTTGGTGTATAAGAGAGGTTTCAAGCCTCCTAGCGCTAGGGTATAAACATGTTTTTGCTTGGGTTGCTAGTGCATAATCCTATTTGATCAGTAGGAATGACGAGCTGGTGTGTCTACATGTAGGTCATGTGAATGTTGCTCTCTTAATCTTCTATGATGGCATGTAACTGACTGGGGATGCCTCAAAATTTGGTGTAGATGATCTCAAAATTAAATTAAATGTAAATGTGATTGAGCTTAATGCTTGTCACTCCCTTATTCTATAAAAGGGATTTTTGGGCTCATTACAAGGGTCAGATTTTTGAGTTTCAATAGGGTTTCGGGTGAATGCTAATATTTGAAAAAGGCATCTTAAATAGGATAGGGGTAAATAGGTTGGTAGATGATCTCATGGAATGATGTCCTATATGTAGCAGTCTTAAATTAGTTCTATATAAAATATTGATGTAGAAACAAATCTTTGTCTGGAAACAAACACTCTCCTATGTATATTTCTTGAAAGTTATAAATGAAAATGCTAATGGTGTTGTCATTTGTCTTCAAATATTTATTTTTTAATGTGTTATTATGTTCTTAGCTTTAACTCAAGTAGTTGATTAAATTGCTTGAAGAGGGTATAAACTTTGCATGAAATTGCCTAGGATTGCTAAGTAGTGAATGTTTCTTTTGGACAATTTTGAGTTTTCATAGCCTGTCAACTAGTATGAGTGTAGTTCATCTACTTCTAGAATTTGGTAGTTTCTATATTACAGATTCTTACATATTTTAATTTTTTTCTCCAATTATTTAGGCACTAGATGATTTATAACTAAAATCTAGCATAAAAATGAGAACATAGCACACCTAGCCTTGAACTTGAAATAAGAACAACACTCTTCTAAAATCCTTGTTAAATGAATTATGTGTGGAATGGGAATATTATAATTCAAAGAAAATTAATATTTATTCACTTGAAAGACATGCCAAGTCTTTAGTGGGATGGGTTTATTTGCACTCAACTATGAATCTATATGTTATTAATTCAATATATCTCATGCTGATATAATTTGGGATTACCCTCCCTAGTTTAACAAAGCCAAAAGTGAAGGAGTAAGGATCACTGAATCCTAGGCTCATTATGTTGTCCATTGACCTTGCAATTTCTTCATTATAAGAAGTGGAAACTCTTTAGAGAATTGTTAGGTACTGCTGAAAAAATCACCAAAATAAATGGTGACTCTACTAGGGACAACTTTGAATTATCTAGTTGCAGATTATGAATCGTAGAGTCAAGAGCTTGGTGAATCTGAAAAAATTGTTGAGATATTAATATTTTAAACCTAGAAGTGAGTTTTTTGTAGAAGAAGCTCAAAGAATTTGTGTGACTTTTTTGTGGAGGAAGACCCAAAAAGAAATTCATACTTAAAGGAACTCCATAATGCTTGAAGTCTAGTCCTCTGTAAAGAGAGGTGGTGACTCTGTCTCAAGAACCTGATAAAAATGTGAAGAATATTTAAAATATACAAAGTTTTCCAATCAGGAAGAAGAATCTAAAGTAGGTGCAACATATCTAGGTATTCTCTATATTTTCATTTTCAAAAAAGGCATAAATCTATATATGAAATCCATATTTAAAAAGTCTTGAAAATTTTGTCCCTATTAAGTGAGAATAAGCACTATAGAAAAGGGAATAAATGGAAAATTTCTTACATACTTTTGTGTTATTATTTTGCAACCTATATTACGGAGTGAAGTATGTAGTATTTTTGAAGAAACTCATCTAGAAGGTCTTAAGCAAGTTTAGACAAACTGATGCATTATGAATGCTTAAGGTCATGTTGTAAAATAAATTAAAGTTGCTTTTTAACTGCAAGGTTGGTTTGAGAAGGTTTTTAATGCTTTATGAACATGTATTATCAACTTGTGCATCCTAATATGGAGTCCTTTCCATGTAATAAAATAATTTTCAGCACTGAAAGACATGGAGCAATAAATTTCAATGGTATTAATGGTTACCCAAATGTTATTCCATCTGACATTAGAGATAAGCTACCTAAGTTCAATGGTACAAACTATGAATCCATGGGTAAGAATTTGTAGGACTTCAATAATTTAATGGATGATTTCAAGATAGACCATGAGGATGTAATCATGAGGTTGTTTTTGCAGTCTCTAAAAGGAGATTCAAGAGATTGGTTCTCTGATTTACCAACATTATCTATCAAATCTTGGGAAGAGATCAAATTAGTATTCATAGAGAAATTTGGTGAAAGGTTTGGTGCTAGTTCTTTGCTAAATAATTTTATGAGCATTGAAAAAGAGGATGATGAGCTGGTTCGAACATTGAGTCTAAGATTTTCTAAAACATTGAGGGATATTCCCAATTCCATGAGATTAAGTGATGAAGTATGTTTAGTTGTTTATTTAGGGTCTTTTTATAGAAAGATGAGCTATCTATTGAGAGACAAAGATCCTAAGAATTTGCATCAGGCATATGAGATAGCTATGAATATTGAAAATAACCAAAAATATGGAATGCCAAGGAATTTTTTGTCTACAAATGTTTGCTGCCCTAAGACACCAAATGTTGATGAGAGGTGTAAGATATAAATTGAAAATAAAGGTTCGAACACTTACACCACTATTGTTTTAGATTACACATCACCCCATAATGATTATCACAAAGAGATCCAAACACATTGTCAAGAAGTTGTATGCAGTTGTGATCATATGACCTCTTTTCAAAACCTCTCTTGCATAAAAAACACAAAGGAGAATCATCATATTATCTCTATGCAATATTTGTGGACACTCTGGCTCCAATTCCTGAATGTCATAGACCTGAAAAATCAATCTACATTGATTTATTTTATGAATCTTATGAACCAAGTTTGAGTGCTCTATCGAAGGAGTTGAAGCCTGTTAGACTTGACCAAGTGTGTAAATATTTTTCTCTCTTTGAATAGATTAGAGATGACTATCAACAAGCTATTATGATTTCAACCCACCATGATAATGATTTTGTTGTCCCATATGAGTCAAATAATGATATGTCACATGAAGAAGAAGAGAGCAGATCAAAGGTGTAAAATGCTTGCCATAGTGAAACTGATGAAATGAGTAGTTTTGATTTTTTTGAAGATTCCAATACTGATGATCCTATGGATGCCATAAGACTGAGCATTCAGTCTGAAAAGTCTAAAAATATTTATAATATTGACGAGTATTCCTATTATAGTAGTGATGGTGATTTTGAGTATGGTCAATTCTCTGTTGATTGTGATTGCCCTCAGGAGGAGGTGATAAAATAATTTATTACAGATAAAAAATATGTTGATAATGATGAGAATCTAAGTAATAGGATGCTACCAGTTTTGGTTGATAGTGCTATGGAGTCAGATTAATATTTTGACCATGTTATCTCATATCATGTGGATATGACAAAAATTTCATATATGTGTATTAAAAAATCAAAGGATGAAATGAAAGATAGTATTGGTTACTATGAGGTCAGGGCTGACTGTGATTATGTTAATAAGGAGAACATTGATTATAACAATTCTAAATGTGATGATGATTTGATGGATTTCGACCTTCCTGCTGAGGAGATTGAGGCTCTTATGTTAAAGATAAATATAATAGAAAATCCATTGTTTGATGAGCCTCCAAATCCATCAATTGATAAAAATGGTGATTCTTATTGGTATAGGCATAATCCACTCTTTGATGATAATTTTGATTATGTATGTCACACATGGTTAGAAAGTGATCTTAAACAAACAAAGAAGCACATTGATGGACTCTTCAAGGGAATTTCTTATGACTTTTACATTTGAAAAAGGTGTTGGAGAAAGAATTGAATATCATGGAGCCATTTACTTGGAGGAGTCTGAGTATTTTCAGTTTCCAATTCAACTGGAAGGTATTTTTATGAAGCATGACAATGAAATGAATAGAAAAAAAATAAAATTTCAACTTGAACCTTTTTCATATGATAAATATAACACATATGTGTCATGTAGTGATGAAAGATTATATTTTATAACTGATTACACAATAGAGAATGACAAAGATTATACTGCCAAAGGTATACCTATGAAAGTTATGATAGATGTTAGTAACAATGTTGGTAATCAGATGGGTTTCAATGGTGATAATTTTTTACTTATGAGAGAAAGCTTGTACTTGTTGTAGTGGCATGGCAGAGGTACATATGGATTGAAGGAAATTAGTTCCTTCAGTAGGTTGGTTTTTGATAGAGGCGGGAATGGGCACCAAGTTTTAGTGGCCTGGTGCCACTAATAGGGAGATGAATCCTAGATTATATTGAATGATGTAATGTAAAAATCTATATCTCACAAGAATATTTCTTGTAGAGTGGAGATTAGATCTCTTGTTTCTATATTTTTGCGCCTATGTATACTTTGTAAATAGTTTGTTTCATTTTGTTTGTTTCATGTTTGTCTTGTTTTTTCCTTTTGTGTCTGGTCTACTTCACCTTTTGATTCTAGGATCTCACCATGCCTACGAGAGGAATGTGTCCCCAATAGGAGCCATTGATGGAACCCCAGAAAAATTATTGGTTCTATCATGAAAATTTTGTGAAAATTCTAGTTTGGTTCTTTGTGCTTGATGTAAGGTCAATTTTCTCATCATTGTGATAGGGTTTTATACTTGTAAAACTTTCAAATCTTATTCTAAAAGCCCTTGGTCATTTAATTTTATATTGATCTATCTTTTCAATTCTCGGTCACTTAAGTTGTCACTTGTGCCATCATAATCATTGATTTACCAACCCCTTGTCTTAGATTGATGGGTATCTCATGTCTTTCTTGGTATTAAAAGTAGAAGGCTTAATCTAAAGAATTTTTCTAAAATCCTTACCCTTAATTATGGGTCGTTACCTCATTTACCTAGTCATGCCCCATTTTTATGAATAAATTTTGTGGCATGTGCAAGATAAAGCTTCGTATGGGTCATTTGATCAATTAAATCAATCCTGACTATTCCACATATGCCCGTGCTGATTTATCATTTCTTATTTTATATGTACGGGTTGGTGAGCTTTATCCATGTGTAGTGTATAATGGTGGGCCCAATCCTTTTGGTAAGGATGACTAGCATATTTCAAAGAGGATCGACGACTGATGGAATGATGATGTGGTCATATCTATGCCACTCCCCACAATCTCATCTTGTTTCATTTTGTATTAGTTTAATGGCACAGGCTAGTGGGCGATGGCCAAATGGTACTTTCTAAAGGTAAATCAGTTCCTTCACAAGGAGGTACAGTCTGTTCAAGTTGTGATCAATGGTATGTGCTGCAACACGTGTTCTCATTTGGGCCTTTCCATGCACCCCCATTCATCTAAAGTTGTGCAAAGGGATAGTCTTACGAGCTAGCGGGCAATGTGACATAGGTTTGTTCATGATGACCGATTGGCTTTGGTGATTGAGTTTTTTTTGGAAGGGATTGATTTCAATGGTTGATGACTACTGACGTGGTTGAATCTTAGCCACTTCTTGCCATCTTTTGTGAGCCCCAATTGTGTTTTGTATCTTTTAATAGGAAAGGGGGTGTTCGCCATGTGGACTCTCTAAATAGGCTTGATTGGTTTCTAATGAAGATAGAATGCTTCCAAATTTGGTCGAAGGGATATTATTTATAGAGTGCACAATTTTTAGCTTTGCTATTTAAAGTGCATGCTTCAAATCTCAGTCATCAATTTTTTTAGCCTTTGATACGTGTGAAATGGGTGGTAATAAAGCATGGAAGTGTATGAACCAATATTCTAAGATTGAATCTGCATCAATCCCCATGGTTTTTGACAAGGAGAAACATAAGTGAAATATTTCCCATGGGTGAGTGGGTATTTCTTGAAAGATTTATTTTATTGATGCTAAGTATTAAGTGGCTGTTTATCTACTAAGTGCTTTTCTATTTTAAAAGAGGCATTAAAGCACAAGTAAAACTCAATTATGAGTGGTATATGGTAATCTACCCGTTGATGAATTTTTAAATCATGATCAATAGTTAGGATTAATAAGGATCAAGGTAGAATATTGTTAGCCCACGTTCACAAGCTTTCTTTGAAGAATTAATGGTTGGCACACTTTCATGGCTCATTATAAGGAGGATTGATTGCCATACTCTCCATTCAGAAATTGCATTGAGTTTGAGTTAGAAAATAGAATTGGTTGGTGTTTTCTGAGAGAATAAATAAGTCTAAGGAGTCTGTTAGGCCATTTCGAAGGTCTAGAAGACTAATATTTCTCAATTCTAAAAAGAGTACTCAACTAGATGAAGGTGATATTTAGGGAGCTCTTTATACACCAAAGGATAGAAGAGGATGCAATTTTTTTAAGAAGTATGGTGTTAGGAGTAGTTACCGCCCAAGGAACTTAACAATTTCAAAAGAATTAGTCAAGTTCAAAGGCAAGGAGTTGGTGGGATATGAAAAGAAGAAAAAGAAAAGCTGCAAGTATCGTAAGGTTTATCCAGGGAGGCTCAGTTATCCTACCGACCTCTCTGATAGCCCTTTAGACAATGAGGGTGACACTAACTTAGAGGGTGATTATTATCCCCTCTCATTGGTACCATATGATGATTCTGATGAGGTGGTGGTTACGGTTCCTCCAATTCCACCATGAGCAAGATGTGGGCTAGTATTCTTTGAGGCTAATAACTCGGAGTGATGACTATGTCCTATTTTTGTTTTCTATGACACCAAAGCCCCTTTTGTCAAGATTTTCCTATTTAGCATTCATGTGATTTCTTGTTTCTAGTGCAGATGTGGATTTTTTTTGGGTTGGTGTATAGTAGAGGTTCTGAGCTTCCTAGCACTGGGGTACACACATGTTTTTGTTGGGGCTGCTAGTGGAGAATCCTCTTTGATCGAAAGGAATGAGGAGTTGGTGTGTCTTCATGGAGGTCATGTGAATGGTTGTCTTTTACTCTTCCATGATGGCATGTAATTGATTGGGGATGCCTAAAAATTTGGTGCAGATGATCTCAAAATTAAATGAATGTAAATGTTATTGAGCTTGATTCTTGTTGCTCCCTTGTTCTATAAAAGGGATTTATGGGCTCATTACAAGGGTTAGAATTTTGAGTTTCAATAGGGTTACGGGTGAATTCTTATCTCAGAAAAAGGCATATTGAATAGGATAGGGGTAAATAAGATGGTAAATGATCTCATGGAATGATGTCCTATATGTAATAGTCTTAAATTAGTTTTTATATAAACTATTGATGTAGAAACAAATCTTTGTCTAGAAACAAACACTCTCCTATGTATATTTCTTGCTAGTTATGAATGAAAATTCTAATGGTGTTGTCATTTGTCTTCAAATAGTTATGTTTGAATATGATATCTTGTTCTCAGTTTTAACTCAAGGAGATGATTAAAATGCTTGAAGAGGGTATAAAATTTGCACAAAATTTATTAGGATTGCTAAGTAATGAATGTTTCTTTTGGGAAGTTTTGAGTTTTCATAGCTTGAAAAGTAGTACGAGGGTAGTTCATCTACTTTTGGAATTTGGTAGTTTGTATATTACAGATTCTTACATATTTGACTTTTTTGCTCCAATTATTTAGGCATTGGCCGATTTATAACTAAAATTTGGCATAAAAAATGAGAACATAGCACACCTAGCCTTGAACTTGAAATAAGAACAACACTCTTTTAAAATCCTTATTAAATGAATTGTGTGTGGAATGGAAATATTCTGATTCATAGCAAATGAATAGTCATTCACTTGAAAGACATGCCAAGTTTTTAGTGGAATGGGTTTATTTGCACTCAACTATGAATCTATATGTTATTAATTAGTTATATCTCATGTTGATGTAATTTGGGATTACCCTCCCTGGTTTAATAGAGCCAAAATTGAAGGAGTAAGGATCAAAAAGTCCTAGGCTTGTTGTTTTGGCCACTGACCTTGCAATTTCTTCATTATAAGAAGTGGAAACCCTTTAGAGAACTATCAGGTTCTATTGGAACAATCACCAACATGTTCAAAGGGATTTTTCTTAGTTCACATAGGGTATCATCTTAGGGAACATCATGCTTAATTTCTCCAAGAGAGGACAAGTCACATAAATATCATGTTCCTAGAGGGGATCAAACCCAATGACACTACCAAGAAAGGGACACATTGCAAGAATAAATAAAAATTGCACAGTGAAACATGAGTGTCAATGTATGCCCCCACTTTAAAGCAGTTGCTAGCATCATTGTTGTGAGCAATTTATTTAAAGTAGAAGAAGACATGAGAGCTTACTCAAAAATACCTATGCGGAGTCATATGTTTCCAATAAGCTACGTCATGAAAAGTGGTTTCCTCCAAAACTCAATATGTCACATGCGAGCCAAATTAAGGCATGTCATCCACATCCTAGTCTCGATCTTACATATACATGAAAGGTGGTTAACTAGCCAAAAATGATAATGACAAGTGGCATACGAGGATAAGGCTACCTAACTCCTTGGCCCCACTTAGTGTAGGACAAGGATGAGTTAAAATGATTGATGAGAAACATGCTAGAGTGAAAATCAGTATCAATTAGAGGAATTGGATGTCCCAACATAAGGAAGAGCACCACACTCCTTAAGATATTGAATTTTATCAATTAAATCCTTACATTCATTAGTAAAATGACCATGAACTCTATGATATGCACAAAATGAATTATTGTAGTAAAATTTCTTTCGTGTTATTAGAGGGAGAGATATCAAATGATCTTGGAGGAGTCTCGACAAGATACCCTCTTGATCAATGGTAGAAGATGTTCCTATATTTTGTGACAAAGATATCTCTTGCTTATTACAAGGTGTCATACCTACACAAGACTCTTTAGATTGTTATATTTCATTCTCTCCTTTATATGAGGGTGTAAAATATAATGAACTCCAATCATTAGTATTTTGCATGATGACATTGACATTAGGCAAGGGTTTCTCTGTTTCTTTGATTTATTTCGAAGGACAAAAACCAATAGTGTCTATCAGTTCAAGACACACTAATAATAAAGATGAATTAGAAGAATCTTTTGTAAGAGTGTTGATATTGAGTGAAGACTTGTTGGTTTCTTTTGAGGTAAAATGACCAAGGCTTCTAGAATCTTCTTGTGTGTTAGGCTCTATAGGCACATGGATACCTTGTTCTCTAGCACCACATCCTTTTCCATTATAACTAAGTTGTTTCATAAGTTCATATCCTCTTCCATAAATATTTTTCATTTTTTTTGGATTCAGTGGTTGTTGATATTATATCTCATGAAATTTTGTCATATAATTTTCTTCTTCTTCTAAAGTGGTTGAGGTGGATGATTTCAAATGGTCTTCCAAATTTTGTGTTAGCATTACAGCTTTTTCTTTTCCCTTTTTAGAATTTTTTTTTATGATCTTGTATTCTCCTAGGAATGATGTGAAATAAAAGGAACCCCACTCATCTTCTAAAAAGGATTTGTGACTTATTCAATATGTTTTTCTTTGTCTTTTTTTTTCTCAAGCTCAACTTGTGTAGTTGGTGTCAATGTTTTCAAAGGTTTTTCCTCATTTTTCTCAATGTTTAAACAACTATTTGGTTCAAGATCAACTTAGAGTATGCAAAATTTGTTGTTGTAGACACACTTCATTATATGATGAAGAGTAGAAGGTTCCTCATTCATTGCATGAATCCATAGTCTTCCTAAAAGAAGGTTGTATGAAATATTGTGAGGCATAATATGGATCAATGTTTCTAATGTGGCCTTTCCATCTATAATAGAAAAAGTGATCACACCAAGGGGTCATTTTCCTACATTGTCGAGTCCATGAATATATAAAGAGCCAGGTTGAATTTTTTATTTATCCACACCAATCCTATCCAAAATTTACACTATACACATGAAGAGTGGATCCATTGTCGACAAGGGTTTTTTGTATGCCTTTTCTATTGTATATAGCTATTATCATCAAAGAATCATGTTGTTTTTGCACTTCCAAAGGAGGGAGCTCACTTTGGTGGAAAATAATGTCACCATTTATTCCTTGAATCATGGATTTTATGTCATTTGATTGCACATTAGAAGGGATAGGATTTTTTTGTAAATCACTTTCAATAATGTTATGGTAATGAGGGGAGGCTTGAATAAGGTACCATAATGATATCCTATTAGGAGTGATCTTAAGTTGTTCAACAAGATCATACTCCTTTCCACTTTGTGGAGGCAAATGAGGAGGACCTGGTTAGATAGGGTTAAGCAATGGGAGGGATGTTGAAGGTTTTTTCCATGGTTGTGGAATTTTTCTAGTGTTATATGTATGAGAAATGGTATTATAACTCGGATATTGTGAAACATTATTCTTAGGTGATAAAGGATAAGTTCAGGTTTGTATTGAGTTGAAGGTTTGTGTGAAGGTGGCTAAAAGATGAGTTGAGGTTGGATAATATTAATTTCCCTTAGTGAAGGAGAGTCTAATGTTACTTCATCATCCTCATCTAAGGAAACTATATCACTATTTTCAGTGTTATCATTTTCTTACACCATGATATCTTCCTTAGGAGGAGAGTTTTTAGGAGAACTAAAAACTAGATGTTTTTGACATTAAAAGGTTGGTTCTTCTAAAATGACTTCATCACAAGTAAGGGAGTTATCAATGGGTCTTGTTTATCAATGAGGTATTCTCTTTTTCAATAATATTTTCTCTATGGGGAGAGAGGAAAATATGATTCTCATGTCTTTCATTGGTTTGATCTTCTAACACTAAAATACCTTCTTGAAAACTAGGAGAGATATTGGGAGAAGGATGAATGTGATTTTCCATGATTTCATTCTCTTGTGTTGTAGCTTCTACCCTAGTAGGAGAGCTTATAATAGGTTCATCATATTCCATGATTATATTTTGTAAAGTAACTTCAACACAAATAGGAGAGGAATCATGGGAAGGAGAATTATCATTTTCATGCTTATAAACAATTGAATCCTTTTTTTAAAATAGATCTTTCCAAATGTAGGGACATTAGGAAGGATAGAAATGATTCTATAACCTTTGATCATTAGATCTTCTAACACCAACATGTCCTCATCACAAATGTGACTTTCATGATCATTCTTGATTGTATTCTCTTTATCTGAAGGATTCTTATAAGTAGTAGGGTTTTTGGGAAAGTAATGTAGACTAAGTAAAGTACTAGAAATGATTTCATCTTCTATTGTTATAATATCTTCCCAAGGGGGATGAGGAGAAGTACAAGCAATACTTTCATCATTCTTAGAGATTTCATCTTCTTTTACCAACTTTGTCACCAATAGGAGAGCTATCGGGAGAAGGACAATTATGATCTTCATGGTTATCTATGTTTGTATCCTCTTCTATCATATAATTACCATAAATAGAAGAGATAGGAGGGGGTGTAGATTTAAGGAAAGGATCAATATTTTCACTTTCTTGCATTAAGAGACTCATAAATAGTAAATGTATTGAATGAATGACTAACATGCTTATGGACTAACTTTTTCTTTGCAAAATTGAAAAATATAGATACTAACATTTGTTAAAAGTAATATATTCAAGCTTAAAATGGAAAGAGAATTAAAATGCAATGTAAAGACCTAGAATGAAATGTGTAAATGAAATTTTCAGATTTCAAACAAGGTAATTTACTAATTATACTATGCAATAATCTGAAAATGAAATTTTGGAATTAAGAAATGCATGAAATGAACTGATTTAAGCTAGGTCTAGTGAAATGCATGTAACATAAACTTAGAAAAATAAAATAGATAACTAATGATAGCAAACAAAATTTTAGAAACAAGGTTTTTAATGTTGTAAAAGAAAGTTTCTGGTCTGATCTGGGACTAATTCACCTAGAGGGGAATATGAGTCCCAGTTAGGGTTTTTGGAGGGGTCAAATGCTAGAAAATGCACAACATAGTAATCCCAAGAAGTAGGCAGAACAACCTATACTAGGACTAAATCTCCTAGAGGCACATACGAGTCTTATATTTGGGTTTTTTTACCATTTTCAACAAATTCTACATAAATGTTATGTTTTCTATTTAGGATGGTGTCTAGACTAAGTTAAAATGCATATTTAAGATGAAATGCAATGATGCAAGGTGTAAAAATGAAACCTATATGCACTTTTACTAATGCAAGATTTAGAAACCCTAGATGCAACTTAACTAATGCAAGACCTAATGAAAAGTTAATGAAAGCTAGATAAAGTATTGTGATGCACTCCAGATCAGAAATAAGGTGTTATAAATGTAGGTTCACCAAAATGATTTGTCAAAAAATTCCAATCTATGTTTGGGATATAGATCAACACTTTTCTCCAAATTTCATTCAAGAAAACACTAGAGATATCAACCCAAGGATGTAAAGGGGAAAGAGATATGCAATAGGGATTTAATAGGGTATTATTAGAGACTACAAAGGGTTTCACCACTAAGCTATGGCTTGGAAAGACAAGAAATGAATGTAACATGCAAAGTACCATGCAAAAGCTAACTAAATTACCTAGGAAATGAAACTAAAATGTACAATAAAAGACTAAGAAAGTAAAAAGGTGAACTTGGGAGAATGATGAGGTCAAAAAAATATCCAAAACCTACAAATATTTATATTTTATGCCCATTAGGACTCATATGCTAGTCTAGGAAATCTAGTCCCAGAAAAAGGTTTCTATGCCAAAACTGGAATCTCATAGTGGTTGGTCTAAGTTCGTTGAAATATAGAAAATATTCTATACTAGGACTCATATTACACAAGTTGTGTATCATTCCCACTCTACTTTTTTGGAGGGTCAAGACTTGATTCTACTCTCCTATCTCTGCTCTTCTTCCACACTTCATTTTTGGATATGAAACTCTAATTTGCAGCCTATAGGCAAATTTTCGTGAAGATGTAAACATGGTGACAACTTGATAACTTCTCACAACCTTGAAAAATTTCCCTCAGATATCCTTCAAACTCCAATACACCTAGATCTCCAATCACACATGTAGAGAGAGAGAAACTTGTTGATTCGTTAGGAAATAAGGGTTTTCCTTGGTCGAACCCTATTTAGGTAATTAAACCTTGTGATGAAACAATGAAATATGAACACAAAACATAAAATGTGAAACATTAACAATGATACCTGGATGATGTCTTGTAATATAAATATGAATTCTAAAATGAAGTGGCCATGAAGAATGTAGATCTTGATCTTGAATAGAGGTAGAACAATGCTTAATCTTGGATCTTCAATGCTACATTATAACATTAGCTAAAAAACATGCTTTATGCTTGATGACCTTGACATGATAATGGATCTTGAATTTCTGCAAAAAATGATGAAGAAATATGCCTTTGAATGCCTTATAAATGCTTGTGTAAACTCTCTTGTCACTCTTGTGAAGTCTTCAAATGCTTAACTCTTGGTAGCTGAGGTTGATATAATTAATTGTTAGGTAAATAATGATTTGAGACCTTGATTATATAGGAAATACATCCAAATTACCATTTATTGGATCCTAGAAGCTGACATTCATGAAATTTGAACTTAGAATCTCAATTTCTCACTCAAAACCCTAAAAAGGGGCCAAATGGGACTCATACGTGACTTGTGGCATATAGGTCCCATCTAGATGGGACTCATACACCACTTGTGGTGTATAGGTCCCATCTAGTTGGGACTCATACACCCAAGGTGGTGTATGGATCCCGCCAAGCCTTTTCAAGTTGAGGAAATGTCGGGGAGTTAAGAAATTTAGTATATTTGATGTCTATGTCAAGATTTCGGTTGAAATAAGCCTCAAGATGCATAATATATGATCATGGGGGCCTATTAATGATTCAATATGAAGGTTAAAAATGTAAGAGGGCCCAAAACTCAATGTGAAAGTGTAAACAAATAAACTTTACAACATTAAATTAAGGAAAAAATAGGTCTATTTAGCTTAAAAGGTTCCTAAATTGAATGTGAATGTGTAAAACACATTTCAAAACTAGATCAAAGGAAACATTAGGTTCATTTTAATGCTAATCATTCCCAAATTAAGTGTGAAAATGTAAATGATAACATTTTTCTACACTACAAGTAATATGTATGGTACTTTTCTTTGGATATTTCATCATCTTGGTGTAAAATTTATATTTATATAGCTATTAGCTTGGTAGCTTTAATGAATATTTCATGGATATTATTGAAAACTAGTGATATGCATGTGGAACAAAATTCAAATTTTATTTTCTCTCTATTAATCTCTCTTTTGATATTTTTTAAATTCAATTAGAGTGGATTTCATATTAATTTATATTAGATTAATTTTATATATTCCAAAAACTCATTGACTTCATTTTCTTTAAATGTATAGTTTATTTATCTTACTTTCTAGGTGATAAAATTGGCAATCCCCTTTTAGAGAAACCATACCATGTATTTGAGTGAAAACTAGGTATCCTAGAGATAAAGAATGAAAGATTTGCGATTATGAAGCACTTTCAAGTGGGATAATTTTTCTTTAAATAAGTTGGTGTGTCAAAAAACTATCAATAATGACATTCATATTTATTTAATATATGAAAACATGAAAAAATTATATGAATGAAAGAAGAATTTAGAAAATATAAAATTCATTTAATATTTATTAAAATTATTATTTATAGATTTCTATTAAAGTATTGGAATGATAAATAATAAAATTAATCATTGAATACTATGTAAATCCCAACCCACCTTAGAATAGCAGGTTGATTATTTACTCCTATGAAAAGATGAATGGGTTGGTGCCGAAGGGCCCTACGGGCTTAGGTGCTGAAGGCTATCTTAGTGCAGGTCCCGAAGGGTAGGTAGGCGGAGCCTAGGGAAAATGGGATGGTACCAAGGGGTGGGCCCTTCCCCCATTATAGATTAGGGATGGGGCTCTCCCTTAGCCCTATCTAGCTATCCTAGCTAAATTACAATATATAAATATATTTTTATTCAAATATTAATAATTTAATATCATGAATGTGTATTAATAACTATTATTTGAATTAAAAAAAGTTATAAATGAAAAAAAATAGTGTACATGAAAATTAAATGAATATATGATCGATTATGTTATTTATTGAAAATACACACTTAATCCTTCCTTTTTCAATTTTACCAACTTAATTTTTTATAGGAGTCATATGAGAATGGTAGTGAGATTCTAGGTTTTAAGGATTTCACAAGAGACATATGCACTATTATTAGCAATTATATTTCAACATGTCATATAATGATTGTTGCCTTAGTAAGAGTTGAGACTTATTATTTATGTTTTACAAAATCCCCCCAAGTCAATTATAAGGGAATCTATCATGCGCATTATCTATTTATTGGCATAATAGGAGTAGTTTTTTTATGGTACACCTTGTTGTGGTTGATTTTGGAATAATTTCCCTCATTGGTTTTGTGTGTTTTTGGAAGAGTCAATGTAGGAGATATGTTGTGGCATGCATTGCGCTTGTGACAGGTTTCCAATTTGATGGTTCATTGGAATTTTCCCCTTGTTTTGTATAGTGTTGTGTTGTGGCATTTTTTAGGTGTATTTCTTTGATATTGTTGTGCCACAAATTCTTGTTTAGTTTGGGATGCTAGTCTAAACAATGGGTTATCCATGGCCTATGTTTGATCACTGATTTGTGAAAATAATGGTGGTATATTGGTATTCATGGTTGGTTTTGGAATTTTTCTAACTACAGTTTGATCTCCAAGTGGAATAAGATTGGGATATTTTAGCATGTCCACATTGAAGTCAATGGGTAATTTTGCACCGCTTTGTGCTAATGTGAGGAAATATGATTTTTCATTCTTCCCAAACATCTTTTCCATAAGTTTTTCATCTTATGATCTTGGGAATATTCTAGTAGTTTCTCATCAATAAGTTCCTTATCATTGTCGTATTATTCTATGATCATGTCATTGATATTTGGAAGTTTATTTTGACTATCAATCATGTTTTGGTGTCTAGGGAGTACTTCCTCATCACTTTTTGGTTGGTTTGGTGTTGCCTTGAATGAGGGTTATTTTTGAGGAGTTGTAAGGTCACTTGGTTTTTTACCCCCATGGGTTGGTTTCCTCATTAGTGATGTTTGATTTTGGCTTATTTGATCTAATCTTGTTGTCTTCAATATTTTTTCTATGTTGAGATCTCTTGGTTGTCATAAAAAAGTTCCAAGACCTTGGGAAATTCGGTGATCGATAACTATGGAATAGAATGATGTTTTATTTTTCGGATTTTCTATTTAAATGTTTTTCTATAAGCTAGGATTATCTATTTCCATACAAGAGATGGTAATATGGGTATCCCAGCTGCAAGATCAAATTTCCATTCCTCTTTGTCTAGAATAGCAATCATATTTATCCACTGAGTTGGTGTTTCATTTTTCTCAAAAATGAAACTTCTCAAACTACTAATAATTTCCAATTTATCACCTTCAACTCACATGAGATTTGGTTGTATTATAGGAGTGGTAAGATCTAGTTGTTGAATAGGAGTAGTAGGATGTCAAATGGTCATGAAGTGTAAGCTTTTTGATGTTTGCTATTTTTCTATTTTAAAATAATGATGAATGAAGATGATGTAAAATAAAGCCTTTTGGACAAAGGTGTTGATGGTTTCCTATGTTTTTTTTGTGATACTCAAGACCCTAAAGTATGAGTGATGTTTGGTGGATATTTTGGAGATGATGCTAATTTTGGGACTCAAATTATAGAAAAAAATTCCTATGCTACACTTAATAGCATTCTCTTACAAGCTTGACACTGTTCAACCTCATAATGTGATCAAAAAAACATACTAAGAATAGGTGCCATTTGCAAACAAAATATTCTCAAACAATGTTGATATATTTTCACTTTAAGAGTAGAGAAAACATGTGCCACATTCACTCACCATTGAGCCTTGAATCAAAGATGTATCCCACAACAACTCCTTATGATTGTGTAAATTTTTTCTTTGTAATATCAAATTGACCCTTTAGCTAGCATAATGAATACCTCTGCTACAACATAAACACCTCATGGTTGTGGTCCCAACACTTTAAAAATAGTCCTCAAGCCTTCTTAAGATGTGTTTTCTCATTCTTTGAATTCCTTCCCTCATTGGAAAAAGTGAATAAATAATTCCAATGGAATTTCAACATAATTCTTCGTATCTGATTCACTTTGTGCAACACTAATTGTTTCTCTTCTCTTAAACCAATCCTCTAACTGCTCCTCACATAGGACTAATATTTCTACCATGTCAACACACTCTGAGACAACTTTACATGAGAAAATTTAAAAATATTTCATATCACTAATTGATAGTGACATCGACCTTTGATCCACACATTTATCATTATGCACATATAAACCAATCAATTTTGAACATATATTATCATGAATATCATCCTCATATGGGCCAAAGATCTCTGATTTGGATTTACATATCCCCTCTTGAACAAGTAAAAACATGGGCTCTTGATCAAATTCAAGACCTCCTTCACCCTTATGAATACTATACTCAGGATTATATAAGTTATATTCATTTTCATTAGAATTAGCATTATAACAATATTTAAGGTCATTGAATAATAATATATCAGATATAGAAATTTCATTAGCATAGTTATTCACTTCACAAACTGATACAACACCTAGATCATCTTAAAGTATAGTTGTCTCCTCATAGAAAGGTTTTGAAAACTCATGAAGTCCACCTTCGAATATATTATGAAAAAAACACCGTATGATCCATCTCCATTGTCTTATCATACAATAGATTTGAAAATCCTTGAAAGCCACTATTAGTTGGTAGTGACATCAATTTATGACCCATAGAATCATCATGATGCACATTAAAATCATTTGAGGATGAAAAAAATCCAGTTGTACTTTGGATACCAATATCATCTTCACAAAGAGAATTTAGAATTAGTCACATACACATCACTTGAAAAATCAGAATAACACTCACTCCCATTGAACTCATGGGATGGATAGTTATTGACATGTTCCATATTGATAAGGTCATCCTTGACTTGGTTTTCCACATTGTCAAAACCATGATTAAAACTACATAATTCTTGCACATCACACAATAGATATTCTCTTTCACCAACATCCAAATCTTGGAGATTTTTACTTGATTTATTTGTGTCATGTGGCTATGAATGAACTACTGATATATCATTGTCATCTACCTCAGTGGGATTTATGTACCCAATATGATCATAGCGAGCCTTAGCACTCTCAACCATGTCAATCCAATCAAGAACTTGAGAAAAACATGACAAATTTAATCTTCTAGGAAAATATATCAAATTTGAATCATACATTTCAATAAGCCAGTCAATGCACTCAACCTCTTGGGGATTAAAAGTATCAAGAATCTTCAAAAAGGAATCAAGGAACCTTGAAAACAACACACATCTTAACTCTCCCTCATATCTCCTTATGTAACACAAATCTTGAACATAAACCATAGGGTCAGTGATGCTTGTAGACTATTGATAAGAGGCATGAGGCTCAATATGACATGCATTGATGAATGGTGTCATATTAAGGGAAACATGTATACACATACTTGGGATGTCATTTTCAGGTGCATAGACATTATGTGATTGGTTGTATGTATAATTTTTGATAGGTGCATGAGGTGAAGCTACAATTTGGAACATATTTATTCCATTCATGCACATTTTCTCATTTCTTGGCTAAAATTTTGCATTGTGAGAAGCATAAGCAACATCAAGAAAACAAACTATGGCAGCGAACTAAAAATTATTTTGACACTCATTTCTAGTCTCTAACTCACATTGTTCAAATACATAAGAGGGCCCTTGATAACTTACACTCTTAGGTTTGAATTTTAAAACCATCCCATATTTTGAAACCTTTTCAATGTTCATAGAAATCTCAAATTCTTGATACAAATTGGTTGGATCCGCACTTCATGAGTATTTCTCATGGTTTCATTTTGTAGATGTTTCTTTTCAATAAGGGACTTTATTGATTGATCTCAAGAAATTGAAAAAACTAACAATCAACATTATTAAGAGCTCCATTAGTGGATCTTTCTAGGGACATCTACTCCCAAGTGAACAAAGTGAAAAATTAAGAATATTTTGGAAGAGCAGAGCGAGTGCCATAACCATTGGGTGACAAAGTTCCTTTAATTTTCAATTTTAACCTCAATCGATGGTCCTAGACCAACAAATAAAAAAGGGAAGTCAATTCTTAGCCCTCCTAAAAACCAATCTATTAAAGGAGATGATATCACTCAATCCATACTTTCCTTTTCCATACCACTACAAGAAGCATAACCCTCTTCTTACAAACATAAATTTTTGATTACCACCAAAATTTGCTTGATTATAAACATTGCCACTAACATCATTAACAAATTTTATTAGCAAACCATTGCTAATATAATCTTTTTCATTTTGTATTGTATAACTAGAGATAAACTAAAAAAATTCATCGTCACATGACACATATGTGTTATATTCAAAAAATGAAATATATTCATATTGAAAATAACATTCCTTGCTGTTCATCTTATTGTCATGCTCCATCAAAACACCTCCCAATTGAACTAGAAACTGAAAGTTTTCACACTCTTCCAAGTAGCTAGAATCATGATACTCAGCCTTACTTACAAAATTTGTATCAAATGTAAAATATTCATAGGAAATTCCCTCAAGTATCTCATTAATGTGTTGCTTTGTTTTATTAAGGACACATTCTAACCCTGTCAGATGCATCATCAAAGTTCTTAGGAAAGATTGGATTATCTCTGCACCAATAAGGATCATCATTTCTATTAGCTAATTAATATGGATTCTCATCAAATAAGGGGTTTTATCATACATTCACTGTGGTCATAAAAACTTATTCCTCGTTAGCATGAAGTTATAAATCTTTCATATCATCATTGTATTCAAAATTATTACAATCACTAGAAGAGCATATATATAGATTTTCAACTTCATTCACATCATCAATAGTTAACATCTTTGACTCACATTCTAAAAACTCTTCACAAGAAAAAAATTATTCCTTCTCAAGTAAACATGCACTACCATCATTATCAACATATTTCTTATTTGAAGCAAAGGATTATATCTCTACTTCATGAGGATAATCATAATCAATAAAGGAATGACCATACTCAATGCCATCATTGTTACTATAGCAAGGGGACTCATCAATACTAGAACTATGTTCAAGCTCTTCAAATTGATTGCATAGTCTTATTTCTTCCATAGGACTATAGATGCTAGAATCTTGAAAAGAATTGAAACCTGGGAGGATACCAATCATGTATTTAGGCTCCTAATCTTTAGATTGGCTATTTACACACACTATTTCAACATCACCAATCACTTGGGTTGATTCACCATTTTGAATAATTGAGCCCATTTCTACTCCATGATTATTCTAATTGAAACAAGGGATAACTTCACATACCTCCTTATATTCTCTATACCATGCATTTTCATCCTTTTTTCTACTCTCTTCTTCCCCATGCAATATCTCACTGCTTGACTCATATGGAGGAGAAGAATCATTATGATTACAGATTGAAAACATAATAGTTTTTTTATGATCATATCTAATCTTTTCAAAAATAAAAAAGCATTCACACACTTTATCAAGCCTAATAGGCTTCAACTCCATTGGAAGAGCACTCAAACCTAATTCGTAAGATTCATAAAATAAATCAATACATACTGAATTTTTAGGGCTATGACACTGAAGAATTGTGAAAAGAGTATACATAAATATTTCATAGACATCATATGATGATTCTCCTTCATGTCTCCTTATGTAAAAGAGGGATTGAACAAAGACCATAGGATCACAAATGCATGTAGCTTCTTGAAAAAAATTTTGGGGCTCCATGTGATCAAGACTATGGAATGATTTATAAGTTGAAACAATAGGGGTGTAAGTGCTATGAAATTCATTTTTAATTTCTGACTTACACCTTTCATCAAAATTTGGTGCCTATTAATGCAAGATTTTGTAGGTAGCAACAGTCTTATGGGAAACTTAGCTATTGGGGGACATAGTGTGCTAGCTAAGTGACCTTCGGGGTTTATCGAAGTTGGATCTTCATTTAGTGGATAAGGTAAAAGGTTAGAAAGATAGAAAAAAATGAAATCTAAACTACAAGCGATGCACCAAAATCATAGAAAAATTTACCAGAGAACAGTGCAGGATACAAAGGCCCAAACCACCAAAATGTTGTTTATTAAGTAAATTTTCTCAAAAAAACTTTAAAACATAACAAACACCCTCTAATTTGAATAGCATAATCTGACATAACTTTAGCCAGCATAGAGGAGTCACAAAACATGATCTGTATTTATTTAGCTATGAAAGATCACAAAAGTTGAAGAACATTAATTCATACATTATAGGAAAATAACAACACATAATAACAATCTTATCAAATGCACGAAAAATAGAAAGGCTGAATTGATTGGCACAGTCCATAATCTTCAAGTTTAATAAAAATATGACAAAGGATTTTCCCAGTGCTCAGGAGCTTTTAGCACCTTAACAACAACATAATAAAAGAGAAAAAGGGCTACATATATAGGCCAGTCCACCACTAGAATAACCATAGAGAAATAAAGCCATGAGAAAACATCGACAATTTAGATCACCTCGAGCCGCCACTGAAAACAATGATCACATAGGAGCACACCAGCAATGACGTTGCAGGGAACATAAAACCATGTGGCAACAGAAATGAATACGCAACACCACAGAAGAAAATGCGGAAGCAAGCGAGTACAAATGACACAACAACAACTCCCAAATAACTGACGCACAAGAAACTGCCACATGTCGAGCAAACGGGGCCTAGAAAAAAGAATAAGAGATGCTTGACAAAAATATTTGAGAGGGATCCATGTGGCACACACTAAATGATAGAAACTGCATGGTGAGCTCAATTTAGAAAGCGAACAAAGGAAGACACGTGTCGCGCAAACGGAGACCAGAAAAAATAAAGCGATATGGAAAAAAAAAAGCTTCGAGAGGAAGCCACGTGGCACATACCGAAGGATGTGAATGATTAAAGATAAGGCACAACCATGAAGATAAGATAAAAATTGCAAAGGCTAGCAGTTTTCTGTGAAACAGTTTGGTGACTCACAGGGCCATTTTACCTTCGGAATGAAGAACCCCAGAAACCTTGGTTTAGCATCCCAAAATCACTCACAACTTTGAGAGGGCTTCCTGTAGACTGGTCCAGAGCTCATTTGATGGTGTAGAGAGAGCTTGCAGATTTTCATGTGCCAACTTGAGATTGATAATTACCTTGAAAGGTAATCCGCTAGATATTTTTGTCTCTAATTCTAGCTAGAAAAAGAGTTGCATCAACTGATGCACGATCCCTTCAATATTACTGGTGGTTGAAGACTAATCAAAAGATTGGAAAAAAGAAAGGTCCTGCTTCTTCTCCTCGATCATTGAAAAAATGTGTTCAACACCTTCTACCACCTAATCTACGATGAACGGCGAAGGGAGGCCTCTCTGAGTTAAGTAGGAACATTTTTCCCACATGTCACTAGTAACTTGGTTCAACTTGGCCCTACATTCTGCCACTTACTGGACAACCTCATGCATAGAAATGAGGATGCTTATGCCCATGGCCGCTATTTTTCAGTCCTCAATACCTACGTCGCTCAGAGCCTCATCGAAAGCTATATAAAATTTTTCCAACAAAATCTTAGCCTTCAGAACCTTATCAAAGATTACTTCCTATATCTGGTGGATTGTTTCACTTACTATTCCACATAGACTGGCCGCCTACACCATAAATTTCAGGGTGGGTTGTAGAGTACGGCATAATGCCTTGAATTTATCCCAATATGATGCATATAACTCCTTGGAGATCCCCAATGAGCTCATCTATGGTGCAAGAGGTTGGCTTTTCAAAATATCCAACTCCGCTTCTCTATTTCTCAAGTTCACCTTTAGCTCTGATAAGCTTCTGTCCAATGCAGACACTTGTTCCCTTGGAGTGGAAATTTTATTTTATTTTTCTTCTAGGGCCAATTCGACCCACTTTGTCTTCTGAATCTCCAACTCTAAAGTGGCATTCATTTAATTTATTTCATCATTTTTTCTCTGTTGGAGCTACTTCATACCTTCACTCAATTGTGTGGACTCAGCGCATAGATTTTCTTCTTTCACTTAGCTCTGCTCAACCTCATGCTGGAGGGTCAAGATGATTTTCGTGCTCATAACCTACAACTCCTTGATTTGGCTTTCAAAAGCACTCCTCTCTTTTTCTAGGTGACTTATCTCATTTTCTTGGGCCTTATACTTGTTCACCTATATATCAACCTTTCCTTTGAGCTCCAATATCTACCCTTCCCTTTTCCTTGCCTGGTGATTGAGCTTGAGGTAATCGGTGGTTACAATATTCTGAGTCTCCTCCATTAGCTCGACCTTATCCCACAGATGAGCCTACTACAATTCTAGCCCAATGGCGTTGATAGAGTAATCACTTGGTATAATTTCTCCTACCAGTTTAATCACATTGGGAGTGATCTTTGCAAGCATCAATGAATTTTGGCTCTCATTGAACACAGTTTACTAGAGAGGCTCTACCTGCCTACCCGCATCCTTTTGTCTCCTCTTTTGAATTTGGCTAGCTCGGGCGCTCTTATTTGCCTCCACCTATAAGAAATATTCCTGGGAAGGGATACCCAATCCACTAACAAAAGGAAAGTCTCGAGGGACGACTAGTAGGAAAGATAGCATACTCAACACATCAGTTGTTTTTCTAGGCCTTGTAATAATGGCTAGGGAGAATGGTGGAATGAATTGGCCACTCGGAGAGGATGATAATGCGGTATAAGGAAAGGATGGGGAAGCACCAATCAAAGGGCTAGGCCTCGGGGATAGGAATTGTTGGCTCATGATCCCAACACTAATGCCAAATTGTGCTTCAGGTAAGGGATGAAAAGTAGAGGATGAAAGTGGGAAACCAGGAGGGGAAAGATTCAACTGCCTGGGATATCTAGTGATAGAGAAAGCTGGTGTAGATAAAAAAGTTGGGGCAGACGAAGAAGAGACAAGAGACATAGTGGAAAGAGAAGCAGAAAAAAAAAATACTTGAGGCTCATGAGGAGCTATAAATGATACAACTGCCTCCTCCAATTGCTGCTCTTCCTCTCTGCTGGATTCTCCTATTTGTGGTTGCTTTTCATCTAGAGAATCCTCAAGGTCTACAAAGACTTGCTTTCTACGACTGGAAGCCTTTGGACTCTTCTTGGTTGATTTAGAGGAGCTAGATGGCTTTGAAATTTGTGTGTTTGATGAATCCTCCTGCTACATAGGATATTCACCATCTTCTTTATACATTGGATTCTCTTTAGCCATAGGTTGTTTCTGAGTTACCTTTTCTTTGGGCTCCATGGTAGTCCTTCCCCTCTCATAGTGTTGCTCTGACGTTGAAGGGTTCAAAGACCTTTTTTCATCTGGATGCACATTCTCCTAGATGTCATCAAATTTTTCATTGAGAGCCACCTCTTCATGAAGATTTTTGGTTGCCTTAATCTCCTATCGGTATATCTAGAAGTCTCAAATTTTTTTAGGCTTCCATTTGAGCTTATGAAATTGGCTGCACAAGGGCTGGTTGGTCTTCTTGTTTGGGTTGGGCTTCCCTACTATGTAGTAAAATTTCAGCCACGGTGGTCACTTGTCCTTAGTAGGCAAATATTCAAGGCCTACATATAACCTTAAATTCCCCTCTTCAACATTTCTTTGAGGGTCCCAAAATGATCGAGGCTGATGTGGGATTCTTATGCCAATCTTCGATAAATGATTTTTGGGGTTGTATTACCAAGTGTTATTTATCACCACCAACCCAAATGACCCAACTTTGAGTACAAAATCTTCGAAGTATTAATATTTGAAGTCCTTTTCTTGACCAATGACATGGAACCAAACATGACCGTCAGTATCAAATAGGAGGTTAAATGCTTTCCTCCACAGTAATCATTATCAATATTACATAGCTACCTCAACACTTCTAGGGCCAGCACTCTATTAGAAAGAAAGCATGGGAGCCAAAAAGGTTCTTGGGTGAAACCTCGCATGCGGAGCATAGTGAAATCTATGCCAAAGAACCAATCGTAGGGTGGTATGAGCTTTCCCAACCAGGATTTTTGTCTTGGGAACAGACACGGGAACATGCTAATGCTAGATCTATCCAAAGCCTGTAAAGTTTTCAACATGATAGGAGTCTATGTTGAAACTGGCTTCCTCATGCCAGTCTCATCAAAAATAGTCAGAGACATAAATGTCATGAAATAGTCAAGATTCTGATGCAATATTAAGTAGGCCAAGAAAGAGGGATAACTGAACCTAGAACCAACCTAGAAATCTTGCAGCAACTGCTTCATCCCATTAGTAATAACCTTCACAAAGTCCAAAAGTGGAGCCACGTTGTTTTTTCTCAACATAAAGTTGAGACACATCTGAAACTCAAAAACCTACTTTTCTATATCCAGACCACACACCAGTGCCAACATAGAAAAGATAGAAGAAGACTGAAGTTTTAAAGCACCCAGATTAAATGGAAATTCGAGTGGTGTTGAGACATTTTTCAACTGATCAATTTTAGTGTGGTAAAACTACAACACCATTCTGAGCATTCCCAACTTATCATGCATCCTTTTTATGTCAAAAATTTCAACATTCTGGGTCAAGGGGAGCGGGATGCATAACATATCCTGAATAGCTCTGGTGCTGATAATTACCCTAAAATTAGTGCCACTTAACACTCTAGTCTCTGGATCAAATCCCACTACGGATGTTGCCACAATTTCTAGGAAATGATGTACTAGGGGAACCATATACTATGGAAGCCCATAGTCCCATAGACATTTGTAGTAGGGATCTGTTAATTTCTTAATTCTCTCATATGCAGCTTCTCTAAGGCACTTAAGATTCTGGGATAACTCAAGATCCAAGACGTTATCCCAATCCTCTAATACCAAAGCATGGTTTCTATGAGGAACCACGCTCAGGGTTCTCTGGTTCGCTTGACTGGTGAAGGGCCAATATGGCTTTGTTGGGATGCTTGGTGTAGCATAAGACTCTCAGCTATAGATATCTACATAGGGCGCCTTCAATCTTGGCTCATCTATATTCATTGGAGCTAGGGCTTGTGTTGAACTTTCTGCAATCTCAACCATTTCTTTATATTTGCAAGAACCTTTCGCAGACTTTCGTAGATGACTTAGCTTCTAAAAAACTCCTTCTCTCTTGTGAATGACTTATCCATTTTATGTTTTGATAACTTTTACAATAAATGTGTTTTGCATGCTCAACTTGCTTTTTGATTTTCATGAAAAATGGCTGAGAAAGTGTGTGTGCTAGCCTTTCACATTTAGTTGCTATATGTGTCACCATTTTTTCATGCGTGCAAAGGGATCGCCAACCTGCCAAATTTTTCTCCATATTTAGGAGACATGACTTTGCGTGAGGTGGCGCCTGATTTTTCTTGGACAACGAACCAAGACAACCTTGCCATATCTTTTATAATCTCTTTTGCATTTACTAATTTTCCTGATTCTACTTGGGTGCATCACCCAACAACCTACTTAAAATATTTTCCTTGATTTAGATGGGACAATAGTTCCTTATGCTGACACCTAGCCATTCTTTATTGAATTCGGCAACTTGAACAGAGTAAGTTGCAACTGTACTTGATTATTCCCATCACTTCACACATTGCAACACTAAAAATTGAGGCTTAGCAACACCCTTTTACCACTATCATAATTATGGCCTACCCCATCAGGTGAAACCCCAACCTATCTATAAATAGGGCCATTAGCAGCATTCCAAATCACAATTATTTCTAGCTTTTCTTTGCTTAGCAAGCCTTAGTTATTTTAGCATTTTTAATTTTCTAGCTAGAGTAGCAAGTAGCATGGAGACGCCAATTAGACTAGTCTATAAAAAGACTCAAGATGCTTTCCTAGGAAAAATTAGGTGTAGGCATTTGAAGCGCATGGCAGGCATAAAAAACTTATTATATGTGAAAGCGATTTAATGGGTTCTTTGCAAGCACTGTGTGGAATATGAGGAAGAATATCGAGTCAACACCAGCATCTATTCTCACTTTGTCACCTCGCTGATAGATATCGGTGTCTCCTAATGCAAGATCCTAAAGCTGATGAAGAGAGTGTTTCCTCGACACTACCTCAAAGGACTGGAGAAAATAGTACAGGCCACTGAATTTGATCGCGGGGTCCCCTCAATTCTCAACCTGCATTTGTTGTAGCTACATGGAGGACCCATGCTAACCAGGCCCTTCATATTCGGCTTTGAGTTGGAGACTCATAAAGAGCATCGCGCCAAGGTCCATGCCAGCTGCTTTTTCCTCATGCATGTACATTACATTGAACCATTACGAAACCTCTAGTGGTATGAGGACTTTGAAATAATGGTGTTCCCTCAGTTCGTGCCACTGATTTCTACCATTGTTGGTCCATCAAATGTTTGAGAACCTGAGAAATAAGATAGTCCCCAATTTTGTTTTTTCCCTTTTTCCATCCTCCGATCCATAGCAGATATATGTATATATTTTGATACAAGGCCATTGGCCCCTATATTTTGTAATATAAATGTCCCAACCATAATATATAATACTTTATTTTTTCACAAATCCTAGCTCTTTTACAATGTTTTTCTATTTCTTACAATACTATTGTTATTTTAGAAAGCACTGAGAAAACCCAAAACTTAAAATAAGGAAAATAATTACATATTTATAATTTACAAAGCCATCACATAGGCATAACTAATTAAATTTCCTAAGATGTATTCCATTAACTGGAATACTTAAGGCATTACCTTCCATATCTTCCAACTCGAAAGAGTTGAACTATTTACATTGGACAATTTTGAAAGACCCTTCCTAGAGACTGTCAAATTTTTTGTGTTGGTCAGGCTTTACTCCACACTCATTAAACTTGACCACCAAGTCCCCGCATTGTAGCTCTTAATCTGATGTCTTTTTATCGAACCACTTCTTTACCACCTACTAGCAGCTGTTCATTGCCTCAAGGGCATGCTCTCTCTTCTCCTGAACCTCGAGTAGCTCAAAAAGTCATACCTCCATTGCTTCATTTTGTTCAATCTCCAGATATTTAAGCAACTACAGGTTAGGGGTTTCCATGGCGATAGGCAACAATGCCTCCTTCCGTACACCATCCCACAAGGATATGTCTTTAGTATTTGCTTGGGCATGATTCAGTATGCCCATAGTGCTGTCCGTAGGTTCTTATACCATTCTCTCTGGTGTTTCGAATCTATCCTCTTGAATAGCATGATGAGGTTCTTATTTATAGAATTCATGAGGCCATTCCCTTGAGGATAATAGTTGGAAGATGTTTTTAGGAAAACTCCATACTTTAATGCAAACTGGCTCATTTTCGAGCTAAGGAAAGCCTTGGAATTTTCATAAATGATTGTTTTTGGTGGGCCAAATCTAGCTACCAACTCCTCCAAGAAGTTAACAATCTCTACTTTCGTTGCATTCTTCAATGGCACTTCTTTTTCCCATCTGGTGAAGTAGTTCATTGTTGTCAGTATCCACCTCTGTCCAGCTAAGGAGAAAGGGTTAATCATTCCAATGAAGTCTAGACCCCATTGATCAAAGGGTTCTTCTACTACTATGGGCCTTAATGGCATAGCAACATTTTTTCTCTTTTCGACATAAAACTGACATTCATTACAAGACTTTACTAATGAAAATGCATCATTGAAAAGTGTGGGCCAAAAATAACTAGCACATATAATTTTAATTGTTGTAGTCCTTGCAAAAAAATTTCCTCCACCTAGGCCATTGTGGTATTGATCCAATATTCTCTTGGTGTGTTCTTCATTTACACACCTTAGCAGGACTCCATTAAAATTTATTTTTAATAGGACACCCTCCAAGAGAAAATAATTGCTATTTTGTAAATAATAGAAATGCCTCTTAAAAGAAGGGAGATTGATCGGATACCTTCCCATTTGCATGAATTTCATTCTATCCTCCATCTAGTCGCCCTAAGAGCTTTCTTCATTTCATAACTTAGGTTTTGAAGCTTCAAACTTTGTCATTGGTTCACTGCTTGCAACAAGGAACTTGCACAATCCCTTTCCTTTGACAGTCTTGACAGGCCCAACTTCAATATCATACTCTAGGATCTTAGTGATCCAAATATCTCTTTTCTTTGTGATTTCTCCTTCCATGATATACTCCCGCACACTAGGATGCGGTACATAAACAATCACCTTATTATATGATATCAGGTGTTAGAACTTCTTAAGCCCTTCCACAATGGAAAAAACCTCCTTTTCTACAAAATTATACTTTACCTCATACTCTTTTAAGGTTTGTGAGTAGAAAGAAATAGGAGACTCCCATTTCTCTTCATCATCCTTTTGCATAAGCATAGTGGCGATACTATTGCAACCACCAAAAAAATACATGATAAAATATTTTGACAGGTTCGGGTTGGCTAATATAGGGGCAAAAGAAATAGCCTCCTTTATAAGCTGAAATTTTTTTTTGGCCTTCATCATCCATTTGAAAGTTTGGTCTTTTTTAAGAATCAAGGTAATAGGTTAAACGATCCCTACAAAATATGCAATGAACTGGCTAATGAATTTGACCTTACCTATAAATTATTGCACTCCCCTCTTGTTTACACATAATGGAAGCTCCCAGATTGCATAAACTCTTTAAGGATCAATGGCAATTCCATCCTTTGAGACAACATACCCCAATAGCTTCCCTTGCGGAACTCTGAACACACATTTCTTTGGGTTTAAAAAAATCTTTAATTCCTAGCACTTCTAGAAGACAAGCTCAAAATGATCATCGACAAATTTTGAAAATACTGTCAAATCATCCAGATAGATAAGTATAATTTTGTGGAATAAATCTTTAAAGGCAATATCCATGTCTCTCTAAAAGGTGGCTCCAGCATTTGAGAGTCCAAAAGGCATCTTGGCATATGCATATGTTCCCCACTTTGTGGTGAACACTGTTTTGTGTTGGTCTTCTTCTTTTACCCTAATCTGATTGTAGCCTGAAAAGCCATCCAACATTGAAAACATTTCGAAACTAGCTACAGTTTGTAGAATTACCTCCATTAAAGGTAGGGGGTTAATGATCCTTTAAGGATGATCTATTCAAGTCTCAGAAGTCTACACACAGTCATATGTCTCCATTCTTCTTTCGGACTAGTACCAGGTTTGACACCCAAATGTTGTGTTTGATGGGAAACACTATTCGGGAGGCAATCAATTT
Organism: Sequoiadendron giganteum; assembly: GCA_007115665.2. Taxonomy (NCBI): domain Eukaryota; kingdom Viridiplantae; phylum Streptophyta; class Pinopsida; order Cupressales; family Cupressaceae; genus Sequoiadendron; species Sequoiadendron giganteum. Next base: position 289,519,341 of record CM021107.1, read on the forward strand.
ATTCAATTCCTGTGACATAAGATATTCTATCTTTGGGTTCACTGGCCTCTATCTTTGACAAACCAACTTTTCTCCTTTAGACAACTCAATTGTATGCTCAATAATCCTGGGATCGTATCCCTTAAGATCATCATATGACCAGGCTACTACACTCAGATATTCCTCACAAAAGTGCCTTAGTCTATCTTTATTATTCTGAGAAACCTCCTTCTGGACCTTGAGATTTATTTCTTCTCTAATATACAAATCGGTGTAGTCACCCTTGTTAGCTATGAGCCTTCTTTTGTCTCTTGTCGCATCATCAAAATCAAACAGGCTCTCCAAAGTGACTAGGCCTCTTAGAAGCTTATTGGATTTCAACTGGATAAATTGATCCCCATAAAATTTGGTGATATTTGGTTGTAGCTAATCAATGAGTTCCCCAGATGACTGGAGAAATGATGCAATATGAGCATCGCTATCAAACACTTGCCAATATTGATTGTTGTTTGGAACAACAGGTCTTACAATTACTCTCACCACATGCTTATTTTTCAATAACTTGGAGGCCAACTCAAACTGAGCTCCGATATTTGCCATCCAGTCAGCTTTGGAGTTCTTTTCTCTTTGTATAGCCTGAATATTAAATGCCTCAAAGTTGTCAATAAGATCCCAAACTCTATGTCGGTAGGATCTCATATGGACATTATTTGTAGTAGAGATTCCTCAGATTTGGTTGAATTCCAACTCTGAATCTCCGAACACACTTATCTGCTTTGCACCCATTTCTTTTGCAAGGCTCAAACCATGGACAAGACCTTCATACTCTGCTTCATTGTTTGAGCATGCGAACTGGAAACGGTAGGACCTCAAGGTCTTTTCCTCAGACGAAGATGTCAAACATATGCCTGCTCCAGCTCTGGCTCTATATCTCGCTCCATCAAAGTGCAAAGTCCATAACTCTGAGGGTATTTCACCTTTAGAATCCTTAGTAACTCTGGGCATAGACTAACCTTCCTCATGTATGACATAAGTCCTGAGTCTAGTTGCTTGATAATTCCCAAAAGGGTCTATATTAATAAACTCATTCAACAAATTTTATTCATCCTCTATCCGGTAGCTAGTAGCCTCTTCTTCTTCAAGAAATTCCACATTGAACTTATCTTCTTGGGTAATTGAAGTATATGCCACTTCAAAGTTGAGCAAAGCCTCATCAACAAAATTCTCGGAATGCAAATTTTTTGACAATAGTTTCATCTTGGATCCATGTTTGGTCCTCAAGATCAGGTGTGACCAGTCTAGTGCTAGATATCCTCTGACATTTTCCATGAAATCTCAGGACAAACCAATCCTAAATAGAGGAGGAATGTCAATGAGTACGGTATCCTGATTTACAGTGATATTGGGGCAGGCAAATAATTTCATAGGCAATCCCTTGATTACCCCGATGGTATCAAATTTATTTCCATCTAGCTGCATGACTCCCTTGTTAAGAGGCTCATATTTTAAACCAAAGAATCAGATACTTGATTAGGCATGACAGTGGTGATAGCACTAGAGTCGATCATACAATTATGTAACAACTTGTCTCCAATGATAAGTGTTAGGAAGAAAGGCTTGGATTTAGGCTTACTCTCTTTTTTAGCTTCTTTCTTTTCCTCCAGTTGATTTGTCAGCACTTTATCTAGGTCCGGCCTGGATATCTTTTCTTCATTGGACTGACTAGGCACCTTCGCATCTTCCTCTCCTGACAATACCTTTTGTAATAGAACCTTCTACTCTAGAATAGCTAGGACAACCCACAAAGAAGCGTTGGAAGAGGACTTCTTCAATTTTTCCGCCACATTGAACTGCACTCGTGACCGATGAGTCATAATTGCTTGCTCTTTATGTTTTGTAGTTGGTATTGGCCTCGTGGCTAGTACATCTAACTATTTGGCAATAGTCGAGACAATCATAGGAGCATTTTCCTTCAAAGGAAGTGGATTGAGAGAACTAGGAGGAACCATGTTAGTTTTCTATGGAACTAACGATGGGCTTGTCGGCGGACTAGGCATCAGCTAAGATGAAGCATTAGTTGATGGAGGTGTAAATTATCAAGTAAGTCTCCACTTTGAATGCATGTTGTAATCAGACTGTACTCGTGGCATTTGAGTTACACAAAATTCATTTGGAAACACTGACTCCTCTCCTTCCATCCATGAAAAAAGTGCATGGTCTGGAACTATATCTGACTCTTGCTGAATGGACATCCCTTGCATTTGAGCAACAAGGACAATAGTTTCCATCTACTTAAAGGTGTATGATTGGTTGTTGAGATCAGGTGCGCTGCCTTGGCTACGTTGGTCCATGATATTTTGTTGCAAATTTCCCCATGGAAAATTCCTCGATATGTGCGTATCATTACAAGGAAAACACCATGAATTGGCATCTTCGGCTAAGTTGTTTTGTCTCGCAACTAGCTATTTATTTGAACTAGGATGGATAGTCTGCATCAATAGGGTCACCAGAACAATCTGGTTATTCAGCTGAGCCTGAGTGTTTCTACGTGATCTATCTTGCCACTGATTTGATTGGTATGAAGCTTTTTTAACTTGATAATTTTGGTATACTGGCTTCTGGTAGCTATATTGTTGCCACTTCATGGTAGTCAATTCATTAGTCATGGCCTACATCTATTCTCTCATCTCATTCATCTTGGTTGCCAAGGGATTAGGCACTGGAGCCACAATCGAGGTTGCCCTTGGGGTTTTTCTGGGATATACGTGCATAGATTGGGGAGGAGCTGCAGACACACTAGTCGAAGGAACCTTAGCTTCTATAGGGTTACACTTGAGAAACAATGGCATGATGGGTCTTGGTGCCAACTTTCTAGTAGCAATCAAGTTATTTTCCACAATGACAGCCAAGACGTAAGCATCATGAAGATTTTCTCTGCCAAGAGCCTGTAACATCATGGAAATATCAGGATTGATAGACTTTAAGTAGAACATGAACACAAAATTCAGAGGTGGACGACTACCAACAGGAACTCTCTGCCAATTCGAATGGAACCATGCATTGAAATCAGGAAGAGCTTCATGAATAGCTCACTTTATGCTTGCCAATTGATGATACAACGAAGACTTGTCACAAACATTCAAAAAATGCTCATAAAACGGGGTTCCAAGCTGGTCCCAAGTAGCAATAGTATTAGCCTCAAGGGTCCTATACTAGTTTAGTGCCTTTCCTCGGAAGGAGGCGACAAGATCTGAGAGCTACATTTTCATTTGACACACCATGTACTGGACATACGTTTGCCACATCTTGCAGGTGTTCCGTTGGTATTTTTGACTCATCCCCAGAATACTTAGGGATAGCTTTTAGAGCGGAAGTAGGGATTAAGGCCCATACTACAGGAGGCACGGGTACTACTAAAGGACTACCAGTGTCCTAGGTTACATAATTTCTAGCAGCCATAGGTGCAGGAGAAGGAGGAGATGGAGGAGGTGAAGGACTACCTCGATGCCCTCTCGAGTCCACATAAACTAAGGGTGGTATGAGCTGGCTAGGGAATCTTGTAGTCTATGACCTAGTTACAAGCTGATGGCTCATACACACTTATAAGATCAAGCAAATGTGCTAGTTTGCGTCCCACTGGGCATGTCATAAGAGAACCGTTGAAGCAGGATTTTGTAGGTAACAACAGTCTTATGGGAAATTTAGCTATTGGGGGACATAGTGCACTAGCTAAGTGACCTTCATGGTTTATCGAAGCTAACTCTTTGTTTAGTGGTGAAGGTAAAAGGTTAGAAAGATAAACAAAACAAAAAATCTAAACTACAGGTGATGCGCCAAAATCATAGACAAATTTATCAAAGCACAGTGCAGGATGCAAAGGCCCGAACCACCAAAATGTTGTTTATTAAGTAAATTTTCTCAACAAAACTTTAAAACATAACAAACACCCTCTAATTTGCATAGCATAATCTGACATAACTTTAGCCAACACAAAGGAGTCAAAAAACATGATCTGTATTTATTTAGCTATTAAAGATCACAAAAGTTGAAGAATAGGCATTTATACATTATAGGAAAATAACAACATAGAGTAACAATCTTATCAAATGCATGAAAAATAGAAAGGCCGAATTGATTGGCACAGTTCGCAATCTTCAAGTTTAATAAAAATATGATACAGGATTTTACCAGTGCTTGGGAGCTTTTAGCAACTTAACAACAACCTAATAAAAGAGAAAAAGGGTTGCATATATAGGCCAGTCTACCGCCTAAATAACCATAGAGAAACAAAGCCGCGAGAAAACATCGACGCCTTAGATCACCTCAAGCCACCACTTAAAACAATGTTCACATAGGAGCGTCCCAGCAATGCCATTGTAGGGAATAGAAAACCATGTGGCAGCACAAATGAACATGCGGCACCATAGAAGAAAACGCGATAGCAAGTGAGTACAAATAGCGTAGCAACAACTCCCAAATAACCAGTGCACAAAATTATGCCATGCGTCGAGCAGATGAGGCCCGATAAAATAATAAGGGATGCCCAATGAAAAGCTCTAAGAGGGAGCCATGTGGCATACGCCGAATGATAGAAACTACATGGTGGGCCCAGTTCAAAAAGCGGACAAAGGAAGCCACACATTACACAGATGAAGACCGACAAAAATGAGGCGATATGGAAAATCAAAAGCTTTGAGAGGAAGCCACGTGGCACACGCCAAAGGATGTGAGCAATTAAAGATAAGGCACAACCGTGAAGATAAGATTAAAATCATGAAGGCTAGTATTATTTTGTGAAATAGTACCTCAAGGTAGGAAACACTTGTAGACAAATAACCCTTGTGATAGTTTTAATTTTTAATATCTTGACTTTTGATTTGCAATGGAATATCAATAACACTTGCATCATTATCACTGATCAAATCATGACATGGAATGCCATATTTCATTTCTTTTACTTCTTTTTTATCCAAGATATTACAAGGAGAAAATTCATGTACATCTATTTTGTCATCATACTATGTATCTTCATCTTCATCCCTATTGTATTGATCTACATATGTGTATATTGTGAGTTGATTACAATCAATATCCTCATCTAGAAAAGATGGGTCTTCATTTTTTGATATAATCTTTTTAATTATGTGTATCATGTTTTGATTTCTTTCAATAGAACACCTGCTATCTTCATTTTGAGACATCACATTTTATACATACTTATATTGGTCTCCTTCAACAATCTTTATCCAATCAAGTACTTGGTCAAAACTATGAGGCTCCAATTCCTTTTACAAGGTACTCAGTCCTGACTCATAGATTTCACAAAATAGATCAATGCACATTCAATCCTCACATCTAAATTTTTTGGAGACCTCCAACAAGGCATCAAAAAATATTGAGAACAAATCATATAGTGATTCTCCCTTGTTCCTCTTCATGTTAGACAATTCTTGAACAAAAGACATCTAATCAACATTGCTCAAATCTTGTTGATGTTCAACTTGGAGTTGACTATGATTTGTATCATGTAATCATAGACTGATTGTAACAGAAGAAGCACTATCATATTGAAAATCATTTCTATTATCTGATCCACAAATTATATTTTCATGAGGTGTTCTAGGATAACAAACACTTGCAGCCATGTATCCTTTCATCATTGAATATTTTGAGTTGTTTTCTATATCCATTACATTTTCATATGCATGATGTAATGTTGTAGGATCTTTATCTCTTAACAGGTAGCTCATTTCTTCATCAAATTCTCCCAAGTATGGAACCAAACACATTGCATCATTTTGTATCATATTTTTAGGAATTTCAGCTAATATTTTTGAAAGCCTAAGATTGAAAGCTAAGATTAACTCATCTTATTTTTTCTGGATGTTCATAAGTTTTTTTCTCACTAAACTTGGATTAATTCTTTCACCAAACTATTCTATCAATGTTACCATTAACTCATTCCATGAAAAGATAGAACACACTAGAAAATATTAAAACCAATCTTTGGCATCTTCCTTCGGAGATTAAACAAATAAATTCATGACAACATATTCATGACCTATCTCATAATATCCCATCAAATATGAAAACTCTTGCATATGTTGAGATGTTGATTATGAGATTTTCCATTTGAAATTTGGCAAGTGTTCCCTAAATTTACTAGGAATAACATTTGGAAACCCCAAAACACCACTAAAATTTATGGATCTATATCTTTCAATAGAGAAATCTCTTTGATGACATGACAAGGGTTGCACACTTTGAATGTTTACATCTAACAACCCATAGGAATAATATATAGGGATGAAACATTTTCTTACACCTCTTTCAAACTTCAAATATCAACTCTACAGTTGATCATTCACTACCCTATTTATTGCTTTCATCATGATCTCAAAACACCATAGTGCATAAATCAAATGAATATACACCTAAGATATATTTAGTAGGAATATTTAAAGAACAATAATACCTCTCCAACATAAGAACAAGACTAAAAAAAATTCAAGGAGAAATAAGAAGAGAAATAATAGAAACCCTTAATTTCTTATATCCATAATTTTTGCAATACATACTGTGGAGACAATCGGTTTAGAATATCTCATATTTATTCATCAAAGATGATAGATTTGTAATTACATTCTCTATTACAAAACACAAAAAACCCCAAGCCCTAAAGAAAACACATCTATTTTTAGACCCTATTACAAAGAAGTATTCCCATGAGACAAAAATAGTGAACAACCCCCTCATGCAAATGAAAACAGAAAACCCTCTTAAGGAAAATAAAAAAAACATACTAAGCATGGGCACCATTACCAAACAAAATCTTCTCAAAAACTATTGATATATTTTCATTTTAGGCACAAAGAACACATGCTCTAGATTCACTCACCATCGAGCCTTGAGTCAAATATGTCTCCCGAAACAACTCCTTATGACTATGTAAAATATTTCTTTGTGATATCAAATTAACCCTTTATCTAGCACAATGACTACCTTTGCTGCACCATAAATAGCTCATGGTCATGGTGCCAACATTTTAAAAATATTCCTCAAGATTTCTTAAGATGTGTTGCCTCATTCTTTGGATTCCTTCCCTCATTGGAAAAAGCTACAAAAAAAATTTATAATTCCCAAGTGGAATTTCAACATAAGAATTTTTTGCATCTAATTTGCAACACTAATTGTTTCTCTTGACTTAAACCATTCCTATGACTAATCCTTACATAGGCCTATAATTTATACCATTTCAACACACTCTGAGACAATTTTACATGATAAAATTTCAATAGCTTTCATATCACTAATCGATAGTGGCATCAACCTTTGATCCACACATTCATCATTATGCACATATAAACCAATCAATGTTGAGCATACATTATCACCAATATCATCATCATATGGGCCAAAGATATCTGATTTTGATTTGCATATCCCCTCTTGAAAAAGTACAAACATAGGCTCTTGATCAGCTTCAAGATCTCCCTCATCCTTATGAATACTATACCCAGGATCATATAAGTTATATTCATTTTCATTAGGATTAGAATTATAACAATATTTAAGGTCACTAAATAATAATATATCAGATATACAATTTCATTAGCATAGTTATTCACTTCATGAACTGATGCAACACTTGGATCATCTAAAAGCATAGTTGTCTCCTCAGATAATTGGTTTGAAAACTCACAAAGTCCACCTTCAAATACATTATGAAAAAACACTATATGATCCATCTCCATTGTCTCAGTATAAAATGGATTTGAAAATCCTTGAAAGCCACTTTTAGTTAGAAGTGACATCAACCTCTGACCCATAAAATCATCATGATGTCAATTAAAATCATTTAAGGATGAAAACAAGCCAACCATACTTTGGATACCAATATCATCTTCACAAAGAGAATAATTGTTAGAATCGATCACATACATGTCACTTGACAAATTAGAATAACACTCACTCCCATTGGCCTCATGTGATGGATAGTTCTAGACACGTTCCATATTGATAAGGTCATCCTTGACTTGGTTTTCCAAATTGTCTAAACCATGATTAAAATGATACAATTCTTGCACATCACACAATATATATTCTCTTTCACCAGCACCCAAATCTATGGGAGTTTTACTTGATTTATTTGTGCTAGGTGGCTATGAATGAACTACTGATATATTATTTTCATCTACCTCAATTGGATTTATGTACCCAATATGATCATAGTGAGCCTTAGCACTCTCAACTATGAAAATCCAATCAGGAACTTGAGCAAAAAAAGATGGCTTTAATCTTACAGGCAAAAAACTCAAATCTGAATCATACATTTCAATAAAATAGTCAATGCACTCAGCCTCTTGGGGCTTGAAATTATCAAGAATCTTCAAAAATGCATCAAGGAACCTTGAAAAGAACACACATCTTGACTCTCCCTCATATCTCCTTATGTCACACAAATCTTGAACACAAACCATATGGTCAGTGACACTTGCAGACTGTTGATAAGAGGCATGAGGCTTAATGTGACCTACATTGATGGATGTTATCATATTAAGGAAAACATGTATACACATACTTGGGAATTCATTTTCAGGTGCATACACATTATGTGATTGGTTTTATGTATAATTTTGGATAGGTTCATGTGATGGAGATGCAATTTGGAACATATTTATTCCATTCATGCACATTTTCTCATTTCTTGGCTCAAATTTTGTATTTTGAGAAGCATAACCAACATCAAGAAATGAAGTAAAAACTAGGGTAGTGAACTGAAAATGATTTTGAAACTCATTTCTAGTCTCTAATTCACACTGTTCAACTACATAAGTGGGCCCCTAATAACTTACTCTTAGGTTTGAATTTTCAAACCATCCCATATTTTGAAACCTTTTCAATGTTCATAACAATCTCAAATTCTTGATGCGAATTGGTTGCATCCTTACTTCATGAGTGTTGCTCATGGTTGCATTTTGTAAATTTTCTTTTCCAATAAGGGACTTTATTGATTGATCTCAAGAAATTGCAGAAACTAACAATCAACATTATTGATAGGTCCATCACCATCAATGCAATACCAAGGTATCCTTCCACAACATTCACAAAAATAGGGGATACCAAAAACAAACAACCAAGGTATACCCCAATCTCAACAACACTTTGTTCAACAAACCCAAAATCAAAATACTGAACAACAACAACAAGGAGGACCACAAAATCAGTATTGAGGAACACCTCAAAGTCAAAATTAGGGTACACAACAAGGACCCAACCTACCTTATACACAACAAGGACCCAACATAGCTTATACACAACATAGTCCTCAAAGTCCCATGACTACACAATATCTTTTTTATGACCAAACAAGATGTACAATACCCAACACCCTCAAACAAGCACACCAGAAAATGACATAAATGTGCAAATTTAAACACATAAAATCAAAGGATATCACATATACAAATTAGAAAACCAAAGAAGAGTTATGCTCTAAAAGACATTTGTCCATATCCACTTGATCAAAATTTATCCATGGTACCTTTCCCCAAAAGATTTGAAATACTGAAATTTGACAATTATAGGGGAAAAGGAGATCCAATTGAGAATGTACATGAATTTTAGTATCTTTCATGGAACTAAAATGAAATGGCACCTACTTGATGATAATTTTTCTATGAAGTCTTAGTGGGCCTACTATAGACTAGTTCTCTCACTTACTAGCAGGTATCAAAACATTTGATGAATTACTAGATAATTTTTTCAACCATTTCTTGTATAACATGGAACATGACATCACAATCACTGATCTTTATAAAATCAAACAAAGTTAAGATGAATCATTTGCCTCCTACCTACAAATATGGAGACACAAAGTGAGAAAAATTATGTGATCTGTTCCAGAGAAACAACTTGTCGATGTCTTTATCTCCAATGTATATGTAAATATCCATTTCAACCTCATAGTTTTTTTCCCAAGAAATTTTGAGGAAACTATTGGAAAGGGCATACTTATCGAAAGAGCACTTATTGGAAGAGCAGGGATCAAACTTAACAACCCTAAATATCAACCTTCTACTTCAAATGACAAACCCAAGATATGGATGAAAAACAAGAATGTAACCAATGATGGAGTATTTGATGCTAAAGTTGTATGTAATGTGAAAACTCCCAATATGCCACAAAATCAAACTCAAACAACACATGAAGGTTATCAACAAAAAAAAAAAACCCAATTATCAACAAAACAATCAACTCAGTTATCCTTAGAACAATCAGCCTAACAACCAACAACAAAATCAAGGACAAGATAATGAAAGGAGGCCACTTCGGTAATATGACCAACTACAAAGGAAATTTACTCCATTGGGGGAATCCCTTAAGGTGATTATGCACAAACTAGTTCACAAGAACTTCATCAAGATCAATGATAGAGAAAACTATGAAGATCCTAACTTCAAACCCCCTTGTTATAATGAGAATGACCAATGTTAATTTAACAAAATCAAGGGTCATACTACCAAAAATTGCATGAGACTCAAGAACATCATGCAAGAGCTAATAAAAAAGGGAGAAATAGACATAGAACATCAGCCTAAGAATAAAGACCTACAGATTTACAAGGATCCAATCCCCAACCATTCTAGGGGAAAAACAAAGGAAAAGAGTAATATTATCATAGGGCTACCTTCTCTTATGGTGAGGATACCATTCTAGGACATATCTCTTGTGATGATCATACCATCTATGTGGTAACCATACTAGGAAGAGCTCCTGAATGTAATGTGACTACCTAAAGGGGAAGAGTAAAAATCCAAGGAGCATCACCCTCAGTAAAAACCACATGTAATCCATCAAGTGACTATAGAATTGTTGAGAAACTCATGAAAAATCCAGCCTTAATCTCCATCCTTGAGCTCTTAAAACTATTTCCAAAATATTATAAAATATTGGAGAAAGAAATTTTCAAAACATTGGTCCCAAATGACCTTAATGCTAATAAATTTCAAGCCATGGTTGGAAATATCACATCCACCCATCATTTAGTATTTTCTGAGAAAGACATTTCACAAAAATATGTCCACAATCAAGCTCTTTGTTTAGAACTAGGAGTCCACAAAGACAAAGTCAAGAGAGTACTAATAGATAATGGTGCAGGTCTCAACATTTGTACCTTAAAATATGTGAAACAACTAGGATAATTTGATGATGTCATAGATAAAAACAAGAGCATCACCATCAAATATTATGTTGATATAGAGCAATATCCAGAAGGCACAATCAGATTACTCATTTAGGTAGGACCATCAATAATAGAAACTACATGTCAAGTATTGTATCTCGAGCTTCCATACAACCTTCTCTTGGGTCAACAATGGATCCATGCTTTGAAAGCCATACAATCTACATTCATCAATTTCTAAAGTTTATTTATGTCAATAAGGAAATTACCATATATGTTGACCCCAAAAAATTCCATTACTATGCCAAATCAAAGGAAAAGTATAAAGAGATTCAATGAATACCCATCAATGATATATCTTTTCACTCCTTTTCCTACATTGACCCAACATCACTAGCTTTGTCCTCCACTAAACCATCATCAACCGAGCTAGCTAAATTTGATACCAAGATCCAAGTACTTGAGTTGTAGGGAATACCACTTCAACAAATATTTTTATATTGGGATGCCCCACCCACACATAAGACTTATGGAGGACCAAAAGAGATCACACATGTACAAACTATCACAATGGTAGTCAAACCAACCATTTTCACCAAGTGGGGAGACATGAAAGATGAATAAGTGTGTGAAGAGGATATTTCTTTGTGGATCTACAAAGAAGGATGAGAAAAATAACTACCTCTCCTTCTTATTACATGAAAACATCAAATGGTTACAACTAGTGAAAAAAATGGGGCTCACTAGACAAAGTGGCCTTGGTCTACATGGACAAGGAAGAAGAGAACAAATTATTATGGAAAAACACACAAAAAATCTTGGATTGGGTTATGTTTCATCTAACATGATCACCTCAAGTACTAAAATAACCTCTTATGAAGAAGGAGATACTTCTACCATTGATGAGACATCAGATAATTGTAAATGTCTAGACAACTGTATGTATATCCAAAAAATGTTTGAAAACCTCAACACAAATACTATCATCGTTGAACCTACATCTAATGATGACCATATCAAGACAAATTCCAATGAATACAAATGGGATTCTTATGACTCTAGTGAGTATAACCTAGAAACCATATGGTGGTTTGATTAAACCAATGTCCCTACCCTAGCAGCAACATCCATAAGCTTCATAGATACTCATGAAAAAATGTCCTTGCATTATCCATAGTTGATAGATTGGGACCAACAACATCCTACTGTAGTTTTGCACACATTCTAGAATGATAAGTCTATTGCGAAGTTCATCAGAATTAAAACCAATATACAACAATGAGATCATAAAGTTGGGTTTGTAATGGAACTATATCAAGGAGCATATTATGGAGGGTAGATTGCATCTTCTAGTCACAAAAATAAAATATATAATTTAAAACTCAAAAAGAGGGACCCTAAAGAAAACCATCGTGTGGATTTATCAGATTAGGAAAAGAGAAAAATAAAGGGAACATCTGAGGGTGAAAACCTCTCTGAGGCACCTGAAGATAGAACATTCAATCTCCCCTCCATAGAATATCAAGATAAATCAACACTCCTAGTTGAAGATGACGAACCTATCAATGTTGACATAATAGAAACATGCAAAATCACATATCATGCAACATCACTAGACCCTGAAGAAAAGGTGAAATTATCATCATTTATCAATGAAAGAAAAATAAAATTTACATGGACATATGTAGACATTCTAGGTATAGATCCATCATTGGTCATACATCACCTAGCAATATTCCCTAGCACTAAACCCATCAAGAAAAAACTACGAAAGATAAATCCATAGATAGAACTTTTGGTAAAAGTGGAACTTCAAAAACTATTAGATGTGGGATTCATCAAAATCATTGACTATCCTGAATGGGTATCTAACCTAGTACCAGTATCAAAGCCCATTGGGGGAATAAGAATCTACATAGACTTCTGAGATCTAGACAAGGCTTGCTCAAAGGATGGATTCCCTCTACCCAACATCAATATGATCATAGAACTAACTACAGGGCATGAAATTCTATCGTTGATAGATGGATTCTCTAAATAAAATCATATCAAAATATCCTCTAAGGACCAACACAATATAGCTTTCACTTATGCGTGGGGACCTTTTAATGGAAAATCATGTCATTTGGTCTAAATAATACAAGGGAAACCTATCAATGAGCAATGACCACCATTTTTCATGATATGTTGCATACCACTATGGAGGATTATGTAGATGACATACTAGAAAAACCCATCAAAAGAGAAGACCATTTGACCAACCTAGCAAAATTATTTGACAAGCTACAACAATAAAACTTGCATCTCAACCCAAAGAAGTGTGTATTCAACGTGACTTCTAGAAAAATGATGGCTTACATAGTATCAAGAAGAGGCATGAAGGTAGATCTGGCCAGGGTAAAAGCTATATTAAAAATGCCTCCCCCTAAAACATTGAAGCAACTAAGAATTCTACAAGGTAAACCATAGTCCATTAGGAGATTCATTGCATAGTTGGTAGACAAGTGCCATCCATTCACTCATTTGCTACAAAAAGGCATACCATTCAAATGGGATGGCATATGTGATCAAGCATTCCAATAGGTCAAGGATTACTTACTCACTTCTCTAGTATTAATGCCACCAATTCTAGATAAGGAAATGACAAGGTATATGTATCTACAACATAGGTAGCATTAGGAGCTCTATTAGCACAACTAGATGACAATAACAATGAAATAGTGGTATATTATATCAACCAAACACTGGTGGGATATGAATTGAACTATTTAAACATAGAAAGAGTGTGTTTATTTGTCATGTTTACAACATAGAAGTTGAGACACTACATCTTAAACATTCAAGTAAAGCAAATATTAAAAGTAGATCCCCTAAAGTATCTATTAGAAAAAGAAGCTCTAATAGGAAGGATCGCTAAGTGGGTAATGATACTTAGTGAGTTTGACATGGAGTATATTGAAACAAAATCTATCAAATTAATGAAAAATCGTAGTATATAAATTAGAAGATGCACCGATGGAAGATCATCAACCTCTAACAATATAATTTATAGATGAAATCATACTTCTCATTGATCAACCTAGCCATTGCAATTCGTACTTTGACATGTCCCACACTCAACATGATTTAGAAGTGGTTATCTTATTTCTCACACCATAGGGAGATAGTGTACCTAAGGCTTACAAGATATATTTTTTGTGTACCAATAACATTTCTAAATATTGAGTGCTAATCACAAGACTAAATATGGCAATAGAATGGAGGATAAAGGAACTACATGTTTATGGAGACTCCCAACTAGTCATTAGGAAGGAAAAAAATGAATATACAAGGATAAAAAGATAATTTCATATAAAATAATGGTGGATAATTTCAAATAGTACTTTTTCATCAAAACTTGCAAATAGGTTCCTAGGATCAACAACAAAGAAACCAATGCTATGGCGATAGTAGGCTCACTCCTCAACATTCCTCATGGAGCAACTCCTTATACCGAAAATTGATATCTTAGAATTAGAACTTGTTTGTGATGTTGCTGGTCCTAACTCACCCTGGTACCAAGATACATTTGATTATATCCATCATGGTATCATACCTCCTGACTTAACAACAAACACAAAGAAAACCTTTGTCTATAGAACATCCCAATACACCATCTTAGGAGATACCCTATACAAACGAAGTATAGAAGGAACATTAGTTCGATATCTCAACATGGAAGAAGTGCAAACTGCTTTACAAGAAGTGCATGAAGGTATTTGTGGGTCTCACTCTAGTGGACCTAATCTAGTATAGAAATTATTGAGAATAGGATACTATTGGCCCTCAATGGAACAATAATGCATTTCATACTTAAATAGATGTTTCCAATGTCAACAACATAGTGATCGTGTTCATGCACCAACATAGGAACTGAGACCTATAACAAAACCATGGAATTTATCACAGTGGGGATTAGACTTGGTAGGTAATATATCTCTTGCTTCATCTAATGGGAACAAGTTCATTATCACTGCAACTAAATACTTCACAAAGTGGATAGAATAAATTTAATTAACCTATATCATATGGAAATAGATATCCAAGTATATCTTGAATTCTCTACTCTATTGATATGAAATTCCACAAACTATCATAACAGATGTCAGGGTATGTGCAGGATCATCATGGAAAAAATAGGCCCTTAAGTGGTGATGAAAATTCAGAAAATCAGAGTTAGGAAACTTGACATAAAAATTTGAATAAGCTATCTATATTATTTTGAAAATATGTAACAATAGAATCTATAGAAAATTGAATGTAGTTCCTAAGCTACTAGGTTTATTTAAAAAAAACAAAATTTATTTGGTGATAATTTAAAACTCAATGCAGTAGTCCTTAAATTTCAGGAAAAAAATAAGTAGGTGTCTGTTTGACCACCCTAACCACAATAAAATGATAATATTTTTTTTATAAGATTTTAGATATAAGTAGAGGACTCATTTCCCGGTGTGATGCATATTTCTTTGTAATTTTTTTTCAAGTAAATAATTAATTATGAATTTTTTATTACAACTTTTAAAAAATATAGAAACTCGAATGTCTAACCACCTTAACTTGGTCAAAAATTCATGAAATTAATTTTTTGTTTTTTAATCCTATAGTATGAAAAGCATAAAATGTGACACGTGTTTTGGATTCAAAAAATGTGATACCATTTGAAAGCTATAGATTTTTTTCAATAAGCCTATCAATCAAGACTTTAGTCGTAATTCAAATAAAAAAAGAATAATAATTATTTATTAAATTCAAAGTAAAGCATAATTTATATTGGTGGAAATTTGAGAATCTCCTTTAAAAACCCTTTTTGTTTAATCAATTTTGGGTAAAAAAAAAGTCATCAGCCACATGGGCCATCATATCACTTACATATTGCCACTTTTTGGCCCATCATGATCTTGCACATACCTAGACAACGAAACCCCATTCAAGAACCAACATGTTTGTGAGATTTGTTTAAAGTTTTCTATCCAACACTGATTCTCAATGCCCTACTATCCCTAAGGAAATGGTTAGATTGAAGCATCTAACAAAACCATTTTTAAAATACTAAAAAGAATATTAATGACACCAACATTGATTGGCATTTCTAGCTAAATCTAGCCTTATGGGAATACCAAACCAACATTTGCACACCTATGGGTGACATACATTTATTTCTTGGTCTACGCATTTGAAGTGATCTTACCTATTGAAGTTGAAATCCCCTCACTGTGAGTATCCCTAAAAAGCATGGTCATTAATGAGAAATATCGGGTGTCCAAATTGAATGAGTTGGAACTCCTAGATGAAAGTCATTTGAGTGTTTTTAACTATCTCTAGGTTTATCAAAATCCTCTAAAACAAAGGTTTAATGAAAAGATAGAAAATAGAAGCTTTCAAGTTGGTGAGCTAGTACTAAAAGAGAATCAAAAGATTCAAATAAATTGGGATGGGAAGGGGAAGTTTGAACCAAATTGGTTAGGTCCTTTCATCATCACAAAAAGCTATAGTTATTTATTAGTTGGCTAATTTTGAAGGAGAATCTTTAGTTGAACTGCTAAAAAATAACCATCTTAAAAAGTTTTATACTTGAACACATTAGAGTATCTCAACAAAAAATCTAAAAAAGGAAAAAGATCAAAAATTGAGAAAAATAGTAAAGAAAAATAAAACACTCTTTAAGTGAAAGCCACTTTGTGGCACTTCTAGGATAGGTACAACAATGAAAACATGGTAAAAAGGTGCTACATTTGAATAATACTTGCATCTTTATCTATTAGCGATAGTGTAGAAAAATGGATCCCTTGACATTTTCACACTCATTTGGGCCCTCCTTGTGGATTTTGGCTTAATTTTGGCTTTATTTAGTGTTTTAATGTGGATGAAACATTCACATTAGGTCTTGGGCCCTTGTGAACTAAATATTGTAATGGTACCTTGCTAAAGTGTTGTAACTCATTTTCACACTTTCTAGGGTGTTATCAAATAACTAAGCATAATAAACACAATTTTAATCAAAATCAACTTTAATCCTACCTTATTTGGAGTGTTGTAAAGGGTTGCAGCACACTTTCACACTTATCTAGTATTTTCATTAATAATTAGGCTTTCTCATTCTTTAATTGGCCCTATTTTGCATCCACAAGCCTCATTTATTGCATCTTTTTGAGGATAATCCTGACGCCAATCAATAACCAATCCTAATTTAGGTGTTTCTAGCTTGTGTGGCCTAGATTTATGGATCTGGGACTCATTTTCCACCTTGGGAAAATGGGTTTGACCTGGATCTTTTGGCCCTGAACCAATTTTCACACATTTCTAAGAAATTTTGGTTTTTGGTCCTATACATTATTTCTGATGGGACTCATTCACCACCTTGGGTAAATGAGTCCTGTGTGACCAAAATTCAAATTTAATTCAACTTTCTGGTGGGATTTTATTCTCCTATATCTAATGTCAGCTTGTAGTGTTGTAATTTTGAGAATTCTTCCATAATTGAGTGTAAATACAAGGTTCTTTCACTCATATTCACACCTAGCATTCAAGAGAGTTCACAAGAGAATTTAAGCATTCAAAAGATAATTCAAGAGAATTTGAAGGGTAGATTATCAAGCATTTTAGAGAAGAATTCAAGTGCCAATCATGATGTCAAAGATTTCATATATCATGTTTTTTATTATGCTAACAATTGTGATGTAGAGTTTATGATTCAAGAAAGTGTTTCAAGCAAGATCAACATCATTCAAGAAAGATTCAAGAACCACATCCATTATATCCATTTCAAGCATATTTGCATCACCTTATTGCTAGGGTTTGGTGAGTGACAATATTGCCTTTTGTTCATTTATCATTCTCCATTCTTATTTGCTTTCATTTCTAGGTTTAATTACCAACAAAGGGTTTTGACCAAGGAAAACCCCTATCCACTAAGCCAAAAAAAAATTCCCCTCTCCTTTGTGTATTATTTGTAGGTTCAGGTTGTATATTTCACAAGGAGAAAGATTGAAAGAAAGTTGTCAAGTGATCAAAGTTGTCATCAACCGTTGGAGAAACTTGGAGAAGACCTACAAGTGGAAATTTGCAATTTTGGATTCAAAAATCAATCAAGAAGAGTAGAGCAGGTTGAGAAGAACATAATCAGGTCTCGAACTACCAAAAATTAGAAGTTGACTAATTCACCATAAGTGGAAGATTAGTCCCACTCTACATGCCTAATAGAGATTTTTATAGATCTGGATACACTTTTGGAAAAAACCTTTTATGACACATTTCTCCAAAAATAGGACCAATTCAACCAACTTGGTGAATGAGCCCTAGTCAACCTTGACAGTAGAATTTTTAGTGATTCAGACCTCCACTTTTCCTTCTCTGGTTTTCTAAGTGCAGACTTTCCATATTTATAGTTTTATGTTGCATGTCATTCATCTTTCTAGGTCATTTAGACTTTGTTTGCATTCAATTAGGGTTTTGTTTTACATCTTGCACATCATTATCTTTTCCAAGTCCTTACCTGGTGGTGAACTCCTTATTAGATCTCATTCAGCCTTTAGGATAGCCCTCTTGCAAGATCTCTTTCTCCTTTACAAAGAGGTCTCAAGGGTTTTTCCTTGAGTCAAGTGTGTGAATATTTCCCCTTTCCTTTTAGGGACAAAACCCTAGAAGTGAAAGAGAGGACCTCAATATTCATCATTTTATTTTGGTAAACCTGCATATAGAGCATCATAATTCTAATTTGGAGTTCATTTTCATCCTAGAGTTAGCTTGCATTAAAATTTCATTATGATTTGCATTTGTTAATTATTATTCTAGGGTTTCATGTTTTTCATTAGTGAAAGCTCATTTAGCTTGCATTGTTGCATCTAGTTTCATTAAAAATAATTAAAATTTTGCATTTGTAGCTCAAACATTGATCAAAATACATAAAAAGCATAAAATCCAATTCAAAAATCTTGAAATTTTTGAAAAAAATCATCCCTGGAGTCATTCGCCACCTTGAGTCAATCGATCCCTCTACGAATTTTGCATTTCATTTTTTGGCATTTAGAATTTAGTTTTTGAGTTTCTATTTCCTATTGTTATCTTTTTTTCCAATTTCCATAATTTTAGTTACAAGCATTTCATTGTTCTTAGCTTACATTGCATTTGCATTCACATTTCATTTAGTGGCCCTTGCATGAGTATTTGGTGTCCTATTACTAAATAATACTATAGTGAGATAAAGTTCGAGACTCATGTCCACTCGTGATAGCACAATCATTGTGGATCTTGGGTTATCTAGCTCTTTCACTCCTAGTATTGACACTAGTACACTAGATATGGAAAATTCATTTAACAACCATTTTCCTTCAAGTAGTATGCAAGTTGAACAAAGGAATGGTAGTTTTCCATAAGAGAACAGAATTAAAATTCATGAGGACCTAGGAAACTTACAACACCAAGTGAAAAATGACAACTTCTCAACTATTTCCATCCCTACCATAGATAGCATTCAGTGCATGCTTGAAAGTAAAGATGGCCTTGACCTTGTGAAAAACATAGTTCAAATCTTTGGAAAATACCTCCCCCTACCCACCAGCTATCCTTTTCCAAAAAAAAATGTCACAAGCCAAGGAGGAACTCAAATTCCTCCTCCCTCAACAATATCCTCAATACCTATTTATACCCCTCCTCAAGTCACAACAATAGTGCAACATGTTAGTAATGTGATTCCTTCCTTGGGTATTCCTACTAGCATCACTAATTCCTATGTGGCAGCACATGTTATATCTCCTACCACCTTACCACCTATCAACATTCCATTCACTTGTCCTAAAAAAACATAAACCTCTTCACCTTTGTCACTCCCATCTCATAACAGAAGCAATGATCCTCTAATAGCTCAAATCTTTCAAACCATTTCATCCCTCCAAAAGAAAGTTTCCACCATCAATCAAAATAAAAATAGCCCACCTACATATTATATCCAAAGCAATCCATTGTCCATAGAAATATTGCAAACATCGATGCCATATGGAGGGAAGGGAGATCCTTCTAACCATGCCAATTCCAATACTACCCTATGTAGTGACTTTGTCCTTAATGATAAACTATCTGCAAATTTTTTTCCTAGATCATTAAAAGACACCACCTTGGAATGGTTCTCTTTATCGAACAACTCAATTAGTTCATTCAATGAACTTGTTGATGATTTTTTAAACCATTTCCAAGTTCATATGACTCCAAAGATGACCCTAGCCGATTTCATGAGATGCAAAAAAGAAGAAGAAAAGTTAACTGAATTTATCTCACATTATCAATCACTTTATTCCCAAATAAATGTGAAGGTCCCTGACCCTCACCTCCAAAATATGTTCATATAAAATTTACAAAGAAAAATTCAAGACAAGCTTACAATGATGAAATTCCTATCCTTCATGTATTGTCCTCCATGAATATCAAATTTTGGTTAGTAGTAGAGATACAAAGTCCACTTCTAGCTGAATGGAGAGATCCAAGCCTACAAAGCAAAATAATTCCCAACCTTTTAGAAAATAAAACAAAGGTTTCTTTCAATTCAATCCCCCTTAACAAAGAACTCACAATACCAATAACCAAGTAGCAGTCATTAAAGCCTCGAGACTCTTTAGCTATGGAGACCCAAAAATACAAATCACTCCCTTACTCAATAGCCTTCATAACACAATGTACCAACTTTTAGAACAAAAAATTATCACTTTTCCTCCTATCAAAACACCCAATCACAATAAAACTTTACCCTCAATCTTTTGATCAAATTCTTATTTCCACTATCACCAAAAAAATGGGCATGACATGTAACATTGCAAGCATCTTAAACATCTTGTGCAAGACCTCATAGATTATGGTCATTTTTCCATTGGATGTGTTAGTGATCAAGGAAATAAATACGTTGCCCCTCCTAGCCAAAACTTACAAATTTTCACCAACCCCACGCTAAAAAATAATATTTCATTTGTCAAAGCTAGCAAAACTACAAAGAATGATGTGATGAATGTTGATACAGATGATGAAAACAATGATTCTATTTTAAATAATGCTATCAATAATAATCCGATTGTAGGGGTGATAGACGGTCATCCCATGTAAGGTCCAAATTAAGAATCCTCTTGAAATTGCTTTATCCTCTAAAGATATAATTAAACATACACCTGATGGTCCTCTTTACATTATCGGTCATAGCTATGACAAGCCCACTAATGTCATACTAATAGATCTTGCCTATGGAGAAAATATGATCACCGAGGATTTTTTTAATTTTGCATGATCTCTATCAAGACACATATGATAAACTAAAAGCATCGATCAAGACACACAATGGTTTCACTTTCCTTATGACAAGATCAATCAATTTACCATTGAAAATAGGACCAAAGATATTAGATGCCACCTTCTCCATCATCCCATAGTCGGACCAATTTCATGTGAGGTTAGGCCACCCATGGCTTTGCCTCATGAAATTTGTCCCTTTGGTTGTGCATAGATGCTTACAGTTTTCCTTTGACAATGAAATATTCATTGTTCAACATAGTGGCTTCAACCCTTTTTCATCCAAAGGAAACTTTTTGTTAGATGCTTTTTAGATAGAGACCATGGAGCCTATAAAGCCATGAGATGACTTCTTTTTCCGATCCTACCAAAAATTCAAGGAAAAAAAGATAGCCAAATTGTCCCAATACAACCTCCACAACATGAGGTAAACTCTTCTAGGGAAATTAACATACGACATCCTATTGTGATCAACTTAGATTTCAATGATGAGGTTTCTAAAATTGATGAAGAGGTACATAATGAAATGAATACATTATTTTCCTCTTCCACGAGCTTAAATGACAAATATTCTATAAATATTATTGAACCTAGTGCTTCCCCTAGTTTGGCACTTTCTCTTGTCCCTTTATCCAGTTGCCTACCTTCGGTATACAATGAATATGATTGGGAGGCAAATGACCTGCTCATAAGTTGACTCGTGTGTGCCTTAATAGCCTTTTGCATTATTATTTTATTTCTTTCTATTTTGTGTGCTTGCATGTATGCAATGTGATCCCCCATAATGTTTTGTTTTATTTTCCTACTCTCTTTGTAGAATTCCTCTATTTGTACCTTTATTCCTATCTATGCCATAAATACTTTTTTTTTTCTTTTTCTCCTTTCCTCTTTTGTCTTGTTTTTTTGTCTTGGGGATGACACAAGGTGTCAATAAATTAATG
Source organism: Sequoiadendron giganteum (assembly GCA_007115665.2). Classification (NCBI taxonomy): domain Eukaryota; kingdom Viridiplantae; phylum Streptophyta; class Pinopsida; order Cupressales; family Cupressaceae; genus Sequoiadendron; species Sequoiadendron giganteum. The sequence goes on from CM021107.1 coordinate 289,541,751, forward strand.
TCTCTTCCATGTTGACCTAAAATTATTTTTCAGTTTTTTTCACTCTCTTTGTGTCATTCTTCCAGTTCTATGTGTATTTGGGGGATGATGACAATTTGAAGCTCTCTAAAAACATTGCAGCAAGAACATACTGACCCCAAATCCATAGATCCATTATGTGTTTGGTTTTTTCATTTTGGGGGAAACCCCTCTCTCTTTTCTTTTCTTTTCTCACATGATGCAATTTCATTTGGAAACATATGACATGGAATAGCACTTTCCAAGTTGGCTCTCATGTCTTCTATTTTTGCATTTATCATTTGATACTTTAAAGTAATTTCTTATAGTATGGTTTTTATAAATTCCTTTAAAGTGGGGGCATACATTGGCATTATTATTTTGCATTATTCTTTTTCATGGTTCATGGTGCAATATTCTTATTTCATATGATGCATTTTTTTCTTTGTGGATGACATTGGGTGTGATGTCCTTCAAGATCATGATATCTCTTAGCATATTACATTTCTCATAGTGGCTTGATGCGACACATTGCATCCTCTAAGTTGAAAATTTTATATTCTTTGGTTGGTCCTCTCGTGGAGACATTAGGCACAATGTTCCCTAGTTTAACATCTCACATGAACTAAGCAAGAATCCTTTGAACACTTCCTATTTTTGCATTTTTCATTTTTTTTAATATGGCCACCTTGCATAACACAACTTTCATGCTTGTAGAGTCATCCTATTTGTTCATGATCCCCAAGAATATGAAGTTTCGATTTACTCATGAAGCTCAGAAATCATTTTTGTGTGATACCTTATTAAAGTTATCAGGAGGTATAAATTTGGTAAGGTTTGATTGGGAAGCCCTACCAAAGCATGATTTTACCCATAGTCACTTTCATTTGTGTGAGTGCATACCAGTCATGAGTGTATGTGTCTCACCTTTTAGGACTTCTCACCTAGCAGACAACCAAGAGTTTCATTGCCTTTGAGTGAGTATGCAATTTTTAGAAAAATAGCCTAGATCTGATCCACATTTTGATTGAAAAATGATCGAAGCTTGATCTAATTCTCCTTCAACTTTTCCTCTTTTTCATCCTTGATAGTGTATGCTTGTGCTTTAGCATGATCCCACAATGCTAGTTTACAATTTTTAGGAGATTTTAATTTTTACTGAAATCACATATTTTTAGAAAGTATAATATTTAAGCCTTAAAAATGTCCATTTGAAGGATTCCAATTGAAGAGGTTTTGATCAAACCACCTTAATTCAAACCCCCTTGGATAGAACCCTACTAGTTTTAAACCATACCTATAACGAAGTCTCCTTTACACTTATCAAAATGCTAATAAGAAACCACTTTTGATTTACCTTTTGGGGGATGAAATGAATGTAGGTTTTTCACCAAAAATCAAGATTTTTGTTATGCACATGTGGAAAAATAGAAGATTATCAATTTTTTTTTTTGAAAAATATGATTGCACCAGATATTGAAGTCCTTGATCCAAAAAAATAATAATTTCAATACATACAAAAAAATTTGTGTTATACGGTCCGCCTATGTCTGAATTATAACTGGTTTGACTTCAAAATTTGATTAAGGAAAAAATATTCAATAAAGAACTATGAAACCAATTGGAAGCACTAGTTATTGTAGTTACAAATCTCAATTAAAAAAAAAATAATTTTATCCTTCATAGAAAAAAAGTTGTGTTATATGGTGAGTGTCACTCCTTAAAAATGGTGTTTACTGAAAAACTAGTTTTCAAAGGAGATGGAAAAATAACTGCATTCTAATTCCAAAAAAATTGAAAAAAATATATTTAGAATCTACAGACAAAATTTCACAAATCACTATTTTGGATCATCTTAAAATTCCTCATAGTTTAGCCACTATGAGTGTCTGAAAGTGAAGATTTAGTTAGAAAAAATAATTTTAGTGTCCAGTTTGGCCAAAAATTGTAAACCAGTATTATGGGATGACCTTTCATTGTTTCTCTTTATAAAATTATCATGTGTGTTCTATTTTTCCTATGCTGATTTTCCTTGGGATCTTGATCTTGGGGGCTTGATCACCCCTCTTGATCATTGTTGTCCCATATTATTGGCATTGATACATTTTGAATCCCTCTTGATGTGAGTGTTTGTCTAATTTAGTGTGAGTTTGAAGTAGGTTCATCCTCTCACTAAAGTGGAGGCTAAATGTATTGTAAAAAATGGTTCCCTTATCATTTTCACACTTGTTTGGGCCCTCCTTGTGGATTTTGTCTTAATGTTTCCTTGATTTAGTGTTGTAATGTGGATGAAACACTCACATTAGGTCTTGGGCCCTTGTGAAATAATAGATTCTAATGGTACCTTGCTAAAGTGTTGTGAAGTGTTGTGACACACTTTCACACTTTTCTAGAGTTTTATCAAATAACTAAGCATAATAAACACAATTTTAATCAAACTCAACTTTAATATTTCCTTATTTGGAGTATTGTAAAGTGTTGCAACAAAACTTTCACACTTCTCTAGGATTTTCATTAATAATTAGGCTTTCTTATGCTTTAATTAGCCTTATTTTGCATCCATAAGCATCATTTATTATATTTTTTTTAGGATAATCCAGACACCAATCAATAACCAATCATAATTCAGGTGTTTCTAGCTTGTGTGGCCTAGATTTAGGGATCTGAGACTCATTCACCACCTTGTGAAAATGGGTCCAAACTAGATCTTTTGGCCCCAAGCTAGTTTTCACACATTTCTAAGAACTTTTAGTTTTTGGTTCCATAAATTATGTATGATGGTACTCATTCACCACCTTGGGCGAATGAGTCCCATGTGACCAAAATTCAAATTTATAGAAATATTTTATTCTCCTAGATCTGATGTCAGCTTGTAGTGTTGTAATTTCGAGAATTCTTGCATAATTGAGTATAAATACAAGGTTATTTCACTCATATTCATACCTAGCATTCAAGAGAGTTCACAAGAGAATTTGAGCATTCACATGAGAATTCAAGAGAATTTCAAGGGAAGATTATCAAGATTTTTAGAGCAGAATTCAAGTGCCAATCATCATGTCACATATTTCATATATATCGTGTTTTTTATTGTGCTAACAATTGTGATGTAGACTTATGATTCAAGAAAGTGTTTCAAGAAAGATCAAAATCATTCAAGCAAGAGTCAATAACCACATCCATTATATCCATTTCAAGCATATTTGCAACACCTTATTGCTAGGGTTTGGTGAGTTGCAACATTGTCTTTTGTTCAATCATCATTCTCCACTCTTATTTTCTTTCATTTCAAGGTTTAATTACCAACAAGGGGTTTGACCAAGGAAAACCCCTATTGACTAACCCAACAACAATTTTCCCTCTCCTTTGTGTATTATTTGTAGGTTTAGGTTGTATATTTCACAAGGAGAAAGATTGGAAGAAAGTTGTCAAGTGATCAAATTTGTCAAAGTTGTCATCAAACCTTGGAGAAACTTGGAGAAGACCTACAAGTGGAAATTTTCAATTTTGGATCTGAAAATCAATCAAGAAGAGTAAAGCAGGTCGAGAAGAATAGAATCAGGTCTTAAACTTTTAGAAAAGAAGAAATTGAATAATTCACCATAAGTTGAAAATGGGTCCCACTGTACATGCCTAATAGAGGCTTTTACAAATCTGGATACACTTTTGGCAAAAAACTGTTCTAACACATTTCTCCAAAAGTAGGATTGATTCACCCAACTTGGTGAATGAGTCTCATTTATCCTTGAAAGTACATTTTTTAGTGATTCAAACCTCTATTTTTCCTTCTCTGGTTTTCTAGGTTCACACTTTCCATCTTTACAATTTTATGTTGCATGTCATTCATCTTTCTATGTCATTTAGAGTTTGTTTGCATTCAATTAGGGTTTTGTTTTATATCTTGCATATCATTGTATTTTCCAAGTCCTTACTTGGTGGTTAACCCCTTATTAGATCTCATTCAAACTTTAGGATAGCCCTCTTGCAAGATCTGTTTCTCCTTTTCAAAGAGATCTCGAGGGTTTTTCCTTGAGTGAAGTGTGTGAAGATTGTCCCTTTCTGTTTAGGTCAAAAAAGCTAGAAGCGAAAGAGAGGACCCCAATATTGATCATTTCAAGCAATATATAAATCATCCACCCCATCCATCCCATAATAAAACATTCAAAACAACCATTGCTTGATAATTGATTAAGTGTTGAATTTTTTTGCACCATCAAAATTCATTTCTCGTAATAAAAGTTATATTGTCTCAAATTGGGGGCAAAACTTCTCAAAACTAGTAGCAAATTGGATCCTTGTAAATCCATCATGATAAAAAACTATCAAAAATAAAAAACATCTTGAAAACAAAACAAAATAAAAAACAAATTCAAAACAATCAAAATCCCAAAAACATGTTATGCTTTGAGTCAACACCAGTCGAACTATGTAGTCTCCATGTGTATAATGTAGGAAAGGATAATCTATTATTAGTTCCCAAGGCCTTAGCTTAATCATCTTAGGTCTCCATCATGGTCTTTTAAACTTAACCAAAAGTCTGAAAAACATTTGAAAAATAGAACAGTAAAAAATATTTTCTTATCAAACAAGAAAACTACGAGCCTCAACATGAATAATGTAGGAAAGGACATCATAACAGATGATCCCTTGAGGCCCTAGGCTACTAACCAAAAAAAAAAAAACATATTAAAAAGTATTATCAAAATCTGAAAACATTCATAAAATACAAAAAAATCCAAAAATAATGTCAATCAATACGGTCGAACTATGATGTCTCTACATTTGTCACATAGGAAAGGATAATCTCTTATCATCCCTCGAGGCACTAGGTCAGTCACTTTAGGTCCCCCTATTTTTTTCTAAAATTCCCTAAAACAAAAGAAACAAAATCATATCAAATCAAAAAATTAAAAACATTGTATCTCCATTCTCACATATTCACAATAAAGTTTCCATTCACAATAAACAATCATCACCCTCACCCTTTGAAAACATAGCCAAAAAACAAAACAAACATCAAAATAAAAATTTCCAAAGTGGAGATAGAAATGATTGGGTCACTATCAAGTTAAAACAATACCTAAGTATATACTACCATACCTATTTGAAAATCATTATCAAAAATCCTAAACATGAGTCTTAATGGATAAATATTTCCTACAATAGACATCATCAATGGATCTCATCATGAAACATCAAGAAAACTATGGCAAGTTATACTACAAAATTGTTTATCTTTTTAGTCTATCTTAATACCACATTACTAGGATCTCTCGACGATGTCCATAAGGATTTAGAGAAGAATGAATGGTGGCATTAATTGTCAATTTATGTTTGTTCTACTTGTTATATGTTTTTGTAATACTACCACAGTGAATACTTGCTTTGTTTTGTGTGTGGAATTTTTTTTGAGACAATCAGTCTAGCAATTGCATGCTAGGTATTTCATACCTCTCTAAGTATATGGTCTAAATTTTTTTAACACAACTGAACCATATACTCTATCAGGGTTTTTGTAGGTCTCGTATGAGCAAGAATATCCTTTGTGTGTTGAGTCAAATTCTATGGTGTTGAATAAAATGAATACTGAGAAGAGGGGGGGTGAATCAGTATCCACTAATTATTATTGAACAATTACCATTAATTTATTTCTTTATAGAACAGAAAAGAGAAATAACATAGCATGAAATTCATAAAACTGAAACATGAGATTTTACGTGGAAAATCCAATGAGGGAGAAACAATGGTGAGGATTATCTCACAATATATAGTTATATCAAAAAGACTGGCTCACTGCCAAATACAAAAGCTCACAGCATACAACAGACTTGTTGTCCAAAAAGGAGGCTCACTTCCTACAAAAATGTATAAACAAAATTTGGCTAACCGCCAATGTTGAAATGATGAAGAAACACCTCAAGTTCTGATTCAATTCCCTATATGCTCAAAGTGTTCGCTCGTAGAATAATCTCCAATTCACACACTTATATTTCTTCTCTTTTTTGCATTCAAATCAGACATCATAAAACCTTGCACATTTTTCTTAGTTTTTTGTATCTTTAGATCTTTTAAAAATCTTGTATATATACCCATATGCAATAGTTAGGTGGGCATCAAAAGATAATTCAATCATGTCAAACCATCATGAAGTCGGCTAGGACCAAAGCTAGGTCTTCACATATAATTTTCAATATAATCAACTAGATATTAGTTCGGCCAAAACTTAGTACCAAAATTTAAATACAAAAACCAATGCCAGCGCATCCCCCAAACATCTGAGAATGCATACATACACACTTACAACTGTTATAATTTTTTCCCCAAAACCTTAGATCATACTGAATACCAAAGAGCATAAGTGGACCAAAAATACCAAAGTTATCGAATCAAATACCAGATGGGATAATCTGGTTCTGCACGTGCTAGTATAGGGTACGTACCAACATGGTGACATCAATGACAACCTAAGACACATTTCCAACAATCTCCCCCTTTGTCATTGACGGCAACACAAAAAAAATCCAATTCAAAAATTCATCTCTCCAATTTCTCTCCCAAAAACTTCATCTCCCCTCATCAATATCTCTCCCCAAAACTCCATATCTCTCCCCCTTTGACATCAATGGAAAAGGGCTCCAAAAAAGACAACAAAAATGACATGGTGACATTAAAATTTCCAAAAACTTCAAAAATTCCAATTCTTCAAACTAGAAATATTTTTTTTACTTCAAATACCTCTTTGTACCTTTCTTTGATCATCGAAAGAAATTTCTTCCATTTTAGAACAACATAATCCATTCTTGTAGACACACTTTCCAATACAACCAACAATGTGAAGGAGGAAGACCAATCTGAGGATGAGCTTTTTTTTTCACAATCTTCAACATCAAAGAGTATTTTGACAAGATGGTCTAGCCGAACCTCAAAAATCTCCTTTAGAAGCTAGAAGGTCTTCACAACATCATCCCTCTTTCTCTACATAATAATCATTTCAGTCCGCAACTCACCAATTCTCAATATTTTTTTCCCATATTTTTTCCGCAAAGATGTCAAAGTTCTTCCCAAAACTATTTACCTCAGATTCTATTCCTTCAATTCTACTTTGAAAATTATCAACTGCTATAGGCCACTAGAGGAAATACTTATAAATAACAATCATTTATTTCATGCACTCCTTCATTTCCACAATCAACTCAGCTAACCCCCTTGGTCTCCTCGGTGTGGGTTAGTGCGGTGCTCGGGCTTTGTGACATGGTTTAACCACCTCTTGTGGATCTTGGATCTTGTATAAATCTAGCGGTTGTATTAGGCATTAATAGGTCGATATTTTAGTGCAACAACAACTATCTTTGCAAGAATTGGTATCAGATCCAAGGTCACAAGTTCAAACCCCTCACTTGAGTTGGGGGGAGGATTTTTGCAAGGTGCCGCCCTTGGTCTCCTCGACATGGTCCAGTGCATTTCTTGGGATTCGTGACATGGTTTAACCACCTCTTGTGGATCTTGGATCTTGTATAAATTTAGTGGTTGTATTGGGCATGAACAAGTTGATCTTTTTGTGCAATGATAACCATGTTTACAGCACATGCAATAGATGCAAAGTATCCTTGGTTATTGATACCCTAGTGCATCATATCTATTTTCTACATAAAAAGGATTGCTAAAATATATGAAGCCTCTATGAAAGAAAAATCAAAATTCAATAGGAACTAACAAAATCAAATTTATATCAATCTCTAAATTATCAAACACTTATTCTAACTAATATCTCCATTTTCCATCACAATATCATTAGTCCCACATATATCTTGGATCCACAAATTCATCAGTATATATCATGACCGCATTAAAATGATAAAAAAATTACACATCATGTATAATCATTCATCACATACGTACAAAATCATCACCCATCATATACATAATAAATCATACAACCATCTATATCATATGCATACATTAGAAATTAGAAACATGAACATACATATATAATCATCCATAATAATCTCATAACACATAATAAAGACTAATCGAAACATGGTATATCTCATATATCATCAAAAATAAGAATTTTAGATACATCATCAAGTACCATGTGTGATATTAAATAGAAAAAAAATACATATATACGAGGCCTCAACTAGGCTGATGAATGTATATATAAAAATCATGACTACACAACATCTTTGATATAATGAACATCATACAAGATCAAGGAACAAATCAGCCCTACTGGTTGTACCGAGGTGGGGATCTCAGTTGCTCCTAGCTCTAATGGGGAGATGGTTATGGCATGACTAGAGGCTGCTCAGGCTACCTAACAAAATAACCACCAGACTCTGCACCTGTCTAAGTACTCATCTCTCTAAAACAAGGTCATCTCTATGCTTAGGTAATGAAGGCCTCATAGAGTGTCTAATAATATGTGCATCTCTATAATAATTTCTCCCAATCAGAATGGTACTGAGCGAGGGGAATGGAGGAAGCTAGTGATACCTAGGTTGAAATTCTCAGCTTCCTCTTTGTGGCCAACTCCTATTTAGTAGCATCTCTCTCCTATTTGAACCTATCCCTCTCTTGGTAGAAGCCATCTCGCTCTATAGTAGATACTTCCACCTATTCCTTAGCAACCTACCTCCATGTGATCTTTGCATCCCTCTCTGCTATCAACTAGGAAAATTGTGGTGCCACTATTGCATCCCCAGCTGGGGGAGGACCCTATGGTATTGGCTGATCTTATTGCATCAGATCAGGCTACTAATCTTGCTATCCATCATGTACTTCTCTGGTGAACTACTCTATAATGATCCTAAGCCACTAGCACTTTCCCCTACAATCAGTCACACCAAATCTCCCTATGGATGGCCTAGTACCAACAAGATTCGTGAAATGAAGTGGAACACAGTGAGCCCACCATTGATCATACTCGCATGTTGTACTAGGATTTTCCAAACCTACTAGCCAACCCATCCAAATTGGGAAATTCACCTGAACTCAACAAAAACATTTAGATATGAAGCATATGGCCTCCACACCCTAACCTCTTGGGTAGTCCTCCCAAAATGAGCATGGTAGTAATCTCCAAACTACGTCTATTACTCACCAAACTGATGGAGAAGCTAATCTAGTGAGTAATGCTCAAACAAATAATCAATAAAACCAATCAACCATCATGTTTATCGATAGTAAGGGAGTTGTTCCTCATCATCATGCTAGGGCTTGTAGCCTAACAATGGACTCCAAATAAAACTAGGCATATCATAAAAAAAGTGGCATCAATAAGATAGCTAGCTAGGCTAGGTATAATACATAAAATCTAAGTATTTGTAAGAATATGGATTATCCTGATCCTGATCCATAACCCCATCTAGTCTAGTCACTAACATGTCCTCCTAGAACCATACATGCAAAATATTTCACACTAGCAGAGATAGATCTACCTCCTTGATATGCAACCTCATGCATATCTCTATATAAATGTGCTAGGAGACATGGGCCCCACACATACCTTGTGTCATGCTCAAACATATGCTTGATGCAAATTCCCCAACCAATAAGAAACTATCCACCTCTCTAATCAAGTACTATGAGCCCCATCATCAAACCACATAGGACCAAAGATACAAGATTTGTGTTGTAAAAAAATGGAGACAATTCTATCTCTAATTCCACTACCTAAAGATGTCTAACACCAGGAACTTTCCGCATAGAATAGGTACCCTATATAACATCATAGGTAACAAGCTCCCCATGAATAGGAATAAAAAGAATCATCCAAATATCCTCCAAGGTGATAGTAGCCTCACTTATCGACAAATGAAATGATGATGACTCAAAGTGTCATCTCTTCAAAAGGGAAGTCATCATCACCCTATGGCATCAAATATTCAACATGTAGCATATATGTCATATGCCCATGACATCTAGGAAATCCCACTTCACCTCAAAGAAACTAGTAAAAAGGTCAACAAATATCGTTGATGTCACTCTCTAAAACAAAGTGGTTTGAGAGCTGTGTGAAAATATTCAACCCATGACATTAAGAATTTTCTACAAAAACACATTGGGAACCTAACTATAGACAAACTGGCTCAAACATTCAAAATTGACAATAGCGACCACTTTTTTTTTATAAAAGTGATCAAGAAGTGCAATAGTGGCCATTTTTTGGCAATAGCGGTCAGGAAATGAAATAGCATTAAAAATTGCAATAGTGAACAACTTTTTCAATAGCGCAAAAATCACAAAAGCGACCATTTTATATAGAGGAAGATAATAACAAATAGTTTAAGAAAAATAAGTAATCAAAAGTGAATGGATTTGTCAATAGAATATATAAAACATGATAGTGTTTAGGAAAATAAAAACTGGTACAAACAAAAATAGCAATAGCGGTAAAAATGAGGCAAAAGCATTATTTTACAAGATTACTACTATTGTTCTAAATGAATTCTAGCATTAATTACTCAAAAACAACAAAATAAAAATAGTAGCAGTGGAGGTACATACCATGATACCTACACCAGCGGGCCTTTCAAACTCATGAACCACCTCTACATAATGTGGGGAACTTGCAATCTTTGGCATCGGAAATCGACAATCACCAAAGCAGGATCTCTAGAGACAAGAGTTTAGTAAGGGTTGAGAGTGCAAATTAGGTAAAATGAAACCTAATTTCCTATTTTTACCCCCCAAACCCTAACTTTTTTACCTAGGAAAACCCCCTAGGTTGAAATTATGAACACCTAGGAACATCTGAACAATAAAAAAAGGTTCTATGAGCTTAATTTTTCACCCTCTACGCATCGAAACTAAACTTGAATCTTGTGGCGAGCTTGACCCAAACAATTTTTTTGGCCAACCTTTTGAGGGGGAATCATAGTGTTGTACTATCTTTCTGCTAAGTGTAGAGGCATATAAAAGTTTTCAAATCTTGATCTTAACATCAAATCCTTTGAAACAAACTAAACAACACATTGTCTCAAAGAAGGGAAAAATGTAGACATGTAAAAAATGACCTAACACTTATCACATATCTTGAATGACACTTTTTCTTCATTGACATTATTATCATTTTTAATATCATTGCATTTCACATCATTTACATCAAAAAACCCTACTTTCCTCTATTAATTAAATAATCTTTAAGATATTTTATTAATTCACTATATCATCATTAAATCTAACTTTATTCCTCTTTATTAATTAAATAACATTAATTATCCAATTATGTCCCTAATATACCATATTCTCCTAAATCAATTAAATTCCTACCGCTTAATAGTTTAACTAAACCACTCTCCCCTTTCTAAATTAGAATAACTAAATTAATTATTCAACATCATTCCAAAAAATTCAACAAACAAATATAAATTTATTTGTTAAAGTCAAACATGACTTGCACGTTCAACACAAAATATTAAATAATTAATTCTTGATTAATTAATTATCCTCACTCCTATTGTGATTGAGAAAATCATGACCACTGATTGCTCACTCTGATTGGCTAATTGATTCATCTATTTTCTACTAGTTCATCTATCTCCTAACTAACCCATGTATTTTGCAATCCTACTAACTACTCAACTTGATTTCCTCAATCCCACAAATTATGCAATCAATTTCCTCTAATTGTGCAATTAACATCCTTAATTGAATCGATCAGAAATGCTAACTAAGAAATCTAATTCCTCTCAACAGTTCTCAACCATTGATCATGATTTTGCATTGTTGCATCTTCATTGTTCATCTTGAAATAGGAAATCTATAAAATAACCTTCTACCCTCTCACAAATCATCTAGAATTTACATAAGTGAAGCACTGCACAATTACCTCTAGAGCATGTTATGAGTTATCATGACATTATAGTTCAAAATTTTACACCCATAGAAGCTTTTTCAATGCATAATGGAAGCTTTGCATTGATACAAACACAATTGAACATCAATGCAAATACAACTTCGACATGGTATTGTAAGATTTTTTTTTTTGGTTTCATTTAAGGTTCTTAATTTCTTATTTAACTGAATTCATGGCTTTCATTTCCCATTTCACAAGTAATGGGTTTAGGGATCTTAATCTTGTTTGAATTAGGCTTTGTTTAATTCTTTTTTTCTTTGTTTTCCAGATGCATAATTCCCCCCTTATGAAATTTGGAACACTCGATGGGACCTCGGTCCTTGACATTAATGTTTTTCGTGAGTTTATTTTGAGCAATTGTAGGTTCCATAATGTAGACGCCTTCTTTTGAAACATTGTGTATAAATTTTATGTGAAAGCTACATGATTTTAAAATGGTTGTTTCCTCATTTCTAATGCGGTTTCACTTTTCCCAACTACTACTGCACTAAACATGGCCGCTTTTAACATTTTTACTATAGTTATTTGTAATAGGTCCGCAGTTGCACATTTTTGGACTGCTATTGAAAAACTCAACTATTATTGCTACAGATAGGAAGTCTCCTAGTATCTAAAATATTAACTCTATTGCTCTATTTCTTTCTATTTTAAATTTTCAATCATTTTCTCTAATTTTTATAGCTAGCATTTGACTATTTGGTGTTTTGGGAAATTTCTAATAGTGATTTTCGAGCCTTGCAAGAGTATGACACATGTTTCCATGAGAAAAACTAATGGTTTCATTGCAATTTTTTTGAATAGTCCAAGAACACTTCAATTTTAAAAGCTTTTATAGTTAGAACACACTTCAAATTGGTGATTTTATAACTGAACCTACAATTTTTCTTAGTTAAAGAACATTTCAATTGGTGCTTATAAAACTAAACTGAAAAATTGCACATTTCAATTTGTGTTTTGAAAATGAACCAAAAACTTGCACACTTCAAATTGATGTTTTTAAAACTGAACCTACAAGATTTCTTAGTTAGAATAAATTTTAAATGGTGTTGTTAAAATTGAGCAAGACAAATCTTAGACTTCAATTGGTGTTTTTAAAATTGAACAAGGAAAAACTCACACTTCACTTTGGTGCTTGTAAAATTGAATGTTCTTTATTTTGATCAAGACCTTTCATTTTGTTGGTGAACAAATGTTTTTCATTTGTTGACCACATTAAGATGAACGAGGCCATTAGAAACACTCAATTTTGGTGCTTTAAATTGAATAAATCCATTTTGATTTTCACATTACTATATTTGATTGAAGTCTCAAATGCTTTAAATTTGGTGCACATAAAAAATGAATTGATATCTTCACACTTAAAATTTTAGGACCTAAAAAGAAACTATGGTGAATTGTATACCATGTTCACCATGCTTGGAAAACCAAGTGTGTATCTTCCCCCCTCGCATCTTTTGATGATCTTAGGTGATGAAAAGCACATTGGGTTTCATATTTATTTTATTTCAACTATCACCTTTAGATCGGGCCTTCCTCGAGACACATCGTGTGCTAGAGAACTCAAGGAAACTCAAAGTGATTTTTCCCTTAGGCCACTATATAAATCAAGTCACAACTAAACACTAAGACCAAACTAGCAATTACTTGGTCATTATTTCTATTCAGAATGGGGAGGTACCTTTGGGTATATAGAGCCCCTAGTAGGAGTGGTTAAATATTTTAGTAGCTTGCTAGATGTTAGCCATGAATTGGGTCCTCTGATTAGTGACTAAGAACCTTCTAGTAGAGGCCACCCTTGTTTCAAAAAAAATGTTTGAAAGTGGTGAATCATAATTTACTTTCAAAAAGTTACTAAGTCTGATTTATGGTTTACCCCATAAGTTGCATGTAAAATCATCCCTTCAGGGCATGAGATAAGCCCACCTACAAGAACATTCCTATCCCTAGATTGTAATGATTTTCTGCTATGAACTTACCAAAACTGTTCATTACCTTGGACATCAAATACTTTTCTTTATTTAAAACTAAAACAAAAAAACAAACATTGAACTTGGTTATCAAAATTTCAAACCCTTTGGACTTAGTGTGAATACCTTTGAAAAGATCCCTAAAATTTGCACTCCTTAAGGATATATTAAAAAAATATCTCTAAAGGCTTATGAATATTTAGGCTTACATTTCAAGTCACAATAAATCTAAAGTCAACATTCAGAACTATGGCTTTAGTATCTTTATTTTCACAACTTTGGGCTTTTTGGAAAGAAACTTGCTTAAATCTATAGTCATTTAGGTCAAAACAATTGTATGTGGTAAAATTCTTTGGTCAGTCCATACATTTTTTTTTTTACCACTTGCCATATCTTAGACATAGAAATCTTGAAAAAATAGATCAAACAAACTTGCAAATATTTGGAGAGAACCTTTCAAACCTAGAAATAAATAAATAGAAGCCGTAATTCCAAATATTTTACCACTATTGACCTAAAGATTGTCGTAATTGACCTAAAAAAAATCTATTGCTCTTTGGTTTATGAAAATCACTCTATAAACTCTATCGCTTTTGAAAAACATAACTATAGTTGACCTGAACATTGTCACTATTGATCTAAACATTATCGTTGTTGACCTATTTTTTCAATTGTAGTTGACCTAAATATTTCCACTTTTGACAAATCTATCACTGTTGCCTTCACTATATCACTAGTAAAAAAAATTGTAACAAAGGCCACTTTTGATAAAAACCTATTGTAGATGTCCTAAAAAATCAACCACTATTGACCTAAATAGGATTGCTTCTATCAAATTTGCTGCTATTATTTTCTCTATTACTATTCAACTTGAAACAAATACCACTATTTCTCTAAGTTTGACTGCAGTTGTCCTACATTTCAACCACTAATGTTGTAAAGATTTCCACTATTTCCCTATTTTTTGGTGCAAATTAGAAACTAATCCAAAACTAGTTAATCTTTCATCTTTTGAGAAAAAAATGGTCAAACCTCCAAAACACATCATATCTACATCATTCCATATCCATTTGTAAAAATAAAATATATCAACCTAGTTTTAGGATTCAAAATAGAAACACAACTTGGATTATTCATTTTCTCTTGAAATTTCTAAGATATTTTCTTGCACCTCAAGGCT
The DNA here is from genome assembly GCA_007115665.2 of Sequoiadendron giganteum. Taxonomy (NCBI): domain Eukaryota; kingdom Viridiplantae; phylum Streptophyta; class Pinopsida; order Cupressales; family Cupressaceae; genus Sequoiadendron; species Sequoiadendron giganteum. The sequence continues at coordinate 289,556,752 of CM021107.1, forward strand.
AGTTCAAGTAGGTCTTCAAACATACCCTCTAGAAAAGTGGAGTAAAATATTAGTTTGGTGTTCATGTGCATAAATGAAGCATTATGCACTTGCACATACATGTGGTATACCTTCTGATACATCTTGATTATTTTAATCATTGAGCACATATATGCCTATAGTGAACATAGTTGGAAATAAAATGTGTATGCATTATGAATAGAAAAAGTTAAGTTTTCCTCACAAATAGGAAACCTACATTTAAAAAAGATACCATCAACTTGTTCAGAAAAGATATGTGCACATATATGCCTATAGTGAGCATAGTTGGATATAAAATGTGTATACATTTTAAGTAGAAAAAGTTAAATCTTCCTCACAAATAGGAAACCCACATTCAAAAAAGATACTATCAACTTGTTTAGATGCTCCATTTATTATTTTTAAAGACATTTAGTCTCTAATTAAAGTTCAAGGGAAAATGTTTATTCAACAGACATTTTTCTAGCATAATTGATCTACAATATTCATAGTGATCATTGCGAGAGATATATCATTTCATTTAGAAAAAAAGAATGTCAATAAATTTCAAATAAGATTGTAAGATGTCTTTTTCTGGTCAACCATGTCTATCTATTGTTCAATTTTAAATTTTCCATTGTATTATTTTCTTAAGAGAACATCATTATAAGGAAAAAAAACATAGATTTTATGTCCACTAAGATGAGTTTATATAAAAAGGGGGTGATCGATAGACATGATATTGTACTACCATTTTCTCTATGAGCTCTACATTATATATGATGGAAATAGAGCCTTGGTTGGGATTTCAAATAGATGATAGCAACCCACAAGAACACATAAAATAATAGAGCAATCACTCACTAACCATGGATTTGGAATTGTAAATAATCAGCAGTGATAATTTAAGTATATATATATGTGGGTACATATATAAATACATATACATATATACACATGCACCGACATTCGCATGAGGAAGCATGGGGTTCTATAACCCCGTGGCCTTAGTGAACCACCAAAAACATATACAAACAAGGGAAAGAGGATTCCCATTACTAGGCCCCTAGGGTTTTTCACCTAGGAGCACTTGGTTTAGGAATGACACTCTTTCACCTTAGTGATATGGGTATTTTGGTGATTTCATTCAAAGGGTAGGAGTTATGTAGGGTTCTATTGTGTGTGATGAAGTGTGTCTAAATTTTGTATAGTAATGGAACTAAGCTAACTATGAAATTTAAAGCAATGCAAATCTAAACTACATGCAATGCTTGCAAAATAGAAAAAAACTAGAAATAACAGAAATGGTGCACCTGGGTATTGGAGGTTGAAGATGAGGAGCTCCTAAATGTTCTGGAATCTATCTGAAATATTCACAGGGACATTTATGCCAGAATGGGTGACCTAGTCCTTAGGAAAATTTGTTAGAATGGGTTTATGCCAAAAGGGTATCCAAAAATGTGAAAATCCCTTAAACGTAGGCTCAGTGGGACTAGTTTCCATTATTGGTAACCTAGTCCTCTTCTAAGTTTTTGAGAACCTAAAAGTGGAAATTGGAGCCTTCGGTCTGCACTCCAGATCCCAACATGTGTTTGGTTCAGACTCTATAGAAAGCTAGCTGAAAGAGGTCTCCAAGATTCAACTAGGGATTTTTTGACTTGAGTGATCTTGATGTGTTGAAGACACCTTTCTAACACCTTTCTTCTTGACAAACTTGCATACCAAAACCTACAAATCATACATGCAAATAGGATACAAAGGGTTAGCATTAGAGATTAGGGGTTTGCCTTAGTCAAACCCCATCTTGATCATCAAATCCAAATGAGAAATAATGAAAGGAAAGGATGCTTGGCTGATAAAGCCAATACAAACACTTACCAAACCTTTGATTGTTGAAATCTGCAACATACAAGAACCAACTCCAATGGAGGTTGCTTCTGATGCCTTGTGCTTGATTGCTTGCTTTGGAATCTTGAGTGCAAGAGTACTTAAATTATCTTAGGAGAGGTCAAAATGAGGAAGAAAACCCTTACTTATACATGATAAGGGTATGCACAAGATCATCATGGAAACAATAGGCCCTTAAATGGTAATGAAAATTCAAAAAATCAGAGTTAGACAACTTGATGTAAAAATTTGAATAAGTTATCTATATTATTTCAAAAATATGTAAGAATAGAATCTATAGAAAATTGAATGTAGTTTCTAAACTACTAGGTTTATTTTTTATTTTTTAAAATCTATTTGGTGAAAATTTAAAATTTCAATGCAGTGGTACTTAAATTTCAAGGAAAAAATAAGGAGGTGTCTGTCTGACCACCCTAACCATAATAAAATGATAATATTTTTTTATAATATTTTAGATATAAGTAGATGACTCATGTATAGATGTGATGCATATTTTTTTGTAATTTATTTCCAGGTAAATAATTAATTATGAATTTTTTATTACAACTTCTAAAAAATATAAAAACTCGTACATGTCTGACCACCTTACCTTGGTCAAAACTTCATGAAATTCAATTTTATTTTTTTAATCCTATAGTATGTGAAGAATAGAATGTGACACATGTTTCAGATTTAAAAAATGTGATACCGTTTGAAAGTTATATATGTTTTTCAATCAACCTATCAATCAAGACTTTAGTCATAATTCAAATAGAAAATGAGTAATATTTATTTATTAAATTTGAAGTAAAGCATAATTTATATTGGTGGAAAGTTGAGAATCTCCTTTAAAAATCATTTTAGTTTCATAAATTTTGGGTAAAAAGAAAGTCATCAGCTACATGGTCCATCATATCACTTACAAATCACCACTTTTTGGCCCATCATGATCCTGCACATACGCCTAAACCCTAATTTTCCAAAAAATGACACATGATAGGCCAACCTTAGGGTTTTGCAGGAAAATTTCTGCAATATTTGTGTTTTAAATTTTATGCCAAAAGGGACTAGGTCGCCCAAGGTGGTGACCTAGTCCACTTGGACAATTTCAAGTGGTGGTCAAGAATTAAATGGTGATTGATAGATTTTATCAACTTTGCCTCCCGAAACACACTTAAGTCGGGCCTAAAAGTACATTAATGGGATAAAATAACATAATAAAAGGGTTAATTAGTTGATGATAAGCCTAGGAAGATGTGAAAATTCCTTGCAACACTTTACAACACCTTGACACAAGGCTTAGGAAAGGGTAAAAGGGTGTTATTTAGGTGAATTGTGTTGAAAGGGTCTTAGAAAAGTGGGAAGACGTATTACAACACTTCACAACACCTTAGTAAAACACCATTAGATTATTATTGAATTGCAAGATTTCAAGACTAAATCAAGGGAAAAAAAGGCCAAAATCCAAGGGAAAAGGCCAAAATGAGTGAAAAAGTGCCAAAGACTACACTTTTTGGTGACACATTTAGCCCTCACTTTAGTGAGAGTATTAACTTACTTCAAACTCACACTAAGTTAGCCAAATCATGTGTGTTGAGAGGGATCTAATGTAATCATTCTAGTAAGGTGAGATGACTATGATCAAGAGGGATGATCAAGCCCCTAGGATCAAGATCCCATGACGAACCAAACATAAGCACAAAAGATCACACAAGGAGTGATGTGAAAAGGTGGAGAGAGAGAAAAGTCAGATCAATCTTTGACCATTTGTCCAGCTAGTTGTGGATCAGATATAGGTTGTTTATCTGAAAGAGAATGATGTAATCACTTTGGGCCGACGAGACTTTTAGTTGTTCACTTGGTGAGAATGCTGAAAGGTGGTGAGGTACATACACGGTTGGTATGCACTCACACATAAAAAGGTGGCAATGGCAAAATTTGTGCCGCTAGTTGGGATTCTTGCTCAACCATACCAAAGTTATACCTCCTGATAACTTTGATAAGGCACCACAAAGACAAGGGTGTGGTTCATGAGACAACCAAAGCCTTGGATGCTTAGAACTCATGAACGAGTGCAAGATGGCACCACAATCATGCAAGTTGTGTTATGCAAGGTGGCCATGTATGCACAAATGCAAAAGTACAAAATGTAAAACAAAAAAGTTAAAATTCAAAAGGGGATGTTTGAAGGAGTCATGTTTCATTCATGTGAGGTGTTTTACGTAGGAGGCATTGTGTGTAATGTCTCAAAGAGAGTACCAAACAAAGAATATGGAATTCACAACTTAGGGGATGTAGTGCGTCGCATCAGGATACTAAGAGGAATGTAATATGCTAGGATAGGTTACTTTCATGAAGGATATTACACCCCATGTCATCCAAAAAGTAAGAGACTCATCGGATGAAGTGGAAAGGCTACACTAGGAACCAAGGACAAAGAAAAATGCAAAATGAAATAGTGCTAGTATATGCCTCCAATTTAAAGGAATTGCTACAAACCATTCTATGAGCAATTTCTTTAAAGTAGAGAAAGGAAAGAATGTGAAAAGGTTCATGAGAGCCTACTTGGAAAGCCCTATTTCAAGTGAGATGTTTCCAAGCATGGCTTCATAATGAAAAGGATAGTATGTCACATGTGAGTTAACCTTAATACATGTCGTCCACATCTCTTTCTCTTGTATGTTCATGCGATGTTAACGTTGAGTCGACAGATGTAATGACAAGTGACATATGAGGACAAATCTAATGAACCCCTTTCCCCCACTTAGTGCAAGGAAAAGGTGAGCCGAAAGGATGAAGGTGTGTGTTATGGAGAGGAAGTAGGTGCCCCCACAGAAGGAGAGCACCAAGTTCCGTGAGATGGTTTAAGTTTGAAGAAAATGGAGAGAAGGGAGGTAACCCTAAATATTTATTGAAAGAGTATGGTATGTTAGTTTGCATCATGCATTCATTGCATCCATGTGTAGGAAGGAGATAGTGGTTGATACCATAATAGTCTTCCAAGTTAGATAAAGGGGTTTTGTTGTTTGGAGAAGGATTGGTTGTTGTATAAGAATACAAATCCTTTTGAGTGTTAGGTGTTTCTTCCTTCATGAGGGATGGGAGTTATATATCCCCCATCACTGTCATGGGATAATGTTGTTGATGTAGAACAAAGTTGAGCATAGAAGACATAGGGTGGTTTTGGTGTACGTCATGAGGTTTCACATTCTCCTTTAAAGGGAGGAGTAAGATCCCAATCGTTAATAGAACTTGTATCTGAAAAAGAATTGTGTGATTTTGGAGTTTGTATTGTAAGGAGGTGTAGAATCTAATGACCCAATCATGAAAGAGTTTGGTTGTAGGTGAAGGGTTAGCATCAACTCGGATAAGTTTTGATCTAGGAATGAAAGGAGTAGGGGAGTTGGTCATGTTGTGATGAGTTGATTCATAGCTTTGTGCATCTACATCAATCGTGTATATCTTGTTATTGTATTCAAATTTCATTGTATGGTGAAGGGAAGATGGGAATCATTTCATAGGATGAATCCATTGTATCCCTAGGATAAGATTGTATAGAAAGGGTCCTTGCATGATATGGATTGGAGTAGGAAACACTACTGGTCCGACTGTGATAGGTAATGTGATCATCCCTAGTGGTTTCCTATTAACATAGTTGAAGCCATGAATATGAACATCATTAGGTTGAATGAGAGTTTTATCCATGCCAAGTTTGTTTAGGAGGTCCATGCTACAAATATTAATTTCTTCTCCATTCTCTATGAAAGTGTGCCTAAATAGAGTTTCATTAACGATCACCGTTATCATCAAGGGCTCATTCTTGTTTTGAATCTCAAGTGGGGGTAAATGTTTAGAGAATTTGATGTCGGATTGGGTTACTTGCATGAGACAAGAGGAGGGTTTGAGATTGTTTGATTTTATGTAAGATTCAATCTCATCCATCTGTATTTGTATCATTTCTTGAAATAGAAATTTTACTATAGGTGAAAGTTGAATAAGTTCCAATATGGATATATCAGCAGGAGCCTTTTTAAGGTCCTCAACATAAGGGAATCTATGTTTAGAAAAGGGAAATGGAATAGGAGTGATGTGTGATACCCTAAATGTTTGATTCACTAAATTAAAACTTAGTGGCTGCAAAACATTGTTATGATGATATTGCATCATTAATTTCAAGATATCTCTTAGGATTTTGTGTGATTCACTAGTGGGAGGAGACTTAGGAGGCTTATTAGTTAAAGGAGATCCAACTTGTGTCATCATAACCTCAATGATCATGTCTTTATGTTAATGAATGGTTAAGGAAGGGGATTTGAAGTTCACTTGATTATTTTCTCCTAGGGAAGGTTGAGTGTTTGAAGGATAGGTGCTTGTTTTCACACATTCCTACACCATGATAGTCTCCTTAGGAGGAGGGTTTTTAGGATAACTAAAATCAAATATTCTTCACAATAAAAGATGGGTTCTTCTAAAATAAATTCATCACAAGGAGGGTAATGACTAATTTTGGGATTGTCTTTTTTAAGAAGGGGTTTCCTAGGAGAAGGGGGACAACTAAGATACTCATGACTTTCATCGATTCTATCCTCTATCAAAAAAGTATCATCTTTGCACCTAGGAGAGATACTAGGAGAAGGACAAATGATATTGTCATGATTCCTTATGGTAGTGTTGTCATATTTTTTAAGAGAGGTAAGAGGAGAGAAACAATTAGGATTCTCAGAACTCTCAATAATTGGTTATTCTAACTCAAAAATCTCTGCATCACCAAGAGGAGAGATATTAGGGGAAGAATGAATATGATTGTTCGAAATGTCCAAGGTTGTATTCTCTAACACTAAAATGATCTCATAGGGAGAAGGCATGGAATGTTTCTTATCATATCTATATTTGTATGATACTATCATTGTTTGAACAAAAATGACAAATACATGTAACCAATTCATGCAGCATTTCAGCAATATGAACAATGTGAATACAAATATACATAACATTTGCATCCAATGTATGATAAGTTTGAAGAATGTAAACAATGCATATGAAAGAATGAAAAGTAATTTTAGCAAACTTATGCATAGTTTTATGAATGTAAACAATGTATAAGAAAAATTAAAAAGTAATTTTATCAATGTTAAGAATATTTTCAGAAATGTAAGCATTTTGCAAATCTAATGATGAAGCTATATAAAAAATGACCACACTAAATTGATGATTTTGAGTTAAAATCATAAAACCTATGTTCTCATAACTTTCCAGACTTATAGTATATTGTACTAGGAGGTCTAGGAAGCACACAAATAAGGTTTTTGATGTTGTAATAGGTAGTTAAAAATCTAAACTAGGACTAGGTCGCCCAGAATGGTGATCTTGTCCCATTAGGGATTTGTTTCAATTTTTTTGAGTTGTTTGAGTGGTTTTGATGTGTTTCAAGCTGTCTGATGTATTCCTAAGGTACAAATGCAGATTTTTAGAGATTTTCAATGAAAATATATTTGAAAAAATGCCAACTAACATAAAATTTTCACTAATGCACTTTTGTATAAACTGTAGGATACAAACAATGCACAAACCTAATGCAATGCAAGATTTTCCCTAAGATGAAAATGAAAAACCCAAATATTAGCAAGTGTTGGACAATCAGGTTCACCAAAATGAACCACCAAAAACATATACAAACAAGGGAAAGAGGATTCCCTTTACTAGGCCCCTATGGTTTTTCACCTAGGAGCACTTGGTTTATGAGTGACACTCTTTCACCTTAGTGATATGGGTATTTTGGTGATTTCATTCAAAGGGTATGGGTTATGTTGGGTTGTGTTGTGTGTGATGAAGTGTATCTAAATGTTGTATAGTAATGGAACTAAGCTAACTGTAAAATGTAAAGTAATGTAAATCTAAACTACATGCAATGTAAAGTGCATGACCTAAATGCTTGCAAACTAGAAATAAAATAGAAATAAGAGAAATGGTGCACCTGGGTATTGGAGGTTGCAAATGAGGAGCTCCTAAATGTTTTGAAATCTATTTGAAATCTTCACGGGTATATTTAGGCCACAATCGGCGACCTATTCCTCTTCTGAGTTTTTTAGAACCTGAAAGTGTAGATTGGATCCTTCGATCTGTATTCTAGAGCCTAATAGGTGTCTGGTGTAGATTCTATAGAAAACAGGTTGAAAGAGGTCTCAAAGCTTCAAATAGGGATTTTTTTGACTTGAGTGATCTTGATGGGTTGAGGACACCTTTCTAACACCTTTCTTCTTGAAAAAACTACATACAAATACTCGCAAATCACACATGCAAAGAGGAGACAAAGGGTTAGGGTTAGATATTAGGGGTTTTCCAAAGTCAAAACCCATTTTGATAATCAAATCCAAATGAGAAACATTGAAAAGAAAGGATGCTTGGATTATAAATCCAATACAAACACTTACCAAACCTTTCATTATTGAAATCTACAACTTGTAAGAACCAACTTCAAAGGAGGTTGCTTCTGATGCCTTGTGCTTGATTGCTTTCTTTGGAAGCTTGAGTGTAAGAGTACTTGTGAAGGTGAAAAATGATCTTAGGTGAGGTCAAAATCAGGATGGAAACCCTTACTTATACATGCTAAACCCAAAATTCTTTGAAAATGACACATGATAGACCGACCTTAGGGTTTTTGGGGTAAATTACCACAAGATTTATGTTTTAATTTTGAATTTTATGCCAAAAGGGACTAGGTCACCTAAGGTGGCAACCTATTCCACATGGAAAATTTCAAGTGGTGGTCAAGAATTAAATGGTGATTGATAGAGTTTATCGGCTTTTCCTACTAAAACATAGTTAAGTCAGACCTAAAAGTAAATTCCTTGCAACACTTTACAACACCTTGACACAAGGCTTGGGAAAGGGTAAAAGAGTTCTATTTAGGTGAATTGTGTTGAAAGGGTCTTAGAAAAGCTGGAAAATGTATTACAACACTTCACAACACCTTAGTAAAACACTATTAGATTATTGTGGAATTGCAAGATTTTAAGATTGAATCAAGAGAAAGAAAGGCCAAAATGAGTGAAATAGTGCCAAAAACTACACTTTTTGGTGACACACTTAGAAGGATGTTTATTTCTCCATAGAGTTTAGTAACATTTAACATGTACCGTTCGATGGTTCAATCATTCTGAAAGAAGGCTTTCACCGAGTGATAACATCACTCGACCAAGGAATCCATAGAACATTAACTATGTGGACTTCACATTTTATCATTCACAGAGTATGATCAATGCCCATGATAAAAGACAAAAACAAGCTTAATTGACTATGCATTGGAAAATTTAGTTATCACCACCGCTTACGACCCAAATTGGTGGGACAACATATGGTAACGATATAAGTTGTTCATCATGTTCGAAAAATGAGGATAGACAACTAAGAGGGGGGGTGAATCAATTGTTTCAAAAATTAAGCTTATTCAACCTTAAACAAATTTTAATCTAAGATCTGATAATTAACAGTGCAAGCATAAATCAACATCACATCAAAAACACATGAACACTAAGATTTTTATACGTGGAAAGCCTATTAGGGCAAAAACTATGGTGGATGTTAGTCCACAAGATTATACCTTGTTAGAAGAATAATGAAAGAAATGAATAGGGAATGCACATGCATTTAGGCACACTACTTAGAGCTCATTGCTCAAAGGGAAGGCTCATTTCCTTACATAAGACAATCAGATTAAATCCATCTAACAAACATGAACTGAGAAATTAGCTTCTTCTTAAGCCTGATTACAGTTTTGTTTAGGCACAAATATACTTCACTCAACTTTATTCACATTATTCTCTACATTCAGATGATCTAATCTTTATTCAGACATTTCACATATACACTTCATGCTTGCACAACACACATACACATACACATACACTCACTCATCCAATCTAAAATGAGCAAATAATCACTCTTATATATCTGCTACACTGATTTACATCAACAACTCTATCGGCCACAAAGTTAATGAATTACACGCTGTCAAACTCAATACACAAAAAAATCTTAATGCGCACCAACCTAAGTCGGTCACAAAATAGTGAGGACCTAAATCAACATCCTCGAATACGCAAAAAAATTAAAATATTAATCCATAAGGATCCGCAACACGCTACCACAATCATGTCAGCCAAGAACATGAAAAAATTAAACACACAAGGAAAAATCTTCAATCATGAACACACCGATCAATGCAGATGCACTAAAATGATAGAGCACGATCTAGAAACATCACTAAACACCTTAGGAATGTACGCAACAACTCACCTCACCATAATTGCAATCTCCTCTTCTAGAAACACCTGCTATAGTAACTGAATAACTGTAGGAACAAAAAACTTCATAACTTCCTTAATTCTTGATGCACACCTCTGATACTTCCAAAAGAAATACTAGATAGGCTCAACAAAAACCCTTTAATGTGTGCCTTTTGATCATCAACATACAAAAATTTCCATCACTCCGACCTTCTAAGCTTCACTGGTTGCCTACAATATATTTATTACAATTTTCTCAATATCCTCGACATATATAAGCTTCAGAATCATTAATGCTAATAGTGTTGACATCAATGACAACCACATATCATAAACACAACCTCAACATCCAAAAATCTCCCCCTTTGGCATTGAAATAAGATCTGACTATGAGTGCACAGATTGATGCAAAGACTTACATCTTAGTTCAGATTAGGAGGGGAAATCACCCCTAACTTGCCTCGAAGATACTCAAAAGTATCCTTAGGCAGCAGTTTAGTGAAGATATCTGCAATTTGTTCCTTAGTAGGAACATATTCTAGTCTAACTTCTTTCTCACTCACTTTGTCTCTCAAAAAGTGATACTTGATAGATATATGCTTTGTTTTTTAATGTAGCACCAATTTTTTGGAAATATTTATTGAACTTGATTTGTCACATAATATAGAAATTGGCTCATAATACTCAATTTTGATGTCTCTTGGAATTTTCTTCATCCACAAAACTTGAGTACAATTGTTTGCATCAGCAATATATTATGCCTTAGTAGTAGATAGAGAAATGGAATTTTTATTTTTACTTAGGCAAGACACTAGCTTCTTTGCCAAGAAGAACGCACCACCACTTGTGCTTTTCCCATCATTTACATATCTTTCCCAATTTGCATTTTTAAAGGAATTTAGAGTAAAATCATCATCCATTGGATACCATAACCCAAAGTCAACTATTCCTTTCAAGTATCTAAAAATTATCTTTATTGCAGTCACACATGATTCCTTTTGATCAACTTGATATCAAGCAAACATGCACATAACATTCATAATGTTTGGTCTGGTTTGAGTCAAATATAGTAATCCACCAATCATTGACCTATATCTTGTTTTATTAGCCTTAGGAGAATCATCATTCTAAGATAATTTTTATCCGATTACCATGGGTGTAATAACTAGCTTTGAATCTTCCATGCCAAACTTTTTCAGTAGCTCTCTCACATACTTGGACTAAGATATAAAGATTCCATCATGTAACTGTGTAATTTTCAATCCTAAAAAGAATTTTAGCTCTCCTATCATTGACATTTCAAATTCACTTTTCATTTCATCAGAAAATTGCATACATAAGTTAGCATCACCTTCAAAGATAATGTCATCAACAAAGACTTCAATGATAAATTATTTATCTTGATCCAACTTAAAATAAAAATCATTGTCAATAGTACCTTTATTGAATCCAAGATTAACCAAATATTTATCCATTCTAGAATACCAAGCTCTAGGGGCTTTTTTGAGTCCATGTAGCTCTTTCTTCAATCAACACACCATGTCCTTTTCATCAGCCAATTGAAATCCATCTAGTTGCTCAACATAAAATTCTTCTTCTAACTCACCATTTGATATACTTTGTAATTCTTGAAAGTAGCATAAGCCATAAAAAACCTTACAACTTCAATTCTAGAAACAGGGGCAAAGGTTTCTTCAAAATGAATACCTTCTATCTGTGAGTATCCTTTACATACTAGTATTTCTTTGTTTCTAATTACTTCACCTTTCTCATTCATCTTATTATGAAAGACCCATTTGATTCCAATCATATTTTTGTCTTGAGTTCTAGGAACAAGAATCCATGTATCATTTTTCTCTATCTGCATCAGTTCTTCTTTCATGGCTTCCATCCAATACTCATCTTTACATGCTTCATTGACATTACTAGGCTTAGTTTTGGAAATCAGACAATATTCTTCTACAATTATTCTTGTAGTTTTCACACCTTTTTTCTTGCCTCCTATGATCCAAATTTCAAAATGACTTCACTTTATATACCTTGGAGTTTTGGGTTTTGTTCTTTCTTCTGTATTTCCACTGTCTTCTTCTTCATGATTTTCTTAACTCACCAAAACACTTTGAGTTTGATTCTATGTTTGTGCATTCTTTCCATTATCAGTACTATCTTTTTGGTCATCTGAATCATATCCATAGTACCTGGATGATCTTTCAATATCCTCATCAACTCTAACATTTTCACTCTCAACCATTTTCTTCAATCTTTTATTCTAACAACGATAGGCTTTTATCCTAGTAGAGTAACCCAGAAAGATTCCTTCATCACTTCTAGCTTCAAAATTTCCTATATCTCCATATCTTTTGATATAACATCTACTTCCAAATATTTTGAAATATTTAACAATAGGCTTATAACCAAACCATAGCTCAAATAGAGTCTTACAAGAATTACTATTGACATTCACTCAGTTGATAGTATACACAACAATGCTTATAGCTTCTCTCTAGTAGAAATGAGGAACATTACCTTCCAACATCATAGTTCTGGAAACATCTCATATTGTTATTTTCTTTCTCTCAACAACTTCATTCTATTGTGGGGTTCAGGGATAAAATAATTATCTTTCTATTCCATGCTCTTCATAGAATGAATCGAACTCCCGGGAAGTGAATTCATCACCTATATCTGATCTTAAACATTTTATCTTCAAACCTGTCTCAGTTTCTACCAAAGCTTTGAATCTTTTGAATTTCTCAAATTCCTCATGCTTTTCTCTTAAGAAAGCAACCTAAACCATTCTAGAATAATCATCAATAAGCAACATAAAGTACCTTTCTCCTTCTAGACTTATGATTTTGGATGGACCACATAGATCAATATGTACCAAATCTAGTACTCCATTGGAATGATGTTGTTTGCTCTGAAATGAAATTCTTGTCTTATTTCCCATATATCATTCCTTGCATATAGTGTTAGTAGGATTTACTAACTTAGGTAGATCTCAGACTGCTTGTGTAGAGCTTATTTTGACAATGTTATCAAAATTGAGATGACACAACTTGTCAGTGTAATTAATATTTAATTACACCTGCATAACTTTACTTAGGTTTTGCTTAGGTAATAATTAGTTTACTTAATTAATAAGTAAGCTTTATTTAGTTGAGTTAATTTTAGGTCAAAATTAGGGTTGCATACTTTGCTTTTATAAAGCAAATCATCTCATTGTAATATTGATTTCTTGAATATATCATTTTGCACATTCGCATGCAAAGCTCTGCTTTTTTATGTTTTCTCTTCTATGGAAGGTGTTTAGGTTTGCATGTCTGATCTAGGGTTTCTAACATGGTATCAGAGCCTTGACATGCAACCCCTTCTCAAATTCTGGAGAAATTCATTGCAGAGTTCGTTCGGGGTTCCTTGAGGGTATCATGCCTTGAGTTTATTTATGCAACATCTTGGATCAGATTGGGCTTCACCATTGGATTCAGAGCATTGGGACAAGTCAGGTTTGGCTTTCATTTTGCAGATTTTGGCCATGATTTGCCAGATCTGTGAGGGTTTCAAGCTGGGTGATTTTTTGCAAGCTCTGGAGGTTGTCATTTTTTCGGAGCATCTTGGAGAAAAACGGACATCGCCATCGCATTCGCAGCATCCCAAAACCCTAAGATCGCCCTTTGTTTCATTGATTTTGGTGAAGTTGACTTAGAAGGCAAATTGTTTTTGTCAGGGAGGCCGTACGGCCTCCCCAGCACGCATTCCGATTCAGTTTTTCTCACCAAAATCGAGAAAAAAATCAAAAGTTGCATTGATTTTTGCACCCGTAGTTTAAATGGTCATTGTCGTCGGGCGGCCACTGGCTGGCCACTTGCCAGCCGCTCCCATAAGTGGCCCCTCTCTTGCTCCGCTGGTCTCCTCCACCCCTGCGCCCCTTCAGCGCTTGGCCTTGGTCCCATTGATGTTCGTGGGCTATCCTTCGGGGGGCTCCACCATCGGCAGCGCCAGGAACGGCACCACCTCAGCCCCGCCTGCCCGCCACCTACCTGGTGGCAAGTTTATTTTTTGCTCTAGCCCCACCTGTGGTCATATGGCAGATCAGGGGCCAGGCTGAAAGGAGCTATATTTTTGTGCCTGTTTAGTCTTGCAGTACCCTGAATTGTCCTCTTATAGGTCTTTTTTTCATTTTATCATAACTTTTGATCTCGGAGGAAAATTTTTTGAAACGATATATCACCAGAAAGCTAGCAAGCCCATTTTTCTCATGGTGCAGTTTATTTTCAGATATTTTTCTATTTGGTGGGATTTTTTGCCTATTGAAGACAGATGTTCAGTTTTCACTTCGGAGGGCATATCTTTTGACTCGGTGATCCTTTCTTCACCATTATTACAGCATTGGAAAGTTGGTTCAGTCCTCTACATAGATCTAAGGTCTTTTTTAATTTTTTGTTTATGCATGTTTAGGCATTCTCTCCTTTTTCAGTCATTGGGGATTGTAATAAATGAACTGATATAAAGTTCCATCAGGGGGGGTTTCTTGCATAATAATCTTCATCATGTTTTGATGGAAACTCGCATGGGTTGTAATTTTGTTTCTTAGTTTCTTTTGGCCATATTTTGTCTTAGCTTGACACATACCAGATTCATTTTGGTTCACACTTTAGATTGAGAGCCTATGGTTAGTGATCCACATTGGATCCATCTCAGTTTGAGGGCCACTAAATTTGTGGTTATTGTTTCTAATTTTGTATGGTACTTGTTCCCATGGAAGAGTTTTAGTCTTAGTTTGGCATCGACATCGAGATTCATGGTTTCTAGATTCTATCATCATTTCATCTACTATTGCTTTATGGATTCCAGGGTTGTTCTAGTTTGGAGTGTTCTGTGGCATCGGGTCTACTATTGCATCATTATCATTCTGATATGGTTTCTTGTAGACAGAAGTATCTTTCCTTGCTTGCCAGATTGCAGTTCTAGTGTTACTCTATAGTGGTCTTCTAGTGCTTCATTACAACAGTTATCTTATTGTAGGGGGGGTTGTCCCACTGGGTTTTCCTTCTCTGCCTCATTATTGCATTTGTACATGGGTACTTGATCAGGCCTTGTTGCTGGAACCCATTCATGCTTTCTTGCATTCATCTTAGTTTTAGGTGCATGCTTATCTAGTCCCCCTAAGTTGCACTTATGGGGGGGTGTTAGTGTAATTAATATTTAATTACACTTGCATAACTTTAATTAGGTTTTTCTTAGGTAATAATTAGTTTACTTAATTAATAAGTAAGCTTTATTTAGTTTAACTAATTTTAGGTCAACATTAGGGTTGCATACTTTTCTTTTATTAAGCAAATCATCTCATTATAATATTGATTTCCTGAATATATCATTTTTCACATTCGCATGCAAAGCTCTACTTTTTTATGTTTTCTCTTCTATGGAAGGTGTTTAGGTTTGCATGTCTGATCTAGGGTTTCTAACAAATGCAAAAGACATTCAGAACCAGAGAAGATCTATAAACCTCAAAGTGTAAAATGCATTATTAGAATCTCAAATATTACAAAGAGATCAATCCTTATGAAGGAGATCAAGAAACCCTAAAAGGGAAACCCTAAATGAAACCCTAGTGTGCACACTTAATAATTAATAAATAATTATTAATGCACCTAAGTTTAGCTTAAGCAACTAGAGGAATAAGTGACTTAATTAATTAACCAATATGATATAATTAATTAAGCATAATAACTTATTACTCTAACACCCCCCCTTAAGATGAACTTAGGAAGAAGCTAATACACTAGAATAATATTTATGCAAGCAAAGATGGGTCCCGACAACTAGGCCTGATCAGGTACCCATTTACAAATGCAAGAAAGAGGTAGAGGAGGAAAACCTAGTGGGACAAAACCCCCCTACAATGATATGACATGCTGCAAAGAAGCACTGGAAGAACACTATAGAGTAACACTAGAACCGTAATCTGGCAAGCAATGAAAGATACTTCTGTCTACAAGAAACCATATTAGAATCATAATGATGCAACAACAGACTCGATGCCACGGAACACTCGAAAACTCCAAACAGGAACAATGCTGGAATCTATGAAGCAGCAATCAATTATTAAATGATGTATCACTGAAAACAAAGTGCAAAGATGCAAGAGGCACTCTCCCAACTGCCAAAATATTCAGGTAATCTCCAAAACACCCATTGGGCCAAATTTGGATTAATGAAAAACTTGGGATAGATACAGAAAAAATTGCATGGACAGCAACATAAAGCTCCTCAATACCTTTCCAACGCCGCAAAGATAGCGAAAATCAAAGATCATGGCAAAAAGTACATCTGACTTCAAACAGTAATAAATGTAGTAAAATAGAAAAACACTATAAAATAAACTACACCATAGGATAGTGCTTGGAACCAGCTTTCAGGCAATATCTCAGTTGCCCAATTTTGATACCTTATGCTCAAGTTATGCCAAAAACAAAAAAACTTCTCTTTTAAGGAAAATCAAGGTTAGGAGGGGACAAAATGCCATACGACCGATGATGTCATGCTGACATCAGCACTTTACTAAAAAAATTTGATGGCCATGTGGCCGTCAACGCAAAAATTTGGCCCGATTTTGTCAAAGGTGCTCCAGAATGGCCAATATGGCCTATAGGCAGCCTAGGGGGCTAAAAAAATTTGGCCCCTGGTCCTGCATACGACTAGAGGCTGGTGGATAGAGGGCTGGGGCAGAGCCCCTGGTCACCCATGTGATCAATGGTGGAATACAGGGGCTGCTCGACTGATGGAGCTCTTGGTCGGCCATAAGACCCTGGCGGGGGCTGAGCGCTGGCCATGGGGCTGGATGGGTGGAAAGATACTTCTATCTACAAGAAACCATATCGGAATCATAATGATGCAACAACAGACTTGATGCCATGGAACAATGTTATCAAAATTCAGATGACATAACCTTCTATGCCATAACCAGCTTACATCAACTTGAGCAATCAAACAAATTTCACTAGTAACATTCAAGTGAAAAATATTACCTCTTGTCTTTGTACCTGAAGCAATCTGATTTCCTGATCTTCCCAATATCGTTCACTTACCATCTTTGAATTGAAGATTGTAACCTTTGTCAACCGTCTATCCAACACTCAAAAAATTATGCTTCAATCCTTCAACATAAAGAACATCATCAGTATTACATTTTCCACCAAGAGAAATAGTGCCTCTACGAAAAATCAAACAACATTGTTATCTCCAAATATTACAACACCAAAGTCATACTTTTCCAAGCTAATAAAATTTATTTTATCACCAATCATATGATGTGAGCATTCACTATCAATTACCCACTCATCCTTCTCATAAATCATGGCTACAAGAGATTTCTCAATATTCTAATTACTACATGATTCAGTGGACACCATACCATTTTCCTTGATAGAAATGAGTACCCATTCATCTTCATTTGTAGTTTCTTTATGAGATTCATCATCAATAACTCCTTCAAGATAATAAAATTTCTTTTGAAATCTAGGCTTATCAGGTTTATACTTAGAAACTCTTTTAGGACATCTTGATGCAAAATCACCTATCTTACTACAAGAGAAAAATTTAATAGGCAAATTTCCTTTGTACTTACCTTGTCCTCTGGCTTCTCTTTTCAAAATCAATGCTTCTATTTCTTCTAGCTCTCTTTCTTCATCTTCAATCAGTTTCATCTCTTCTTCATACTTGAATGTTTTCCTAGAACTCTCTCTCGGATCATATCTCTATTGGGTTTTTTCGAATACAATAGCTTTAAAAGAAGACTTTGTCTTAGGAGAAGATTCACCAAATTCACTTAACTCAGAGAAATTTTTTTTTCCAATTAGCATGTCTCTTTTCACATTTGTTACTATCTTGAGTTCTTCAATAACATGAGCTTTTGTTTTGTAAGAAGTAGGCACATATCTAAGTATTTTAGCCACAATCTCATCTTCTCCCAAGGTTCCACCGACACATCTAATTTATACCACTAATTCATTTACCTTTTACGAGAAAGAAAATATGTTTTCATATTCACTCATCTTCATGTTCTCCCACTTGCCTTTCAGACTTTGTAGCTTAGCAAATTTCACTAGTGCATCTCCTTCATACAATGTTTCCAAATTTTTCCAGATCTCATGTGCAGTCTTCAAACCTATTACATTAGTCATCTTTGATTTTGTCAAAGAACTCAACAATGCTTCTATAGAACTAGTATTAGTTTCTTCTTCTTTGATCTCATTAGCAGAGGAGGGACCATTCTAAGGAATAGTATATGCATTCTTTGTAATCTTGCATAAAGGCTCACCAATGCACTTCAAATCACACTCCATTCTCACTTTCCACATAGAGTAGTTTGTACCATTGAATCTAGGACTATCCTTCTTGTATGATTCCATCTTGGATAACCTCAAGTTGTTAGAATTCTTCAGAGGAACTAGCTTTCATACCAATTACTTGAAAAATAAGGATAAACAACTAAGAGGGGGCGTGAATTAGTTGTTTCAAAAATTAAGCTTATTCAACCTTAAACAAATTTTAATCTCAGATCTGATAATAATCAATGCAAACATAAATCAACATCAAATTAGAAATACATGAACACCAAGATTTTTATACATGGAAACCTTGTTATGGGAAGAACCACGGTGGGTGTTAGTCCACAAGATTATACCCTATTAGAAGTATAATGAAAGAAATGAATAGGGAATGCACATGCATTCAGGCACACTACCTAGAGCTCACTGGTCAAAGGGAAGGCTCACTACCTTGAATAAGACAATCATATTAAATCCATATAACAAACATGAACTAATAAGTTAGTTTCTTCTTAAGCTTGATTAGAGTTCCAGTTAGGCACAAATATACTTCGCTCAACTTTATTCACACTCTGCTTTGCATTCAAATGATTTGATCTTTATTCACACATTTCATATATACACTTCTTGCTTGCACAACACACATACACATACACTCACTCATCCACTCTAAAATGAGGAAACAATCACTCTTATATATCTGCTACACTGGTTTACATCAACAACTATGTTGACCACAAAATAAATGAATTACAAGTTGTTGAACTCAATACATGAACAAATATTAATGTGCACCAACCTAAGTTGGTCACAACATAGTGAGGACCTAAATCAACATCCTTGAATAGGACAAACAATAAAATATTTATCCATAAGGATCTACAACACACTACCACCATCATGTCAGACAAGAACATGAAAAACTTAAACACACAAGAAAATTTTTCAATCACGAACACATCGATCAATGTGAACGTACCAAAATTATAGAGAATGATATAGAAACATCACTAAAAACCTTAGGAATGTACACAACAACTCACTTCAGAAAAAGTGCAATCTCATCTTCTAGAAACACCTGCTACAGTAACCGAATAATTGTAGGAACACAAATATTCATAACTTCCTCAATTCTTGATGCACACCTCTGAAAATTTCAAACAAAATACTAGATAGGATCAGAAACAAACCATTTAATGTGCACCTTTTGATCATCAATGCATAAAAATTTCCATCACTCTAATCTTCTCAGCTTCACTGGCTTCCTGCAATATATTTGTTACAATTTTCTCAATATCCTCGACATATACAACCTTCAGAATAATTAATGCTAATAGTGTTGAAATCAATGACAACCACATATCAGCAACACAACCTTAGCATCCAACACATCTCTTAGCTATTATTAATGATATGAATCGCTTGACCATTGACAACGATATGAATTCTCTCAGCCATTTGGCTTAGCGCCCACATGGTGACATTGATATAATAATGTTGAAACCATAATGTGTCATGGCACAATGTGATAATTCACAAAGGTTGTTAATAGAATATGTAAATACTGGTTAGGCCAAATGGCCTCAACCTTTTTAAAAGAAACAAACAGGTAGAACCTGTCATGGAAATCTAGCCAATACCCATGCATGCAAGCTTATCATATCACAAGCTGGCCATGGTGTCTTTGGCCCTAACCACTATATGATTTAACCCAAGTCGGTTATCAAAGGTAACACATGAATGCAAGATCATACCAAAAATGCTTAATAGAGCCTCAAAATAACGAATTGAAGACATTTTCAATTGATTCAAGAAAGTATCATAGAGTGTTGGCATCACAAAGGAATACAACTAAGAGGGGGGGTGAATCAGTTGTCACAAAATTTTAAAATTATTAAACTTATTAATATTTATTCTCAAATTTGATTAATAATAGTGAAAAAATGAATCAACAACACATCAAAAACAAACATAACACCAATATTCTTTGTGTGGAAACCCTATTAGGGGAAAAACCATAGTGGAGGTTAATCCACAAGTTACCTTGTTAAAAGTATAAGAAGAATATATGAGGAATGAAAATGCATTCAAGCACATTGCCTAGAGCTCAGTACTAAAAGGAAGACTCACTATCTTACAAAATGTTCAGATTAAAACCATCCGTGATATTTGAATTGAGAAAGTAGTATCTGCTAATGCCTGAGTATAGTTCCAATTAAGCACATGAACACTTCTTAACTTTCTTTCACTCTTCTTCACACTCTACTCTATCTTTGAATGATTTAAACCTTTTTTGCACATAGCACTTGCATACTTCACACATCACCTCTATATCAAATGAAGAAACAATCACTTATATATATATCTGCTAAAATAAATTACATTGCTCCATGTTAGAATCAACAAAATAATAGAATGAATGCAAACTACTGGCCCAAAACAATAAATATTATCAATGCCCATCAACCAAGGTCGGCAACAACATAGTAGAGACCCAAAACAATGTTCTCGAACACAAAACACCTTAAAATATTCTTCTTCGAAGATCCACAACACGCTTCAAACACCTTGTCGGCCATGAACATGAAAAAAGTGAACATGCAAGAGAAAATATCAGATTGCGAGCACAATGATCAATGTGGATATGCAAAATAGATAAAACATGATCTAGAAACATCCATGAACACCATAGTAAGATACACAAAAAATCCAATTATCAGATACACGTTATCTTCTTCCATGAACACCATTCGTAGTAAAAGAATAACTATCAAAACACAAAAACTTATAACTCGCTCAAATCTGCATGCGCACCTCTAAAATTTTCATAGTAGAAACTAGATAGGCTTGAAAAAAAAACTTTTTATCCACAAAATCTCACTATAAACACACTGGACTTTCTACCGCACTAATTTTTACTGCTTCATAGGCAACCTGTAACATATTTTATTACAATTTTCTCAATATCCTTGACATATACATTTTTAAAGACATTAATGCTAATAGTTTTGACATCAATCACAACCACAACATCCAAAAATTTCCCCCTTTGGCATTGATGGCAACACATGATGTGAAAAACACACCATTAATCCAACTGACTCTTCTTCCAACAATCTCCCCTTTGAGTCATGTGACAATACTGGTTTACAATTTTTGGGCAAACTGGACACTAAACTGGTTTTTTTTAGCTAAATCTTCACTTTCGGGCTCCTATAGCGGCTAAACTATGAGAAATTTGAAGATGATGCAAACTAATGATTTGTGAAGTTTTGTCTATAGATTCTAAATATATTTTTTTCAAATTTTTTGGAATCAGATTGACATATTTTTCCATCTCCTTTGAAAACTAGATTTTTTTAAAAAATAGCATTTTTAAGGAGTGATGCTCACCGTATACAACATAACTTTTTTTGTATGAAGGATAAAATTCTATTTTTTAAAAATTTAGATTTATAACTATGATACACTTTCATTTGGTTTCATATTGTTCTATTAAATATTTTTTCCTTAATCAAGTTTCGAATTCAAACCAATTACAATTGAAACATAGGTGGACTGTATACAACATAACTTTTTCTATATATATCAAAATTCAAATTTTATTTTTTTAATGGATCAAGGACATCAATACCCAGCTTGTACATATTTTTTAAAATTTTCTTTTGATAATATTCTATTTTTGCACATGTGTAGAATAAAGAGCTTGATTATCGGTGAAAAAATTATGTTTAATAAAACTAAAAAATCACATACATAATAAAACCAAAACCTATTAAAATTATATTCATTGGATAGCTCATTCTAAGGAATACCATGATCATTTGAAATAAATTTTAAATGAATTCATTTGATCCTCCAAAAGGTAAATCAAAAGTGATTTTTTATCAGCATTTTGATAGGTGTAAAGTAGACTCCATTGTAGGTATGGTTTAAAACTAGTGGGGTTCTATCCAAGGTGGTTTGATCAAACTCTCTTCAATTGAAATCCTTAAAATGGAAATTTTTAAGGCTTAAATCATTATATTTTCTAAAAATATGTGATTTCAACAAAAAAAAGAATCTCCCAGAAATTGTAAACCAGCTTTGTGGGATCACCCCTTTGCACATTTCTCTTCTCTCCCTTAGTTCTCCAAGATTTTGTACATTACTCTTCTCCCCCTTTGACATCAATGGAAAATGTACACAAGCTTTGAACCACATATCTAGATCATCTGACTACTCTCCCCAAGTAGCAACCACCACAACATCAATGTAAATCAAGATATGACTATGAATGCACAAATTGATGCAAAGACTATGCATCTTAGTTCTGATCAGGAGGGGTAATAACCGCTAACTTCCCTCTAAGATACTCAAACGTATCCTCGGTAAAAGGCTTAGTAAAGATGTCTGCAATCTATTACTTATTAGGCACATACTCCAGTATGACTTTTTATCACTCACCTTATCTCTCAAAAAGTGGTACTTGATAGATATATGCTTGGTCTTTCAATGCAACACCAGATTCTTATAAATGTTTATAACACTTAAGTTATCACATAATATGGCAATAGGTTCATCATACAAAACTCTGATATCTTTCAACATCTGCTTCATCCAAAATATTTGAGTATAATTTTTAGCAAGAATAATATATTTTGCCTCTACAGTAGACAAAGAAATGACATTCTTCTTTTTTCTTAACCGTGAAATAATTTTTTTTCCCAAGAAAAATGTACCACCACTAGTACTTCTATCATTCACATCTCCTACACAATCAACATCAGTAAAGGCACTTAAAGTAAGATCATCATCTTTAGGATACCACAGGCCAAAATCATTTGTTCCCTTCAAGTATCTAAAAATTCTCTTCACAATAGTCACATGAGATTCCTTAGGATCGATTTGAAATCTAGAAACAATGCATACAACATTCATGATATCAGGTCTAGTTTCAATCAACTAAAGAAATCCACCAATCATTGACTTGTATCTAGTATCATTTTCCTTCAGAGAATCATCATCTTGTGTCAACTTACATCCAGTCACCATGGGTGTACCGACTTGTTTGGAATCTTCCATACCAAACTTATTTTAGCAGTTCTCTTACATACTTGCACTGAGATATAAAGATCCCTTTATCTACCTAAGTAATTTTTAATCACATAAAAAATTTTAACTCTCTAATCATTGACATCTCAAACTCATTCTACATCTCATTATCAAACTTCATGCACAAACCATCATCTCCTCCAAAAATGATATCATCAAAAAAGACTTCCACAAAAAAATATTTATCATTATCAATCTTGAAATATAGATTACTATCAACAGTACCTTTGTTAAATCCAAGCTTCGATGTAAGTACTTATCCAATCTAACATACCAATCTCTATGTTCTTTCTTGAGTCCATATAATTCTTTCTTCAACTGAAAAACCATATCTCCCTGGTCAGTCAATTGAAATCCATCAGATTGCTCAATATACACCTCTTCCTCTAATTCACCATTTAGAAATTCTGACTTGACATTCATTTGATAAACTTTGTAGTTTTTGTAAGAAGCATAAGCAAGAAACAGTCTCACAACTTCAATTCTAGCAACAGGAGCAAAATTTTCTTCAAAGTCAATTCCTTCCATCTAAGAGTATCCTTTGCATAACAGTCTTGCTTTGTTTCTGATAAATTCAACTTATTCATTTAGTGTTTTTCTAAAGACCCATTTAGTTCCAATTACATTTTTGTCTTTAGGTCTAAGAAAAATAATCCATGTATTGTTCTTCTCAATTTTCAATAGTTCTTCTTTCATTTCTTCAATCCAATGTTCATCTTTGCATGCTTCATTGACATTACTTGGCTCAACTTTTGAAATTAAACAATATTCTTCTGCAATTCTTCTCCTAGTCTGGACACCTTTGTTCTTATCTCCTATAATCTGATTTTTTGAATGATTTAATATCACATACATTGGATTCTTAGAGTGTTCTTGAATTTCAAGCTCTTGTGATCTCTCTTTTTCACTTTCACTAGTCTCTCCTTCTTCTTGATCTTCTTGATTCACCAAAACAATCTAAACTTGATTTGAAGTCTAAAACTTGTTTGTACTATCATTTTTATCATTAGAATCATATCCATAGGTTCTAGAGGGTCTAGCAATGTCTTCATCAACCATAACATTTGCACTTTCAAACATTTTCTTCAATATCTTGTTGTAGCACTGGTAGGCCTTACTCTTACTAGAATAACCAAGAAAAGTTCCTTCATCACTTATAGCATCAAAATTTCCTATATCTTCATCTCTCCTAATAGAGCATTTACTGCCAAAGATTTTAAAATATCTAACAATAGGATTATGAGAAAACCATAGCTCAAAAGGAGTCTTACCAGTATTACCTTTGATTTGTACCCGGTTAAGGATATAAACAATAGTACTCACAACTTCTCTCCAATGGATATGAGAGACATTTCCTTCCAACATCATAGTTCTAGCAACATATTGAACTATCCTATTTTTCCTTTCCACAACTCCATTCTGTTGAGGGGCCCATGGTGTAGATAATTGTCTCTTTATCCCATGTTCTTCACAAAAATAATTAAACTCACCAGAAGTAAATTTACCACCTCTATTTGATCTCAGACACTTAATCTTCAGACCTATCTCTGTCTCAACCATAGCCTTAAAGATCTTGAACTTTTCTAGAGCTTCAAATTTATCCCTTAAGAAAGTAACCCACATCATCCTAGAGTAATCATCAATAAGAAATATGAAGTACCTGTAACATTGTAGACTTTTGATTCTAGCAAGACCACACAATTCAGTATGCACAAGCTCCAAAAATTCATTTGAACAATGTTGTTTGCCCTGAAATGAAATTCTAGTTCATTTTCCTAATTGACATTCCTTGCAAATGGTAATAGTAGGCTTCACCAACTTAGGAATATCTCTCACATCCTATGAGGAACTTATCTTGATAATATTGTCAAAGTTTACATGACACATTCTTCTATGCCACAACCAACTTTCATCAACTTGAACAATCATATAGATTTTACTAGCAACATTTAGATGAAAGATGTTACCTTTTGTTTTAGTACCTGGAGCAATCACATTTCCAAATTTTCCTAGTATGCTACATTTTGGACCATCTTTGAATTGAAGATTGTTTCCCTTATCAACCTTCTATCCAACACTCAGAAGATTATGCTTCAAACCGTCAACATAAATAACATCATCAGTATTATGCTTACCATCAAAAGAAATACATCCTCTATCATGGATTATACCACCATTGTTATCACCAAATCTTACAACACCACAATCATACTTCTCCCGGCTTACAAATTTACTTTTATCACCTCTCATGTGATGTGAACATCCACTGTCAATTACCCATTTATCTTTTTCTTCAACTCGAGCAGCTAAAGCTTTCTCCACATTTGTACAACTAGTAGATTCAATAGTCATGAAATTATTTTCCTTGATAGCAATAAATACAAACTCATCTTCACTTACATTCCCTTTGTCGTATTCATCATTTGTCACACCTTCATTAGCAGCATAGTAACACTTCTTTTGAAATTTAGGCTTGTAAGGTCTTGGCTTAGGAACTCTTTCTGGACACCCTTGATACAAAATTACCTATCTTATTGCAAGAAAAATATTTAATAGGAAACTTTCCTTTATACTTACCTTCTCCTTTGGCTTCCCTTTTCACAATAAGTGCTTCAAGCTCATTCAATTCTCTTTCTTCTTCTTCTTCAATTTGTCTCATTTGTTCCTCATAGCTGAATACCTTTCTAGAAGAACTTTCACCTAGATCATATATTTTCTTGTCTCTCCTGGAAGTAGTAGCTTTAAATGTAGATTTTGTCTTCTGAGGGGCATCATCGAATTCACTCAGCTCAAAAGTAGTAAGTTTACCAAACAACATATCTCTTGTTATATTTGTCATAGTTCAAAGCTCCTCAATGGTTGCAACTTTGATTTTGTATGCATCAGACAAGGATCTAAGCACTTTAGCAATGATATCTAATTCATCCACCTATCCACCAACACATCTAATACCACACATAAGTTCATTCACTCTTTGCATGAAACTATCAATATTCTCATTGTTACCTATTTTCAATAGTTCATATTTTTCTTTCAGACTTTGTAGCTTAGCCATCTTCACATTAGCATCACCTTCATATAAAGTTTCCAATTTTTTCCAGATCTCATAAGCCATCCTAAACTCTATAACATTCATCATCTCAGAATCAGTCAAAGAACTCAACAATGCTTCCTTAGCCCTGATGTAACATTCAACATCCCTAATCTCAGCAGTAGTAGTAGGACCATTCTAAGGAATAACACACCTATTGCATATAATGTTCCAGTAGGATTCACCAATGCATCACATATGAAACTCCATTCGAGTCTTCAACAGGAGAATATTTTTTCCATCAAATCTCAAACTATCCTTCTTGTATGTCACCATCCTAGATCACCTCAAGCTATTAAAATTCTTCCAAGGAACCTTCTTTGATACCAATTGTTGGTAACACTAGGGAAAACAACTAAGAGGGGGGGTGAATCAATTGTCACAAATTTCAAACTTATTAAACTTATTAATCTTTATTCTCAAATCTTATTAATGGGTATGTGCAGGATCATGATGGGCCAAAAAGTGGCGATATCTAAGTAATATGATGGCCCATGTGGCTAACAACTTTTCTTTTACCCAAAATTGATGAAAATAAAAGGGTTTTTAAAAGAGATTCTCAGATTTCCACCAATATAAATTATGCTTTACTTTGAGTTTAATAAATAATTATTATTCATTTTCTATTTGAATTACGACTAAAGTCCTGATTGATAGGTCGATTGGAAAAAATATACAACATTCAAATGGTATCACATTTTTTGAATCCAAAACATGCGTCACATTCTATTCTTCACATACTATAGGATTAAAAAAAAAGAATTGAATTTCATGAAGTTTTGACCAAGTTAAGGTGGTCAGACATACGATTTTTTATATTTTTTAAAAGTTGTAATAAAAAATTCATAATTAATTTAATTGGAAAAAAATTACAAAAAAATAAGTGTCATATCGAGAAATGAGTCCCCTACTTATAACTAAAATATTATAAAAAAATATTATCATTTTATTGTGGTTAGGGTGGTCAGACAAACACCTACTTCTTATTTTTTCCCTAAAATTTAAGTACTACTCCATTGAAATTTCAAATTTTCACCAAATAGATTTTTAAAAAAATAAAAAATAAACCTAGTTGTTTAGAAACTGCATTAAATTTTCTATAGATTCTATTCTTACATATTTTTGAAATAATATAGACAACTTATTCAAATTTTTATGTCAGGTTTCCTAACTTTGATTTTCTGAATTTTATTGCCACTTAAGGGCCTATTTTTTCCATGATGATCTTGCACATACCCTAATAACAATGAAAACATGAATCAACAACACATCAGAAACACACACAACACCAAGATTTTTTGTGTGGAAACCCTATTAGGGGAAAAACCATGGTGGAGGTTAATACAGAAGTTATACCATGTTAAAAGTATTAGAAGAATATATGAGGAATGCACATGCATTCAGCACACTTCCTAGAGCTCACTGTTCAAAGGAAGAATCACTGTCTTACAAAATATTCAGATTAAAACCATATGAGAGATTTGAACTGAGAAAGTAGCATCTGCTAATGCCCGAGTACAGTTTTTGGTTAAGCACATGAACACTTCTTCACTTTATTTCACTCTTCTTCACACTCTGCTCTATCTTTGAATGATCTGAACCTTTTTCGCACATAGAACTTGTATACTTTGCACATCACCTCTATATCAGACGAAGAAACAATCACTTATATATGGGTGATCCCACAATAGTGGTTTACAATTTTTGGCCAAATTGGACACTGAAATTATTATTTTTAACTAAATCTTCACATTCGGGAACCTATATTGGCTAAACCATGAGGAATTTGAAGATGATGCAAACTAGAGTCTTATCAAATTTTTTCTATAGATTCTAAAAATATTTTTTTCAAAATTTTTGGAATCAGATTGCACTTCTTTTTCCATCTCCCATGAAAACTAGTTTTTTTCATAAAACAACATTTTTAAAAAGTGACACTCATCGTATACAACATAATTTTTTTTGTATGAAGGATCAAATTCTAATTTTTTCGAATTTAGATTTTTAACTTTGATATCTAGCACTTTCATTTGGTCTCATATTTTTTCCTTATTCAAGTTTCAAAGTCAAACCAATTGCAATTCAGACTTAGGCAGACTGTATACAACATAACTTTTTCTGTATGTATCGAAATTCAATTTTTTTTTTTTAATGGAGATCAAGGACATCAATACCCAACATGAACATATTTTAAATTTTTTTATTTTGGTAATCTACTATTTTACCACATGTGCAAAACAAAGAGTTTGATTTTCAGTGAAAAACCTATCTTTAATAAAACTAAAAAAACACATACATAACAAAACCAAAATATATTAAAATTATATTTGTTGGATAGCTCATTCTAAGGACTACTTGATTCTAGTTGGGTTTGTGAAGATTCATCCATTTTCATCCTCAACCCGAGCTCGGAAGTGCCAAAATTTAGGTTATTTTTGTGTCTCAGATGGGGGATGAGGAATAAGGGGGGTTCGTACGAACCCATAGGGGTTCGGACAAACCTTTAGGGGTTTGTTGGAACTAGGGTTTGAGTGAACCTTGGTTCGGGCAAACCCCTTTCCTATGCATTTTTTGGTCTTTTTTGGAGGCCAAGACTCAAAGGGGTTCACTCGAACCTTGGTTCGAGTGAACCCCTTATTGGTTTGGTCGAACCACTAGATTCATACGAACACCTAAAATCACTTTTTTTTTCCTTGGGGTCATTTTTTGTAAGTTTTCCTTCCTAACGTGGATTGTAAACCACTATTGCGGCTTCACCCATGTATCCGCAACAAGAAATTACATTGCTCCATGTCGACTTCACCAAAATAATAGAATGAATGCAAACTATCGTCCCAAAACAATAAAGATTATCAATGTGCATCAACCAAGGTCATCCACAACATAGTAGAGACCCAAAATAATGTTCTTGAACATAAAACACCTTCAAAGATTCTTCCTCGAAGATCCACAACATGCTTCAAACACCTTGTTAGCCATGAACGTGAAAAACATGAGCATGCAAGAGAAAATCTTGGATCACGAGCACAATGATCAATGTGGACATGCAACACAGATAGAACATGATCTAGAAATGTTCATGAACACCACAATAACATACACAACAACTCTGATTATTAGATACACGTTATCTTCTTCCATGAACACCATTCACAGTAATAGAATAGCTGTGAGAACACATAAACTTATAACTTGCTAAAATCTTCATGCGCACCTCTGAAAATTTCTGAGTAGAAACTAGATAGACTTGAAAAAAAACCCTTTAATCCACAACATCTCTCTATCAACACACTGAACTTTCTACCATACTGATCTTTACTGCTTCACAGACAACCTGTAACGTATTTATTATAATTTTCTCAATATCCTCGACATATATAGTCTTAAATAAATTAATGCTAATAGTGTTGACATCAATGACAGCCACATATCAACAACTCAACCACAACATCCAACATAGATGGGATTCGTATTACCTCGCTTTTCTACAACACTGAAGATTTTTTGTAGTACTTTTTGGAAACAATCATTCAATCCGTCGACTTTTTATCTTCTATTGATCCTCCTAGATCTTCCCTTTCTTTTTCCTCCCCAAATATATACTTCATTTCACCCTCTTCACTTTGGATATTCTTTTACTAATTTTATGAGATAGTGGTCTTGAATTCTCCTATCTCAAAATCCCTTACTTGGCCGCCCACTTCCTCCTTTTTTTGAGCATTGACTAAAGCTTTTTTCCATGAGAGGGGGTCAACCCCTATCCCATTAATGATGAGAATTACATATTTCAAAACCCATGATTTCCTTATTCCCATGAAAGTAGAATTAAATTCAAGGAAAACCATTCTTATATATATATGTGTGTATTTATATATATATATATATATTCATATATATATATATATATATGTATATATATATTATACATATATATATATATTCAATTTATCCCCAAGAGATTATATACATATATTCAAAATGTACTTTTCAAACTTACATGTTTATTTTATCCATTTCATTTCCTTGTTCAGGTTATATTTCAAACTCATCCAAAAGAACAAACAATGCAATTTATTTTCATACAATAATTGTATTTGATGGTTTGAGTTTCTTATTCAATTTCATCGAATACCAATTTTGAAATAAACAAGGTAAGATGAGAATGCACTAATTTTTTATTTTCACTAATTATAATTCGCACGCTGAATATAAATGCAATTTGTCAACTTTTCAAACATATGAAAATGTCATGATCTACTATGGTGTGTGAGATTCCATATTCCATTCTTTCTTACTGTGATCATTCGGCTATGCGTTTCTACTTAAGTTCTCATCCTTCAACCTACTCCCGCACGAACATTCTTACACTTTCCCACTTATCAGTAACCTTTAACTGATAATCTTATGGAATGATTTATTTAAATTAGAAAATTGCATAATATCCATTTTAAAATTTCATCATTGCATTTTATCAAATCCATAAATTAAAATGATAAATTCTATTTTTCAGATATTTCAATTTTCTCAACATTTTTAAATGCAAGTGATAAAATCAAGATATGACACTTTTTTAAATGGGATGAAGAGCCTTCCCTTCTTTTTCAATAAAAAAATGTAAAATTCATCAAATATCATTGTCTTTGCAAAATAAATTAATAAAAAAATGATTTGTAGCTTCAAATTTAAATTTTACAAAGATATGAATGTTTATGATTATTACAAAAAATTATTCATTCTTAGAAAAATCAATAAAACATTAAATAATTTTATGCCCAATCAGTTAAAATCGAAACTCATTAAACCATCCTTCAAATGTTTACATTAATATTTTTAAGAAAAAAAGAACCAATATCCCCTTTTAAAACATACCATTACATGACTTCATTTAACTTTCTTAATTTCCTTCCTTACAAAATCACATTCTCGTGATTTTCAATCACTTCACTTTACTTACTTTTCATGCAGAAATCTCATGGCTATAAGATATGAAGTGTTCTAAAATATATATTTTTTAATACCTTTCACTTTTACCTTTTAAAACTCTTGTAGGATTTCAACCTTCAAGTGGTCCTTTTGGGAATTTCAATTGCTACTACACTTGATCTGTATAGGATCTAGACTAATTGCATTTTGAATGCTTAATTAAAAACACAACTTTGCAAAATTTTAATTCATGCATACATTAACGAAGTTATGCATCAAAACTTAAGATGAGAAATAGAATTGAGAGAAAAGAAGATAGAAGGTGCAAACAGAGTTTGATTACGAAGTTCGCCACAAACGTGACTACATCTCCAAGTCGGCTCCAATAGAGTATGACCAATCCGATTAATCTCCAGAATCAATTACAATGATGCACCAAGACCATCACTTCGGCAACATAACACTGCTCCGACGTACAAAATGGCTTCAAAATGATATCCTTAGAACTCCTCTAGAATCACCTGTCACCTGTTTCACTTGAAAATTCTCTTAAAAATTACTTAAACTCACACCCCCCATTGTACCCTTTTTATACAAAAAAATAACTCAAATTGGTTCATAACCAATTGATTTTCAAAACCTCCCAATATCCCCTTTACATAGAAAATATTATTTGAAAATCCCCCCTTATTTACATAGGGATATCTCCCGTTAAAACAACCCATCCAATTTTACATAAAATCTTCATGGATGGCCTCTTGTAATTTTATTCCATAATTCATTTCAGGATTTATTAGGAGATCTTAATAATTCACCTTTGAATATAAACGGGCTTGATTTTGTTAAGGATTTAATCCTTAATTATAGGGGGTGAATTGGTTGGAAATTTGTTTTTTTTCTTTAAAAATAATGTTTAAGTTCCCCTTAAAAAGGGGATCTCTCAACCACATGTATTTTTAAGTATTAAAGGGGTTTTATCCCATTTAAACAGGGGTAATTTTGTTTTGTTTTAAATTAAGACCCCACTTACTTTTTCTCATGTAGGCCTTAAATTAAGGCTTTTAAATGGGAGGAGTGGTAGGCTTTTATATTTATTTATTTATTTTTTAAATAAAGCCATGTCCAACAAATTGCCACCACATGTAACTTCGGGAAGCCACCATGTGTCACCTCATGATTCATCCATGTCAGCATGATGACATCATGCTGATGTCATCATTGTACCTTCAAGTCAACTAAGCTTTGACCTTCCATATCTTGCACATACGAGCTCCGATTTGCGTAAAACAAACACCATCGGAAAACTCTTGCCGAGCTCTTCGCGTTGACATAAATTTTGACCACTTTTGGTGACATCAAATTTTGACCTTTTTTCTTGCCTTGGGCCCTGAGATGACCAGTTGTTGACTGAACTTTGACCGGCAATAACTTGGGCTTCGTAGCTTTGTTTGACTCCATTCAAGTTGCATTGGAATCAGGACATCGAGATCTTTCTAATGGTGCTAAAATCTGGAGTATTGGAGACACTTCAATTTTTGGTGAAAATATCCCCCGGATCAACACCTTTGTGTGAATTTCAGTTGCTACTAGCATTCTGGAATTTCAATTGCTACAAGATTTCTAAGAAATCAAATTTCAAGCAATTTTTTTGGGATTTCCACTTTCAAGTGATTTTTCTTTTTGGGAATTTCACTTTCTAAGTGATTTTTTTTTTATGACATTTTCACTTTCAAGTAAATTTTCATAGAATATTCATTTTTAAGTATTTTTCTTGTGGGAAATAATGTTTGAAGTGAAATTTTAAGAATTTTCACTAATTTTTTGAAATATGATATTTGGAGTGAACTTGATATTTAAACATAAAAAATTTCATTTGTATTATTGATTATCACATAAGAGAGTAGTATTAGGATTTTCCTCCATTTGAAATTCTTTTAGAATTTGGTTGATTCAAATAGCTTATTTAGCTACTTCAGAGGCATTTTGATATTCAACTTAGCTATAATTGATTGTTTTTTAGAACTCCATGTGATTGCACCTGCTCCAAGTTTAAATACATATCTAGAAGTGGATTTTCAATGTATGGAATCCCCTACAAAATCAACATCACAACATCCATATATATGTGCATTTTTAGTATGAGTATAGTAAAGACCAAAGTTAATGGTGCCCTTGATATATCTTAAAATACATTTTTTTTTCATTTTCCAATGTTGGACATAAGGTTCTTGCATGAATCAAGATCCAACACCAAATGCATAAGAAATATCAGAGCGATAGATAGATAAGTTAGTCTCCCAATTAACTGTCGATAGTGTGTAATCAAAATTTTCAAGTTTAATACCAATTTCTAAGATGGTTCTATTTTTTCTTTTAGCTACCCCATTTGGGGGAGAATATGGACATGTAAGTTGCCTTTACATCCCAGAATATGGACATGTAAGTTGTCTTTGTATCCCACATATTATACAAAATTTGTCAAAATATTTATTAATGTATTCAATGACAATATCTGTTCTTAGAATTTTAATTTTATGATTAGATTGATTTTCAACTAAGGTTTAAATTCTTTAAATTTAGAAAGAACTTCATTTTTATTTTTAAGATAATATCCCCAAACCATTCTAGAATAATCATCAATAAATGTACGAGCATATAAAGATCCATTGAAATGTTTCTACAATGAGTGCTTCTTATGCACTCTAAGAATTAAAATACTTACTAGAATCAAGACGTGAATTGATGTCAAAGTGAATGTATGTAAATACCATTGCACAACAATAATCATGTGAAACATGTACAAAGATGGATCATGGTAGAAATGGAATGAGTAGGATCAACAAAACTTAAATTTGAATTTTTAAATTTTGAAGATTAATTCCATGTGATGTGTGGGATTTATCTAAGAAAATCAAACATTAGTGTGGATGCATTGAATTAATCGTTAAACATGAGAGAAATAACAGACTTAATAAATGGATACAATATAAAAATATGTGTGAATACAAATAAAATATATAAAGATAAATAAAAGAGTTAATATAAGAAATCATGAAATTTTACACAAAATTGTCTCAAGATAAATCTAAAACTAAATAAAAATTGACCAAAGTATAAAGGTTTCGTGACTTTAGAAAAAGAGAAAAAGAGTTCTATAGAGATAGTTAATTTGAAAATAGTTGAAAGTAATACATAACTACTAGGGACGAACAAGTAACTTTCCAAACTCGTCTTACTCTACCGGCGACTACTTGTAATTCCATGACGTCAGTAAACCCTAAAGTCTACATACAAATGGATGAGGACTGAACTGCGTAGACCTAGTTTTCGAGGGCATCCCGAAGGATGAATCTTCCGGAGTCCCAACTGCTGTGACATACCAAATATTACAAGTATTTAATTACATGAGTATAGAAGTATAAATTTAATAAATGACGAGAGGTGACACACGAAAACCATTTTGGTAGTGTACTAAGTATACAATGGAAATAGTCTGAAGAAGAAACTGTCGCAAGCGTCCTGCGCGTACTTAATCCTGAGACTGTGTCAAACGTCGTATCCTTTCTCAGGGGCTTATAAATTTTCTACACCATTTACAGTATCCACAATAGAAAATAAGAGTCTTATTTCCTAGATTCACTGTTAAGACTGCAGAGAAGCTTACAGACTTTATTGAGGGACAAATAATTGTACCAGTATCCATGGACGAGGAGAAAAAGAGAAAGAGTAGGAGCAAAACGGGGATTACAGGTTCGAAACCCACCCCTCTCAAGGTTTCCAAGGACTCACAACTGTAAAATGATTCAACCTGTGATTATATACCTCCGATCTCCTGAAGTAATACACACGCAGCCGAAAGATTTCAAGGCGGTTGTGCAGCGACTCACAAGCTGCTCTTCCTCTTCCTCTTGTACTCAACCCAGAGAAGACTTCACTACTCCTCAAACAAACCCTTCGGCTTTCTGTCATTTGGAAAAGAAAGATGCAGCCATCCAAGCCACCCCTCCGCCGCCAGTATGGCCCAATGATTGCCGTTCTCAACTAGATTATCCGCCATGGATTTTCCTTGCAGAAGACCTGGATTTCGACATGCTTTGGGATCCATAGTTTCGTTTACTCTCTTCGTCCTCTTCCCAACTATTTGGCATCAACAGAATTACAGCCCTTCAATTACTTCTGCGATGTGGGCAATCCTTATATTCGGAGTGTTTCCCTGTAACGCTTCTGTGTTAGTGGTCAATGCACAAACTTTATTCTTCAAAATATTTCTAATTCATTTTTTACTTGTAGACAAAGTAAATGGTGACGCACTGATGTCATCTTTTGAATAATCAAGCCTACACGGGCATTTTTTACGAGGCTTTTTGTTTTTTAACAGCTTTCTCAATTCAATGGTGGTCTTGTTTTACTTCTAAAGCTTAGAGCTTTTATTATTACACAAAGAAGTATTATAAAGTGACTTAAAACCACTTCATATTATAAAATTACAATTTATATTTTAAATTTGATTAAAATATTAATAAATATTTAATAATAAACATATTATTAGTAATATCATTTATTAAGAATTATAATAAACATACTATTAATAATATTATTTATTAGTAAAATAGTTTTTTAGTAAATATAAAATAAAAAGTAAATAATATAAAAATTTAAAAGTTAATAAATTAAATTAAAAATATATTTAATACATAAGAAAAATAAATATTACTACATACATGTTATATATGAAAGATTATTATTAATATATATTTATAAATAGAGAGTGGAAAGTATCTTCAAAATAATATAAATAAAATAAAATAATCATTAAGTTATTATTTTATATATGTGAATAAATATAGTGTATATGTATAAGTATTATTATGTGATATTGCATAATTTAACAAAAATCTTTAAAAAATAATTGAATAAATAAATTGAAATAATAAAATAAATATATCTTCTATAAAAAAAATTAAATTTTGTATCAAAGTAAAAATGTTTTTCCAATACAAATGAAATAAACAATATATAAAATATATATAGAGATAAGAGAACCATATATATATTTAAAAACTAAAATATAATTGATATATACTAAAAGATATACTTTCAATTACTCTTAAATAATTAAAATATTTTTTTATCATTGTAATATCTTATATTATTATATATTATACATACAAAACCTTCTTTATATAGATATTTAAGTGTGCATATATATGTATATGTATATATATATGTATATGTATATGTATATGTATATGTATATGTATATATGTATATATGTATATATATGTATGTATATATATATATGTATGTATGTATATATATACCATACATACATATATACATACATACATATATACATATATATATATATACATACATACATATATATATACATAAAAAAAAAGATAAATTCTATTAAGAAAAAAATGATTAAAAGATACTTCTATATCTCAAAATTGTACTTAAAAATAATCTTTATATATAATATTTTATGGTATTGATATATACATACTAGCATATATATCCTATTACATAGTCTATATAGAAAATGTCCAAAGATATCAATTATAGGAATCCAAAATGAAAATAATATCAATATTGTGTGTTTGTATATTTTCATTAGTTGCATCATAATTTAATATCATTGAATTATATTATCATCTACAATAAGAGTGCCATCATTATTCACTGCATTATAATAATCTTGCAATATGACAATAGATATATAGCAACTTCAAGAGTATAATACAATTGCATTTTGTAACTCTAATTATAATCATCAAACCAACTCTAACCCCAATCCTAATTCAAACTCTAACTCTAACACTAATTCTAATTGTAATTCTAACCACAAATCCTAGCCCTAAGCCCAAGCCTAATTCTAACTCTAACCTTAAACCTAATTTTAATCTTAAAGTAAAACAAATAGTAATCCTAATCATAATTCTAATCCTAACCTTAGTTTAAACCCTAATTTTAACCATAATCCTAACCCTAATCATAAATATAACCCTAATTCTAAATCTAACTCTAACTTTAAAACTAAGCTAATTTAACCCTAACCTTAATCTTAATTTTTAACATCTCTAATTCAATACCTAATCATACTTCTAGGGTTCTAACCCTAATCCTAATTGTAATCATTAGCCTAACTCTCTCCTCAATCATAATTATAACTCTAATCCTCATCATAATTGTAAGGTAATTCTAATTATAACACTAATTCTAATTCTAAGCTAATTCTAACCCTACCCCTAATCCTAATTCTGAACCTTGCCCTAATTCTTACCCTAACCCTATTTGCAATCATAATTTCAACCTCTAACCATAATTGAAGGATGAGGGTTATTCTCAATTTT
The DNA here is from genome assembly GCA_007115665.2 of Sequoiadendron giganteum. NCBI lineage: Eukaryota > Viridiplantae > Streptophyta > Pinopsida > Cupressales > Cupressaceae > Sequoiadendron > Sequoiadendron giganteum. The sequence continues at coordinate 289,594,721 of CM021107.1, forward strand.
GCAATTAGGGTTGTTTTTTGCCATTTTATAATTATGATGATAGTTATCTTACATCATACCTTCAATCTAGTGTTATCCATAATAAATTTTTATATTGTTTATGATGATAGTTCTCTTACATCTCATCTTGAATTTATTATTGTTCATAATGATTGCTTACCTTATTGTGTATTACATAATGAACAAATAATTACTTTTCCCTTATTTTACCCTTTAGTTCCCCCATCTCTTATTAATTTTCCTTATTATTGTAATCAAATAAATATAAATAAATAAAATTGTAAAATAAATATTTATTATAAAAACATCATAAAGTTCATATCTTTAAAATTTTATAAAAATGAAATGAGTTGAATTTGTATAAAATTTATATTAAAATTATAATACAATGAACTAAATGTGACTTAACATTAATAGTTATTTTAAATTTTTCATAGGAAATATCATTATTTACTTCTTAAGGACCTTCCAATTATTTGTAATAATTGAGTTTTTTTTTTTTTAAATATAAGATAAAAATAGTAAAAAAGTATTATTTGAGCTATAATAAGAGATGGAATATTTAAAAGATATTAACATAAGGAAAAATATTGGTTTTTTGTCATTATGTAATGTATGACAAGTAAACAATCATTCATAAATCAAAATATTGTTGCAATATATCTACAACGATATAATCGTGAAGCTTAGATACGCCTTTGTTTTTGAGTTTGAGATTTCTTTCATCTAACATCTTTCTCGAGTTTCAAATACATGGTTGCACATCTCTATACATTGCCCTTAGACCACCCTAAGAATCATCCACCTATTCATAAAAACAACATGAAATAAGAAAATAAAAAATAAAAATAATGTAGACAATATAATTTTGAAAACATATATTTATACATAATGAATTGATTTTAACACCACACATCCAATTTGATTCTAATAAAAATGCAAATAAGTTGGAAAATGAAGTATTTTGATATGGAAAAATGAAATTTAATCAACATTAAGTGGTTTATTATGCAAACTTATATTGAAACATTCAAAAATGACTTAAACAAACTCATTAATAAGGTTCTTGTTCACTGATTATTGAGCTAGAAAGTAAAATTCATCACAATTAAACCACACAAACATTACAAAAAGGCCCACCTTGTTTATTCCAATTATCTCACAATGAATTCATATTCGATCAACATTATTTATGAAACCAAATGTTAATGCTAATGTAGAATATTAAAAAGGTTTCTCCTACACTACATAACTATTCAACAAGTTATGCTTTTGATTTATTTTTTGCATACACAATTTGAAGTAGGACTTCTTTGATGTAGACATACAAAATTACAAATATTGGAAGAATGGTGAATAGTTGATGGAAAATTTTTGTATTAAAAGTATTATGTAGGGAGGATAGGATATATCGTAGAAGAAAAGATCCCCAATTTTTGGAAACAGGTGGAAGAGGAATGTCCTAGTGAGTGGCTCTTCAATATAGTAGATAACATGAAAAATGACTTTTCACACCAATTCATAATGAAATAATATCAGCCATAAAACCTTAAGGCTATTGCATAGAATATGTTCTCATTTGGCCACTTCAAATACATTTTATCAGCACCATATACAATAAACCATAGCATATGTGAATTCCATATACTCTGACTAATTAGTGTATTGCTTTAATAATCACAAATAACACACATATTAGGAGACAAGTTCATGATTTTGTGCGCCCGTCACATACTAAAGCAATATCAAGATTCTTGGCCCATTTATCCTGAAAAACAAAACCAATATTCATTTATTTTCTAAATATATTCATATATTTAATTTGCTCTTAGGTACACCATTCATTTCCATAGATTTGGCCTTAACATGTGTACTGGGAAAAGCTTAAAGATCAATTATATTTTTGTAGGGTTTCTTGAAGAAATAGAGGCCAATTATAGACATGTGAGGGGAAATATAAGAAATCGCCATGAAAGACTAAATGAACTAATGTTTGAAAAATTTTAAAATAACTAAAAAACATAATGACCATAGCATCCAATTGAAAAATTCTTAGCATACCTTTGGACATGACAACCAACGAACTGCCATTTGTGGTACAACCATGATGCTAATATAGTAAATTTTCCCACTATTCCATAATCCATTCCTGTTACAAGAGCAAGATAGCAATGTCAATTGGAAATCATCTCAATGATTTGACCAAATTTATTTATAACATGATCACATTTATTCAATATAAAAGGTGAAAGAGATCATAAACCTTATGTAAAAAACAAACAAAAAGATCATAAAATTGAGAACTGGGCCATGTCCCTGCATCCATAATCAAAGCCCAAAGGTTTGTACATGAAGCCACACAGCTAATGTACAATCCATCTTCATTTCCTTTCTCAATATGCTAGTGAAGTCATGTGCCAACAACATTATAGCGATATCTGGCCAAGTTTATTTTGAAGAGGAAAAGATTAAGTGAACATTGAATGACTATGCAAATAGTATTCCAATGACTTCAAGAATTTAGTGCAAAATTTCAAAATTACTTAAACCTCCTAATATTCCTAGAGATCTCAAACCAAAATTTTATTCCTATCTAATTCAGAACTTCAGAAGCATTCAATCTAATCCATGTTGCAAACAATTCAAGAACTTAGAAACTTGGGCCAATGAAAGATTGGTTACCTTCTGAGCTCCATTTGTATTGATTGGTCTTGTAGATATTTTTGGTCCAAGAATGCCTTAAAAAATAGAAATAAGTTTCAAATAATTTGGTTCTTCATCAAATTTCATGTTTATGATAGCCTCAAGAAATTGATGGAAAGGAATTAGACAAAAGCAATAAATAATTTCAAGCGAAGTTGCCATCTTCTTTTTACAAAGAATAAATCTCTTTTTATCACCCTACAAGAAAAATAATGTGGGATATACATTGGAGTCCTCAAAAAGACAAAACCCTTGAAGGAAAGCACCACAAAATAACATACAAGACATATGTTCAGTATACATACCTGGTAAACTTGCCAAGGCAACTTGCCACTAAGAAGGAATATCAAAGTGTATGCCAATGAGTCAAGGTCATCTCTTCTACTTAGCATTATCCCTAAATGTGCATGTACGCTTGCATATTGTACAGTATCTCTAAAGAGAAAGATAACAAACATTAAATGGGAAAATTGCAGGGCATCTGCTTCTTGTTGGGCATTTTCGCTAAGCACAAGACACACCCTCCCCAATCTAGGCTCTTGTGTCTTCCTCCTTCTCCTCAACCTCCTTAAACTCTTCATTCGCATTATGGATGGCCTCCTCTCTATCCCTTGCCATCTTCAAAAGAACTTCAATGTGTTTCTCTTTAAAATATGTATATCCACCTATAAAAACCAAATAGCAACAATGTTGTGTGTTGGTGTTTTTTCTAGTAGATCCTTAAAATCTTCTAAAGGTTAGCCAACACTTATGCTTAATAATCTTCAAGGTCAGTGGCCAACGAATGGGAGCTTTATATACAAAAATTTTTCCCCTACACTTTAGACTCTGTTAAACCTAGGAGGGTAATCCCAACAATGTGCTTTCAGATACTTGTGTGCCAAAGTATCAAACACACAACAAATAGATAAGTCTCCTTTATATGCTTAATAGACAAAATACTCTGAAGGTATGGCAAACCTTCATGGCAGTGCACACATTAAACATGAGAGATATAATTGATTGAATTCTACACACACTCATAACAAGATAGGTAAGTAAATTTGATTTAAAGTTGTAGTTTCTCACAAATTAATCTTAGGAAATTGCAACATCAAGAGACCAGTGCCATATTCTAGGGTGGAGTCACCTAAACCATGAAATTTAAAATTCATTACAACATTCAATTTGTCATAACTATGCCTATCAGATGATGCATTACACCATTGATACTAGAAACCAAACTAGTCATACTTTATTGATCCAAGCATATAGTTGCATAAATCTCTATTTATGTTAATACAATTTAATTCATTCTTTGAATGAAAGTAACAACACAAAACAAACACTCAAGGGAAGAGAAGAGGATGAACAACATAAACCCTTGATTTCATTATATTCAAAACTTATTCAATGTCTACAATGGAGAAAACTGACCCAAAATATCTTGTCATTTATTTATCTAATATGGCAATATTGTAATTACATTCTCAATTACCACATTAGAAAACTTCATAAACCTAAAATAAAAAATATACACTTTAGACCCTGTTACAAAAATGTTTTCCTATGAGACCAAACTGTGATAAACCCCTTCTTTGAAACAAAAAATATGCACTTAAGGAAAATGCAAAACCCTAAATGGAGATCCACTGCAGACACCTGGCAAACCCAACCCCGTTGATCAGTAATTGCCTCCAACAAAGACGAATCTTCAATTTGCAATTTGTTTCCTCACTTCATCACTCCCTTGCCCTACAACAAAAAACTATTCCCTACCATGTTGAACCATCATTCTTCATCATTTTCCCTTCCTTGTAGCTGAAAGAATATTCTATTTAAGAAATATATAAAAATCCCTCTATGAAAATATTTCACTTTCCATTCACCATTTTTCTGTAAATATCCCCTTTTACCTATTCATTTACCTTCTTCATTCCTATGCAGTCTTTGTGAAATACATTTACTCAGTAAATAAAGTTTTTAATTTATCAATATGTGAAGACTTTGATTTTTTTTATATCAGGCAATAAATTTTTATTACCCATGCACCATATAGTTTATCTCCCAACACTTTAAATTTTTATTTTTACTTGTGCGGGCACCCACTCCTTTTATCGAGCTGCAAATAAAATCCATTTGCCCATACCTCCTTTTAATTACCTTTCTCCATTTAAATCGGGCAATAAAATTCCAAGTTCTCGCACTTATCCATGGGCCCCACCACTTTATTCACTCAAACTTTTCTTGCACTCATCACACATCTTGGATACAAAAGGGAATGGAGATATTTATTAGTGATTAGCGATGAAGAGAGCACATCATGCATCACACATACAACTAGAGGAAATGATAAGAAATTAGCGATGAGTGAAGTCAAGGAGTGCACAATTGCTCATCACTATTACACAAGGAGAATAAGAAAATAGAACCGCGATGAGCAATAGAACAATACTCCTCACTTTCAGCAGCTTTCAGCAGCTTCACCATGAACCCCAGCAACACTTATTTGCAGCCATAGAAAGAGAAAAATGTGCAGGTCGTTTTTTGGAAATGTTGGGCGTTTTTGACCATTCTGGCAACCAAAATTCATCATAAACATGTTTAAAATTTCTTCCCAAGCATTAGGAATGGTCACGTGATGAAAATAAAACCTGGAACATTATTTTTGAGCCCCAAAACACCCACAAAAATGTGCCAAAAAGCAAAAAACGTGATTAGCATTCCTCTTTGCACAATGCATTCCTAAATCTACCCAAAATGCCTCAGAGGAATAGCCATGGAGATCAAGAGGTGTCAAATACCTGATTCAAATAGAAAAACCATCAAAATCTACCCGAGAATGGTGATATCGCTCCATCGCTCATTTGAAATGGAAAAGAGACTTAAAATCCATGATGAGCATAAGAAGCTCAGAGCATCGCTCCATCGCGGATTTGCAAAGGGAAAGAGCCCTCAAATACATGATGGGAGATGAGAGAACACATCCATCACTGATCGCTAATAAATAATGGAAAAGACAAATCAAAACAATGATCTGCCATGAGTTGTTCTTCGTGCAGCAGTGAAAGTTGTGAAAGCCGTTTTTCAGCCAATCACAAGAAATAATTAAACTTTCTTTTCTTGAGAACATTTGAAATTTTATTTTATGTTTTCCCTAAATACATTTTTCACATTTGCAAAAAATTTAAAATGTTTAAAATAATTTAAACATTAGTATTTGAAACATTAAAAAAATTGTAAATTTCAATTACGCTTGTAGGCCAAACAAAGAAATTTTGTTGTGGACAAACTGTGACCCCTGGAGCCAATTTTTTTGCATGTATCCATAATCGATTATTTATAGAAGACCCATTTCATCAAAACTTGCATTGCTGAAAGATTTCTAGGACCTCCTTTGTAAACTGGCCTCTGGAACGTGTTCACCACACCTGAAATGCATTAAAATAATACATCAAATGACCTCGATTTTTGATGAAAATGAAGTTGTATATGTTTCAAACTAAAAAACAAAATGGGTTATCCTTAGATTTTTGAAATTTGAAATTTTTTGGAACACCAATTTTGGCTTTGTCACAGTCAGCAACACATTAATTTACCCATCAAAACTCATCCTGGAAGTTTGAAACTGAGCAAGCATGTAGAAATTTGACCCAATAATCCATTGCAACAAAAAAATTGGAAAAATTCATTCAAAGGTGCAAGATATTAAATTCTGAAGTGACTCACTTAGACTTTTTTACAAATGCACCCATCAAAAACCAAATCGAGCACACCAAGTCAACTCCTTGAAAAATTATCAAATCACCTCTTGGGCAGCTACCACTAGAAACACTAGATCATTTAGGTCCATTGAGTATGTGTACAAGAGGGCTTTCCTTTAATCCACATTTTTCACCAGATATTAAGGGTCAAACTTGACCTCCCTTAAAACATTCATATGTCAAAATATGACAAACTGCCTTTGCTTTTGATCTGATAAAAATATCAAATCTAATCCCGAGACTCTGAAATTGGACTAGGGACCATATGAATGTGAGGAAAATGAAAGAAATTAATCCATTTGTCATGAGGATCATCTAGTTGTGAAATATGAGTCTAAATAGGAGGCCACGTCACAAGATTGAGAATATACAAACAACAAAATAGTCTTAGAACCCTCTATCTTTTATTTTCAAAAATCTATCAAAACTCATCACAATAAGCTTAAATCTAACATACATGCTCACATATGTCAAATGAGTATTCCCACCAAAGGATTTGACATGAAAATCAACTGGCTCTGAATTATGACCCTCTAAAGTAGGTCACTAGGGCAGATTTTCTAGGTCCATTTTCGAGTGTGCAAATCAACAATTTTCATCATGGGCACTTCAAATATAAATCTTTTTAGGTTTCCATCATTGTGAATAAAGACAATGACGGCGACCACGACAATCATGAGAAGCAACTACAAGCTTAGCATCATGTATATTTTTCTGCGGTTTCGCATACCGGTTGGTCTGAGTAAATATTCCTTTCTCCTCCAGTTTCAAAATCGCCATGTGTCTGGGCATTGTTAATGGCTTCCATTATCATTGTGTTTAATGGTGGCTACACAAGAGCAACACAACATAGAGATTATGAAATTTTCTTTGGAGCAAAGAAACTTTTTGTAGAACATGTGACAACTTTCATCTATGTTTTTATCTAGAAATAATATATTATCCTTTCTGGTAATGGTCACAAAATATCAAAAAATTAAGAAATGATTACGAAAGAAACGATTATACATGAAACAATTTCAGTTACACTCGTGATTTAATGTTATGACAAACTCCTTTATTCTCCTTTATTCCTATTTATTATTCCTCAAATCTTCATATTTATTTCAAATATCAAGATTTACATTAAAAAAATAAAGGGTGATGATGTCAAGAACTCTCCTTGATTTAAGGTAGAGATTTTTTGAACACACAAAATGCCATTGTAAGACGTCTCTCAATGCAATACTATTTAAAAAGTATACTCCTATTTTGAATAACCAAATTAAGGAATTATTTTATATATTAAAAAAATACTTAAAAATAATTTCTAATTAACTAAAATAAATTCATTTATTATAATACTTCACATTGATATAAAATATACAAACCTTTATCTTTTGTAGTAGAGGAATCCACACATGATACATCATGGAAACACATGTGGATAGATAATTCACGAGGGTCTTAATTGTATCACTCCACCCACATTCTTGTCATTTTTATCCTTTAGAAGATAATGGATACTAGGGTTAGGTTATTTTATAAGAAGTGGAAAATATCCTTTTTGGGTTAAATAATAAACCATTGGTTGAAAATATCATTAAAGTGAATGTAATAATTATGATACAAACACTTAGGGTGAAGTTGGGTAACTTAAATATACATTGCACAAAGCTATATGATGAACACAAACATCTCGTCAATGTTCATATCCATATTCATAGAAGTAAGTGAATCAAATGAGGTGATTAGGATGGTGTTTAATTCATAATTGAGTACGCCTCAATAGTACTAGGGACTTAATACTATTTTGGATAATGTTGTTAATGGTCTTGATTTTTATTCTAATGTAGGTCGATGATTAGTGATTAATGACTCTTCAACTATTCAATGGATCCCATCTAACATCATTACCACTAAATTCTAAAATAATATTTGTAAACATCATATGAAATAGGGGATATAATTCCTAAAATTTAGTAAAATATTTGTGCCATCACCAAGAGTTGATTAGACCTTTTCCATGAAGGGGGATACAATATATGGAAAAGAGGAGGATTCCCTTGAATATAAAGTCTAATATATAGTTCTTAGTAAGCAACTAAGTTAAATACACTTGAAGTGTTAGTATTAGATGTTTACAAATAGAAGAATAAAAAGTGAAATATGAATGTTCAATGGGATTTTTACAAATCTTATATTTCACATGAGAATTTATATTATAGACCCTCCATAATGTAGTATTAAAAATAATAATTATCTTATTCAATATATATACAAACCTCTATATTATATATATGTATAACCTTCTATAAATATATATAATAAATAAAATAAATTTATATTATCATATAATAATATATTATACTCTAATATTATTATTGTTTACACATATTTGTGTGTGTACGTATATATGTATATGGGTAATCCCACAATAATAGTCCTACTTTTTGGCCACTGATACCAAATTTTCTAACTAAATCTTCACTCTCTTAGACCTATAGTAGATAAACCGTTCATAATTTGAAGATGATGTGAACTTGTGATTTGTGGAAATTTGTGTGTAGATTCTATTTAACTATATTTTTGTTCAAATTTTTCAAAATAAATAATTGTGTCACCAAAAAGTGTAGCCTTGACAGTTTTCACTCATTTGGACCCTTGCCTATGGATTTTGGACCTCTTTTTACCCCTTTCCAAGCCTTGTGCCAAAGTGTTGTAAAACATTTTCACACTTTCCTAGGCTTGTCATAACTAAATCAACCCTTTCTTATGCTATAATGACCCCTTAATGTACTTACATGCCTTACTTTAGTGTGTTTTATGAGACAATCTCGACAAAAAATAATAATCATCTTTTAATCCCCAACATCCAATCAAAATTGCCCAGGTGGACTAGGTTGCCAACTTGGGTGACCTAGTCCCATGTGGCTTAAAAATCAAATTTAACTTAATTTCTTTCAGGATTTTGTCTCTCAAACCCTAAGGTCGGCTTGTGTGGTATTATTTTGAGGAAATTAGGGCACACCTTGTATAAATAAGGGTTTTTCTCATCTTTTTCACCCTAATTCATCATTATTCACTCCTCACTCAATCTTCTTAAGCACCTATCTCTCCTTCTTCTAAAGAAAGCTAGGGTTTGAGCATTCTAAGTCAACAAGACATCTTTTCTGAAGCATTCAAGGGTTGATTACTGCAACCCAAGATCAAACATCATGGTAATGTAAACTTCATTACTCCTTTGTTTCATGCTTCATTACATAATTTCTCTATTTTGGTTTAATTACTCAAAAGGGGCTTGACCAAGGCAAGCCCCCATGCCCTAACAATCAACAAGTTTTTCCCTCTTAGTGTGATTTATAGGTCTTGTATGCAGATTTGACAAAGAACCAAGGTGGAAAGGCCCTAAAAAACTTGTCAAAGCCTTCAAGGTTGCAAAAACCCTAATTGGAGCTCAGAGAAGACTTGTAGGTTGAGAATCAAGGTTTTTGGCCCAAACACTTGGAGGAACAAAAAGTGCAGATCAAAAGCCTCCGTTTCCACCTATAGATTTCCAGAAAAGACAAAAGGGACATTCCTTCCAGTTGCGGTGACCTAGTCCCACTATGCATATTTTTTAGAGATTTTTGCAGATCCATATACCCATTTGGCTTAAATAAGCCCTAGAGCAGTTTTTTGAAATCACCCCAAAAAAGGACTACGTCGCCTAGAATGGCGTAAGTGTCCCAACAAGACAAAATTCTAGATTCAGCAGTATTTGCAACCTCCAATCCAGTCTGCAACTCATTCCCAGGTGCACCCCTCTCATCTCCAACCTTCTGTTTTAGTTTAATGCACATTCTTAGGTCATTTTGTACATGTTTGCATACAACATTGTGTTTTCAAGCCTTTTACATTCTCTACCTTTTGCATTACTAGTTAGTTTCTATTTTCTATTTCCAACATTTAGGGAACTCTACACACATCACATCAAGCCCCTAAATCTTTTGAATGAACACCCAAAAACACATTAGTACGAAAGAGAGCCATTCCTCCTAATAAGAGCTCCTAGGTGAAAAACCCTAGGAGCCTATTTGGGGAATCCTCTTTCCCTCTTATGTGCATGTTTTTGGTGGTTAATTTTGGTGAACCTGACATTCCTACACCCTCATTTTCTGATTTATATTCCTTCTCATCCTAGGATTGCATTGCATTGCATTTCGCATTGGTCAAGTTGCATTCTAGGGTTTCACATTTTTTGCATGCATGAAAGTGTATATAATTTGCATTCTTGCACCTCAAATACTTATCAATAATCCAAAATCTTCATTTATCTTTCCTCTTTTGGTCACCCAACGTCAAACCCATCCAAAACAATTGCAGTTTTCTAGAATTAAAAAAAAAACCTAACTAGGACTGATTCGCCATTCTCGACAACCTAGTCCCTTTCCAGATTTTTCACTGTCTGTTACACTAGAAACCTCATTTATGTGATTTTTTAGGCTCCTATTATCATATAATATAAGTCTATAAAGTTTCAGGAACATAGGTTTTATGCTTCTAGCTCAAAATCATCATTTTAGGATGGTCATTCTTAAAATCATTTCATCATTAGATTTGAATATGTTCACATTTATGAAATTTTGCTTAACATTGATAAAATTACTTTTCAATTTTTCATATACAATGTTTTTATTTATAAAACTTTGCATAATTTTGTTAAAAGTACTTTTCATTCTTGCATGTACATTCTTTACCTTCTTAAAACTTAGCATATATTGGATAAAAATGTTTTGTATTTTTGCATATACATTGTTTATATTGCTAAAATATTACATGAAATGGTTACATATACTTTTCATTTTTATTCAAACAATGTTCATAGCTGACACATTTAAACATGCTAAGAAAAATTTCCTACCCTCTCCCTATGAGAGTGCTATAGTGAGAAAAGAGATAACTTTGGCCATTCCTAATGATCATATTTGTTCTTCTCATGATATCTCTCACATTGGAAATGATGATATTTTGGTAGAAGTGTTGCAATGTGTGACTCTTCGTCTCCTCTTCCTATGGTAGGTGTAGTCTAGCATGACGCTTAGGATTCATGACATGGTTTAACCACCTCATGTGGATCTTGATCTTGTAAAAATCTAGTGGCCATATCAGGCATTAACAGGTCGATCTTTTGGTGCAACGACAACCGCTTATGCAATAATTGGTATCAAATCTAAGGTCACAGGATTGAATCCCTCTCTTGCACTAGGGAGGATTTTTGTAAGGTGTGACCCTTGGTCTCCTCTTCCTACGACAGGCATAGTCCAGTGTGTTGTTTGGGCTTTCTGACATGGTTTAACCACCTCTTGTGGATCTTGATCTTATATAAATCCAGTGGTTGTATCAGACATTAATATGTCGATCTTATTGGAAAAATGTGCCTCAATCTTCTGATCTGAACCTTCTGAAAGAGAAAAATTGGTGAGACACCTGGGATGTCTTTTTGATATGCATTTTATCTCTAAAGGCTCGAAGTGGTCAGATTGGTGTGACCTTGAACAATCAGTGCAGGTTTTATAACTCATATTGATGCTAAGAGTCTAGCCAAAAATTTATGTTAGGAAGATTCTTACCAATCTCGGCATCAGTGTTACATGAACTATCAGTGTGGGTTTCTGAATTTAGGATGATACTATGGGTTTGGCCGAGAAGTTTCATCAGGGAGACTCTTGCTAATCTCAAAGGCATCAAGGTAACATCAGTCTTTGATTAGACCTAAGAATTTTGTACTGACTTCGAATGTCTTACCGATGAGTCTGTTCTATTTGGACATCGGTGGGACTCTTATTGATCTCAGAGGTGTCGGGGTGACATGCAACTTTGACACAAAATTTTGAACTTGTTCCCAAGCACATTGTCTTGCCGAGAGTTGGTCATTGGTGTGACTCTTGTTGATGAGTTGGCATAGAATGCATTTGGAATTGAGGTCATCGGGATGACTTGAGACCTTGGTGGTAGATTTTGGACTAGTTTTGATGCTTGTTGTCTTGTCGATAAGGTTGTTTTTCGACATCAGGGAGACTCTTGGTGATGCGCGTGGTCTTGATGTTCTTTTGGGACATCAGGGAGACATGGGTTATCGTTGTGACATTTCAATTGGTCGCCGATAGTATTGGTCAAGCTGATGGAGTTGAAGGCGGATCGTGGTTGGAGGAACACTGACTTGTTGACTTGCTAAGTTTTTTGATGATCATTGGAGGAATGTTATGAGTTGGTGGTGTTTTTTCATAGGCTTGTAAGATCAACAGTTCCTCTACAGAGAAACTGAACTGAACCATACAGAGATTGAATCAACCATTCCTGTTGGACATATAATGTAATGTGATGTAATAGTAAAGAGGTTGAGAAATTCGATAGTTGATGTTATTCATTGTGTGTTGTATGAGCATTGTAACAATGAGTGATAAGAAATGTAATCAACATTTGATTTGTACAAGGTTGATCAGGGAAATGTTGCTGCTATAAAATTGACATCTGAAAGTGAAGTTTGTATCTTTGTATGTAATTTTTTTACTGTAATACAAAGAGGCTTTACTTGGTGTGGTGGTTTTTCTCCCATAAGGGTTTTCCCACATAAATAATGGTGTCCAATTATTTGTATGCTCTAATTGTCTATTCTGCTTCTAGTAATGTGCATCTTTAATGAACTATAATTGAGATTGAATCTGTAATCTTCACTATTCCTCTTATAATTAGCATTGAGAAGGCATTTTCTGCACCTTTTTTATCCTTACAAGTGGTATTAGAGCCTGGCCAGTTGTGTTATCCTTGTGGGTAGGGTTGGTATTTTGTGCTAATTCAGAAGTGGGAGTCTTGCAGAGGAATTTGGTAATGTCATTTGCAGATTGAGATGGCAAGCACATCAGGAAGAGTAGAAATTGAAATTTTCAATGGCAACAATTTTGAGTTGTGGAAACTTAAAATGGAAGATCTATTAGTGGACCGTGATCTTTGGGTTGCTATTTCTAGAGCTAAACCCTCAAGCATGAAGCAAGATGAATGGGACCTAGTAAATACAAAAGCAAAAGGTTTGATAAGACTATGTGTAGCAGACTCTGCTCTCCTAAACGTTCAGGAAGAGAAGATTGCATCTTCTTTGTAGAAGAAATTGGGAGGTATTTATCAGGGCAAGTCCTTGGTGAATAAGCTATTCTTGAGGAAGAATTTATAATCTTTGAAAGTGGAGGAAGGGGCATCTGTGGATGATCATTTGAATACATTTAACATGTTGATTTCTCAATTAACATTTGTGAGTGTGAAAATTGATGATGAAGATTGTTGTATGCTTCTATTATGTTATTTTCCTGACTCTTGGGATCATTTAGTAATGGATATAGGGAGTACAACAACCAATTTCAAGATCGAAGATGTGGTTGCTTCTTTGTTATCAGAAGAGATGAGAAGGAAGTCTTCTAAGATGGAAAAGGAGGCTCTTGTTGTTTGTGATAGATCAAAAGAAAAAGGCAAGAAGAAGGATAAGAAGTCCAAATCAAAATCAAAAGGGAGATCAAAGTCTCCTAGTAAGAAGTCCAAGGTGAAATGTTGGAAATGTGGGCAGCTTGGTCATGTTCAAAAGGATTGTAAAGAGAAGAAGAACAACAACAAAAACTCTTCAAACAATGGTTCTTCTTAGAGTGATGCAAATGCCTTCATTACAGCCTTGGCAACTCGGGCATCAGATGATGTGTGGCTGATTGATTCTAAAGGATATTTCCACATGACATCTCATAGAGACTAGTTCAAAAAGTATGAAAAATACAATGGTGGAAAGGTGTATTTGGAAAGTGATTCGTCACTGGAAATAGTTGGTTGTGGAAGATTCAAAATTCAACTCCATGATGAAAGAATTAAGGGAATTGATGGCGTAATCCATATACTAGGTTTGGCTCAAAATTTACTTTCTGTAAGCAAGATGAATGATGTTGGAGTGCAAGTATCATTCTCAAGAAATGGCTATAAAATGACTAGAGGCTCAATGGTGCTAGCTAGAGGTGCTCGAATTAGTACTTTGTACAAGCTGGATGCACATGTTGTTCAATGTAACAGTGTCTCTCGAAATTCAAGCATGGTTGCTCATGAAGAGAATGAGACTGAAGTTCCTCTAGGTATAGCCTCTTTGGAAATTAAACTTCCAATAGAAAATACCATGCTCTGGCATCAAAGGCTTGGTCATATTGGTGAGAAAGGCTTAAAAGCCTTGAAAAATAAAAACTTGGTTGAGGGGCTTGATGATTGTAACCTGAAATTTGAATTTTGTGAACATTGTATATATGGAAAATATCATAATGTTTATTTTTATTCTATTCCTCATAAATCTTCTAGCGTTCTAGATTATATTCACTCTGATGTTTTTGGTCTAGTAAATGTTCCTTTGTTATCGAAATCAAGATATTATGTTTCTTTTATTGATGATTATTCGAGAAGGGCATTTGTATTTTTTCTAAAAAGTAAATCAAAAGTGTTTAGTCGATTTGAAGAGTTCAAGAATTTGGTTGAAAATCAGACTGGCAGGAAAATTAAATGCTTGAGGATAGACAATGGCAATGATTTTTGTTCTGTATATTTTGAAATGTATTACAAGGACCATGGTATCAAAAGGTATAAGACAACACCTTACACTCTGCAAAAAAATGGACTTGTTGAAAGGTTGAACATGGTGCTAATGGAGAAAGTGAGAAATATGTTGAGCAATCCTGGTCTAGAGTAGAAGTTTTGGGTTGAAGCTATTGATAAAACAAAGCAAAGAAAAACATAACAAAGCTGATTGGCTCAAACTGAGCGCTGCTAAAACACAGGCTGGAGCATTTCATTTATAGATGAAATTGTAATTAATACAATGCAAACTGTAGCATTAACGTGGATGCAACATTTATGATATGTAGGTGCAGTATGAGGCGTGGGCGGCTGAAGTCGGCTATGTCGGCTGAATAAGAAAAACGTGCTCCATAATTAATTTACTCTAACATCCCCCCTAAATTAATTATACTAATATCTTGAAATATCCCCTCATAATCTAAAATATATGGGTCCCGGCCTAAAGCCTTGTTAGGTACCCATTTACAATTATTCACTAATATGATGGTAGATATTCACAATAATCCCCCTGGAATGCTTACCATCAAAGATTTATACAACTTCTTGTAAGCCTAAAAGACCTCTAAGATATACAAACTGAGGTGCACATAAAGCCTTGGTAAATAGATCAGCAATTTGATCCTCTGATTTACAATACTGAAGATGAATCACCTGTTGTTGGATGAAATGCTTGATATAATGGTGATAGACTTCTATATGTTTTGTTCGAGCATGAAACACTGGATTCTTGGACAACATAATGGCACTTTGATTGTCACAATGAAGTATAGAAGGCCCTGTTGGATGATGTTTGAGTACTGAAAGAATAGCTCGCAACCAAGTTATTTCTTTGGCTGCCTCATTCGTTGCAATATATTCAGCCTCTATAGTTGATAAAGCAATAGTAGTTTGCTTCTTACTACACCAGGAAATGGGACCAGAACCCAAGGAGAGAACATAACCTGTAGTTGACTTGCGATCATCTGCACAACCTGCCCAATCTAAATCAGAATATCCAACAAGTTGTAGATCTCCATGAGAAGAGTAATAAACACCCATATTCAAAGTCCCTTTTACATATCTCGATATTCTTTTTGCTGCCATCCAATGAGGAGCCTTAGGAGAACTCAAAAACCTTGAAACCACACCTACTACAAATGAAAGATCTGGTCGAGTGTGAGTCAAGTACACAAGACTAGCAACAAGTTACTTGTATAAGGTAGGATCAACATCCTCACCATCCATATCCTTAGTGAGCTTTAATCCTGGAGAAACTGGAGTAGATACACCTTTGCAATCTTCCATCCTAAACTTTCTCAACAAGTCTAAAGCATACTTGGTTTGAGAAAGGTAAATTCCATCATCTTTCTGCCATACTTGAATGCCAAGAAAGTAGTGTAGAAAACCAAGATCTATCATCTCAAAGGTATCTTGCAATTTTATCTTTATGTCACTGATCTGATTCATGTTATGTCCTATGATAATAAGATCATCAACACATAGTACAATAATGATTGTGCCACCATCATCAAATTCCTTCACATACAAGTTGGGATCATGAGGACTATTATGAAAGCCTTGAGTTTGAAAATACTCATCAATCTTAGCATACTAGGCCCTTGGAGCTTGCTTCAAACCATAAAGTGACTTCCTTAACTTGCAAACTAAGTGTTCCTGACCTGGACTTTCAAATCCATGTGGTTGAGTCATATAGATTTCTTCGTCAATTTCACCATTCAAAAATACATTCTTAACATCCATTTGGTGTAAAGGCCACTTGAAATGTGATGCTAATGCTAGAATAGTCCTGATAGTACTGACCTTTGCTACTGGAGCAAAAGTTTTTGTGTAGTCAATTCCTTCTTTCTATGAATATCCTTTGGCCACTAGTCTTGCCTTGTGTTTTTCAATGCTCCCATCTGACTTGAACTTAGTTTTATACACCCACTTATTGTTCACCACATTCTTTCCCTTGGGCAAGTCCACCAATTCCCATGTTTTATTCTTGATCAAAGAGTCATATTCATTCTGCATAGCTTGTTCCCATTCATGTTTTCATTGAGCCTCATCATATTTTTGAGGATCATTGGTCTTCATTCTGGTGGTCATTAGAGCATAATTAATTTGTTGAGTCTTTTGATAAATTTCTTGAAGACTCTTGGTCTTTGGAGGAGGACTACATTCTTCAACTGCACTAGAAGTTTCCTTGGAAATTTCATTGGTTTCAAAGGATTCACCATTATTTATCTCCACTTGTGGAATAGGAGAGGATTTTATCATATCCTCAAACCCTTCATTAAACTTGACATCCCTACTTGTGAACACATCCTCCACACTAGGATCATACAACCTGTATCCTTTCCTTTGATCGTCATAACCCACAAAGATGCACTTAACACACTTTTATTATCAAACTTCTTTTCTCTAATCTCATCTCGTATGTGAGCAAATGCTTCACATCCAAATACTCTAAAATACTTAACATCTGGTTTCTTTCCACTCCATGCTTCTTCGGGAGTGATTTTCTCCAAGCATGTTGTAGGAGATCTATTCAAGACATGTGATGCAGTATTGATAGCCTCAGCCCAAAGAAACAAAGGGAGACCCTTGGATTGTAGCATGCACCGTGCCATTTCCACTAAGGTCCTATTCTTCCTTTCAGCAACACCATTTTATTGAGGAGTATATCTATTAGTCATTTCTCTTTTGATCCCATGATATTCACAAAAATATTTGAACCTGTTGTTGACATATTCTCCACCATTATCTATTCTTATTCTCTTGATCTTATTCCCACTTTGATTTTCCACAAATGCTTTGAATATTTCAAATTTGCTAAACACTTCATCTTTTTGCTTAAGGAAGTAGACCCAAACTTTCCTTGAAAAATCTTCAATGAATGTTAAGATATACCTAGCTCCTCCCTTTGATAGGGGATTCATTGGCCAACATAAATCACTATGGACAAGTTCAAGAGATTTACTTGCCCTCCAGGGGGACCTATCAAACTTGTCCCTATGTTGTTTTCCAACCATGCATCCAGTACACACATTTGTATTTACCTTTATCCAAGGTAGTCCATCAACCATATTCATCTTTGGAGGCATAGACAAACTTTGATAATTTAAGTGACCAAATATTTGATGCCACAACTCACTTATGGAGGAACTTGTAGTAATGTAAGCTTTCTTATCAACAGATGCTTAAAAATTGTAGATTCCATCACTCTCAACTCCTGTAGCCACAATTTTGAATCCATCATTAATGTTCTTGATTAGACACTTATCTGAATAAAACTCTACCTTATAACCATGTTGGGTTATTTGACTCACTGAGAGAATATTTTTTGTTAACTTAGGTACAAGATTCACATCTGTTACTTCCAACTTCTTACCATCACGTCCTTTCATTGAAATTGAACCTAGTCCTTCAATTGCATGTGAGCTATCATCCCCAAGAAATATCCTTGAACCTTTTGTTTCTTCTAAAGAATTAAAGAAGTTTTTATTGTAAGTCATATGTTGGCTAGCTCCTGAATCAATATACCATATGTCATTTGAGTTTCCTTGAGTAGCCAAAGAGGCTATCATTATATTATGATCACCATCTTCTTGAGCAAAATTTGATTGCCTTCTTTGAACAGGTTTTCTTTGACCTCCTACATGCAATTTCCTAGTACATTGATCACTTTTATGCCCTTCTTCTCCACAATTATAACATTTGATAGATTTTTCTCTTTTAAAATGATCTTTATTGTTTCTCCATTCATTTTGTCCCCTTTGAAAACTATTCCTCTGTTGATTATCCCTTGATTGATTCCATTTCCTTTGATTATTTTTGTGGTGATTCCCTTGATTTTGGTATGATTTATTTCAATTGTAGTTCTTATATTTGCCCCTGGCCATAAATGCTTGAGAACTCTTGCTAGATTCACCTGTGAACTTTTTAAGCCTCTCCTCTTCATTCAATAAAGCTCCATACACTTCTTCTAGTGTAATATCCTCAAATTTCCTAGTAAGCTTGAATGTGCGGATGAAGTTATGATACTCATCTGGAAGATTTTCAATTAAAAAATCTATAATTTCAGAGTCTTCATATTCAACCTTCATCAATGAAAGTTTATTTCTTAAGTTTTTCAATTTTGCAATATGATCATTCATGCTTTCTCCTCCCTTCATTTTAAAATGCGTTAGTTGTCTGTTGATGTCCATTACTTTCAATTTGCTAGTTCTTTCATACATTGTCTGCAAAGTTTCCCATATTTTCTTTGTTGTTTTTAGATCTTGAACATGGGACCTTATCCCTGGACTAATTTTCCATAAAATGGTAGCTCGTGCATTCATATCCATTTTATTCCATTTTTCATGCTTACTTTCATCTCTAGGTTTGTCTTCTACTGCTAACTCCCATAAGCCTTTCATTTGTAAAATCAACTCCATCTCACATTTCCAACTTGCATAATTAGAACCATCTAATTTTGCACTTACCACAATATTAGAGATCTCAGAGGTAGCCATAGCAAGAACAAAAGAAACTCTCAAGGCACACAAACAAAGAGGCTTAAAAAATTAAAGCCCATACCAACACACACAATAAAATGTTTGTATTATCATGCCTTGATGTTGGCCTTCTTATGAACCAACCAAACAAGGACTTTTGCACTATCATGACTTACAATTATGAAAGAGAGTGTCACCAATCTCTTCACTTCAACAAAAAATTGTCAGAAATTACAATATGAAAATTCCACCTTTTGCTTCATAAATTTATGAGCACTTCACACTCTGAATACACATCTTTTATGAGAAGTATCACTTCAACCACAAGAAGAGCAATGAGATAGATGCTTTTGGTGACAAAGGAGTACCAAAATCTTCAAATGGACTTTGATAGCTCACTCAAACTAACTGTGATTTGAAGAAGCATTGGCATATTATCATAGCCAAAAAATACAAGGAGCAATCTACCCACCAACAGAAAAGGAAGAATTGCAAGAGCACCGCCAACCACAATTTAGTAAACAAAATAATCACACATATTGGTCTATTCAGAGACCAAGAAATGACTTCACTCACCCCAGCTCACTGCTAAAAAGCATACTTTTGCTCTTCCTCTGTGTCACCTGTAAAAGGAAAGAGTAATCTTGCTACAAAATAAATAAATCGTAGAACACATGAAACATGAAACATGCGACTCCTTGATTTCCTTTCTTGAACGGCTTCTCTGGTGGGTTCAGTGGCTTGACTCAGACTATTGCTTCTCTTCTCCAACCAGCAGCAATCTTGACAAAATCAAAGATGAGCTCTACATATTCTCAAATCGAAGCCCCACAAAAAACCGCTTAACATAACTTGATTCAAAGATTTTTCAAAAGCACAGCCCACACAGCTTAGAGATTTTTCTGATGGCTCCTATGATTTGCAACAATCATCATAGCTTGCAAGTCACTAACCATGGCTCTGATACCATGATAAAATAGAGCAAAGAAAAAAAAAACAAAGCTGATTGGATCAAACTGAGCGCTGCTAAAACACAGGCTGGAGCATTTCATTTATAGATGAAATTGTAATTAATACAATGCAAACTGTAGCATTAAGGTGGATGCAACATTTATGATATGTAGGTGCAGTATGAGGCATGGGTGACTGAAGTCAGCTATGTCAGCTGAATAAGAAAAATGTGCTCCATAATTAATTTACTCTAACAGCTATGACTAAAAAATTTTACTTGGTAAATCGATCTCCCTCTTCGGAACTTGTTGAAAAAATTCCTATCGAAGCTTGGTCTGGTAAGAAGCCCTCTCTAATACATGTTTGTGTTTTTGGCTGTGAAGCATATGTTTATATTCTGAACGAGAAGAGATCTAAATTGGAGAACAAAGCGGTTAAATTTATCTTCATTGGCTACGACATTGGTGTGAAAGGATACAATCTTTGGAATCCTATGACTCAAAAGTTGTGTATAGGAGAAGTGTTATTTTTCATGAGTTGAAACTTTCTTTAGTGGATCTGTAGTTAGGGATGAAAGAAGTCAAGGAGGAAAATGATGTTGTTGAAATTTTTCTAACACTAGAAAAAGAGGAACAACAAATAGATAGTGTACCTAAATTTAAGGAGAGTTTGAGTAGCTCTGAGAGTTCTAAAGAAGATCCACAACCTCAGCCTCAGCCTATGAGGAGGTCTACACATGAAAAGTGACAACCTAAAAGGTATAGTTTTTCCATGTTGGATGCAAACTGTGCCTATGCTTTAATTACTAGCACTGATGAGCCTAGGACTGTAAAAGAGGCAATTGGAATGCCTAACTCAAACTCTTGGTTGGAAGCCATGAAGGAAGAAATGGCATCATTAGAGAAGAATGGAACTTGGAGTTTTGTTTCCTTTTCCTAAAGCAGGAAATCTGTTGGCTATAAATGGGTATTTAAAAATAAAATTGGTTTGGATGGTAGTGTTGAAAAATATAAAGAGAGGTTGGTTGCGAAGGGATATGCCCAGGTAGAGGGAATTGATTATAGAGAAACATTTTCTCCTGTAGCCAAGCTGATATCTAACAAATTTCTTTTGTCACTTGCAGCAGCGTATGACTTAGAAATTGAATAGATGGATGTGAAGATAGCTTTAATTCATGGTGATCTTGAAGAAGAAATCTATATGTCTCGGCTTGAGAATTTTGTGGAAAAATGTAAAGAAAATCTGGTTTGCAAATTAAAGAAATCTATGTATGGTTTGAAACAGTCACCTAGAATGTGGTACTAGAAATTTGACACATTTGTTTTGTCATTGGGATTTGTAAGATCAAAATAAGATCATTGTGTGTACTTAAAAATTGAAAATGATCATGTTATTATTTCCCTTTATGTTAATGATATGTTGTTCATAAGGAATAGTAAGTTTATGATTTCTGATCTAAAATCTCAGTTGTCTGCAAAGTTTGAAATGAAAGATCTTGGTGCAGCTAGGTATATTCTAGAGATGGAAATAACCAAGGATAAAAAAAGAAGAAAGCTTTAGATCAGCTAGAGTAAGTATATTAACACTATTCTAGAGAGATTTGGTATGAACGATTTCAAGAAGATAGTTGTTCCAGTGTTGCAAGGAATAAAGCTATTTGTTGAAGATTGTCCAAAATATCCTACTAGGATGGAGGACATGACTAGAGTGCATTTTTCAAGTGAATTTGGTAGTTTAATGTATGCAATGGTCTGTACAAGGCTAGACATTGCCCAAGTAGTGGGAGTTCTTAGTCGGTTTATGGAAAATCCAGGAAGGCCACATTAGGATGTTATGAAAAGAGTATTTAGATATTTAAAAGGTACATCATAGTATGCTTTGTGCTATCATGGTAACTCGGTTAGTTCATAGAGATCACTCAACATTTGAGGCTATGTGGATTATGATTGGGTAGGGAACATTGATAGCCGAAGGTCCACCAGTGGATATATTTTCATGTTAAATGGTGGTGCAATTAGTTGGATGAGCAAGCAGTAGGCTGTAGTAGCTTTATTTATTATTGAAGCAGAGTACATGATAGTAACTCATGCCTACAAAGAAGTTGTTTGGCTTAGATGTTTGTGTTTTTATATTGGGTTCAATGTAGGGAAAATTACAATTTCTTGTGATAGTCGAAGTGCTATCTGTTTGGAAAAAAATCTAACTTTCCATGCTAAGACGAAACATATTGATGTTCAGTATCACTTTGTACAAGATATGGTGCACAATGGAAAGGTTTTCTTATAAAAATTGGATACTCTAGAAAATGTTACAGATACATTAATGAAACTAGTGAGCATAGACAAGTATAGGTGGTGTTCTAGTTCGATGGGCCTTGGATCCCATGAATCTCAATAGTTTCTAAATGATCTGGAGGTGTCAGAAGATCTTCGTCAAGTGGGAGTTTGTTGGAAATATGTGCCTCAATATTCTGACTTGAACCTCCTAAAAGAGAAAATTTGGTGAGACACCTAAGATGTCTTTCTGACAGGTAGTTTATCTCTAAAGGCTTGAAGTGGTCAGATCAGTGTGACTAATGCCTGGTCTTTCCAAAGCACAGCTGAAGGAAGTCATTGGTGTGAACTTGAACTATCAGTGTGGGTTTTCTAACTCATATCGATGCTAGGAGTCTAGTCAAAAAGTTTTGTCAGGAAGAGTCTTACCAATCTCATCATCGATGTGACCTGAACTATCGATGTGGGTTTCCAAATTTAGGATGATGTTGTTGGTCTGGCTGAAAAGTTTCATCAGGGAGACACTTTCCAATCACAAAGGAATCGAGGTAACATTGGTCTTCGATTAGACCTGAGAACATTGTACCAACTTTGGTGGTCTTGTGTATGAGTCTATTCTATTTGGACATCAGTGGGACTCTTACCTCTCTCAGAGGGGTCGGGGTGACATGCAACTTTGGCCCAACATTTTGAACTTGTTTCAAAGCACATTGTCTTGTCGAGAGTTATAAATTGGTGTGACTCTTTTTGATCAGTTGGCATAGAATGTAGTTGGACTTAAGGTCATCAGGATGACTTGACCTTGGTGGGACATTTCAGACTAGCTCTAATGCTTGTTGTCCTATCGATAGGGTTGTTAATTCGACATCAAGGAGACTCTTGGTTATGTGTGTGGTCTCGATGTTATTTTGGGACATCAGAGAGACATGGGTTATCATTGTGACATTTTAGTTGGTCACCGATAGTATTGGTTATGCCAATGGACTTGAAGGAAGACCATGGTTGGATGAATGCTGACCTGTTGACTTGCTCAGTTGTTTGATGATCATTGGAGGATTGTGATGAGTTGGTGGTGATTTTTCACAGGCTCATAAGATCAACAATTGATCTACAAAGAAACTGAATCAAACCATTTGAACAAAGATTGAATCTACCATGGTTGTGTTGGAAAAAAGAAGACAAATAAATAAGAGGGGGGTTAATTAGTTATCTAAGAAATTATACTTATTAAACTTATTCTCAGATATGATAATTAAACATGAAATAAAAAACCATCACCACATGAAAAAAACACATAACACCAAGATTTTTGCGTGGAAACCCTGTTAGGGGAAAAACCATTGTGGAGGTTAATCCACAAATTTATACTATGTTAAAAGTATAGTAAATGGGGAATGTACATGCATTTAGGAACACTACCTAGAGCTCACTACTCAAATACAGAAAGGCTTACTACCCAAAGGAAGACACACTATCTTACAATCACATTCAGATTAGATCCATTTGAGAGATTTTGAACTGAGAAGATAGCATCTTCTAATGCCTTATTACAGTTCTGGTTAAGCACATGAACACTATTTCTTCTACTCACTCTTCTTCACACTTTACTTCTTCCTTCAAAAGATCTAAAATTTTTTCGCACATAGCAGTCGCACTTTGCACATCTTGCATGTCTCAAATGATGTAAACAATCGGTTATATATCCACATCTAAGGATAACATCAACTACATGTAGGCCAAATAAAATATAAAATGTGTACAAACTATCGGCCCAAATTAATAAACAATTATCAATGTGAATCAGCCAATGTCAGCCAAAACATAGTAGGGACCCAAAATAACATGTCTCAAACATGAAACACCATAAAAAATTAGCCTCAAATATCCACAACATGCTACAATCACCCTGTTGGCCATGAACATTAAAAAGATGAACACACAGAATAAAATCACTAATCGTGAGCACAACGATTGATGCGAACCGACAACACATATATAGAATGATGTAGAAACATCCACAAGTATCATGAATCACCTTAGAAGAATTCGCAACAACTCAAATTACCAGAATCACATCATCTTCTTTCAGGAACACCAACTAAAGCAACAAAACAATTTATTAGAACAAAAATACTCATAGCTTGATAAAATCTTCATGTGAACCTCTGAAACTTTTAGTTGATAAACTAGATATACCTGTCAAGGTATGTGCAGGGTCATCATGGAAAAACAGGCCCTTAAGTGGCAATGAAAACTCAAAAAATCGAAGTTAGGAAACTTGACGTAAAATTTTGAATAAGCCATCTATATTATTTCAAAAACATGTAAAAATTGAGTTTGTAGAAAATTGAATGTAGTTTCCAAACTACTAGAACTTTATTTTAAAAAAAAAATCTATTTGGTCAAAATTTGAAATTTTAATGCAATAGTACTTAAATTTCAGGGTAAAAATAAGAAGTAGATGTTTGTCTGACCACCCTAACCACAATTAAACGATAATATATTTTTTATAATCTTTTAGATATAATTAGAGGACTCATGTCTCGATGTGATGCATATTTTTTTATAAATTTTTTCCAAGTAAATAATTAATTATGATTTTTTTATTACAACTTTTAAAAAATATAAAAACTCATTTGTCTAACCACCTTAACTTGGTCGAAAATTCATGAAATTCATTTTTTTTTTTTTTAATCCTATAGTATGTGAAGCATAGAATGTGACGCATGTTTTGGATTCAAAAAATGTGACACCATTTGAAACTTATAGATGTTTTTCAATCAACCTATCAATTAGGACTTTTTTCATAATTTAAATAGAAAATGAATAATAATTATTTATTAAATTCAAAGTAAAGCATAATTTATATGGGTGGAAAGTTGAGAATCTCCTTTAAAAACCCTTTTCGTTTCATCAATTTTGGGTAAAAAAAATGTCGTCAGCCACATGGGTCATCATATCACTTACATATCACCACTTTTTGGCCCATCATGATCCTACACATACCTGTCAACAAACCCTTTAATCCATAACTTCTCACCATGAATATACTAAACTATCCATCATACTAAACTTCACTACTTCACTGATAACCATTAACTTATTTTATTACAATTTGCTTAATATCCTTGACATATACAACCTTAAAGACATTAAAGCCAATAGTGTTGAAATCAATGACAACCACATATTAGTAATATCCAACAATCTCCCCATTTAGTGTTGATGGAAACACATGATGTGTGGCATCAATGGAAACCACATATCATCAATATCCAACAATATCCCCCTTTGGCATTGATGGCAACACATGATGTGAAAAATTGCATCAACGATACTTTCTCTTAGCACTTTGTCCCCATCTAATTTTGACTCTTTTCTTTCATAATTTTTCACATGACTATTCTCCCCCTTTGAAATCAATGACAAAGGTACACATTATCTTTCTCCAGACAAGCTCTAAACCACATATATGAACATCTAACTAATCCCCCTGAGTAGCAGCCACCACACCATCAATCTGAATCTCAAGATATGACTATGATATGCATGGACTAATGAAATTCAATGCATCTTTAATTCTGATTAGGAGGGATAATCACCCCTAGCTTCCCTCTAAGATACTCAAAAGTACCCTTAGGGAAGGGCTTGTTAAAGATATCTGTAATTTTTTCCTTAGTTGGCACATACTCCAGTCTGACTTCCTTTTCACTCACCTCGTCTCTCAAAAAGTGAAAGTTGATAGATATATGCTTGGTTTTTGAATGCAACACCAAATTATTAGAAATGTTAATAGCAATTGAATTATCACAGAATATGGAAATAGGTTCATCATACACAACTCTGATATCTTTCAACATTTGCTTCATCCACAATACTTGAGTACAATTGTTAGCAGCAGCAATGTGTTTTTCCTCTGCAATAGATAAAAAAATGGCATTCTACTTCTTACTTAACCATGAAATTAGCTTCTTTCCCAAGAAAAATGCAGCACCACTAGTACTCTTTTGATCATCCACATCTTATGCCCAATCAACATCAGTAAAAGAACTCAAAGTAAGGTCATCCTCTTTAGGATACTTAAGGCCAAAATCAACCGTTCCCTTCAAGTACCTGAAAATCCTCTTCACAGCTGTCACATGAGATTCCTTAGGATCAACTTGAAATATTTCAACAATGCATATGACATTCATGATATCAGGTCTATTTTGAGTCAAATACAACAATCCACCAATCATGGATCTATATCTAGTCTGATTTGTCTTAGGATAATCATCATGTTGAGTCAACTTACATCCAATCACCATAGGTGTACCAAATGGATTTGAATGTTCCATACCAAACTTATTCAGTAGTTCTTTCACATACTTGGACTGAGATATAAAAATCCCTTTATCTAACTAAGTAATTTGCAATCCCAAAAATAATTTCATTTCTCCAATCATAGACATTTCAAACTCACTCTGCATCTCATCAACAAACTTCATGCACAAACTATCATCTCCCCCAAAAATTATATCATCAACAAAGACTTCAACAATCAAATATTTATCATGATCAATCTTGAAATAAAAATTACTATCAGTAGTACCTTTTGTTAAATCCAAGCCTCAAAAAACACTTGTCCAATCTGGCATACCATGCTCTTGGGGCTTGCTTAAGTCCATAAAATGATTTCTTTAGTTGTCAAACCATATCTCCCTGATCAGTTAATTGAAATCCATCAGGTTTCTCAATATACACTTCTTCATCCAGTTCACCATTTAGAAATGTTGACTTGAAATCCAACTGATAAACCTTGATGTTTTGGTAAGCAACATAAGCAAGAAATAGTCTCACAGCTTCAATTCTAGCAACAAGAGAAAAAATTTCTTCAAAGTCAATTCCTTCCATCCGAGAGTATCCTTTACACACCAGTCTTGCTTTATTTCTAACAACTTCTTTTTGCTCATTAAGTTTATTTCAAAAGACCTATTTAGTTCTGATTACATTTTTGTCCTTAGGTCTAGGAACAAGGGTCCATGTATCATTCTTCTCAATTTGTAGTAGTTCTTCTTTCATTGCTTCCATCTAATGTTCATCTTTGCATGCTTCATTGATACTATTAGGCTCAGTCTTCGAAATCAAACAATACTCTTTTGAAATTATTCTCCTAGTTTGAACACCTTTGTTCTTATCACCTATAATCTGATCTTTTGAATGATTTAGTCTTACATACCTTGGAGT
This sequence comes from Sequoiadendron giganteum, assembly GCA_007115665.2. Taxonomy (NCBI): domain Eukaryota; kingdom Viridiplantae; phylum Streptophyta; class Pinopsida; order Cupressales; family Cupressaceae; genus Sequoiadendron; species Sequoiadendron giganteum. The sequence goes on from CM021107.1 coordinate 289,622,708, forward strand.
CTTAGGCTGTTCTTGAATTTTAGGCTCTTGTGATCTTGCTTCTGCACTTTCACCAGTTTCTTCCTCTTGATTTTTCTAATTCACCAGAATGATTTGATCTTTCTTTCCTTTATTTGAACTTTCATTTTGATCATTTGAATCATATCCATAGGTTATGGATGGTCTAAATGTGTCTTCATCAACCTTTACACTTGAAATTTCAACTAATTTCCTCAATCTCTTATTGTACCATCGATAGACTTTACTTTTAGTAGAATAACCAAGAAAGATTCCTTCATCACTTCTAGCATCAAATTTTCCTATATCTTCATCTCTTTTGATATAAATTTTTCTTCCAAAGATTTTGAAGCATCTAATAATAGGCTTATGATCAAACCATAGCTCAAAAGGAGTCTTACCAGTATCACCTTTGACATATACCCAGTTGAGAGTGTAAACGATAGTAGTTACAGCTTCTCTCCAATAGGTATGAGGAAAATTTCCTTCTAGCATCATAGTCCTAGCAGTTTCTTGAATTGTTATGTTCTTCCTTTCCACATCTCCATTTTGCCGAGGGGTCTATGGGGCCGACAATTGTCTCTTTATCCCATTCTCTTCATAGAAAGAATTAAACTCACTAGAAGTGAATTCACCACCTCTATCTAATCTCATACATTTAATCTTCAAACCTGTCTCTATCTCAACCATAGCCTTGAAAATCTTGAATTTCTCTAGAGCTTCATATTTTTCCCTTAAGAAAGTAACCCACATCAATCTAGAATAATCATCAATAAGTAGGATGAAATACCTATCTCCTTGTAAACTTTTTATTCTAGAAGGAGCACATAAGTCAGTATGCACAAGCTCCAATACTTCATTTGAACAATATTGTTTACTTTGGAATAAGACTCTAGTTTGCTTCCCTAACTAGCATTCCTTGCATATAGTATTAGTATGTTTTATCAACTTATGAAGATCTCTCACTACCTAGGTAGAACTTATCTCGATAATATTTTCATATTTTACATGACACAATCTCCCATTTCATAAACAAATTTCATCAATTTGAGCAATCAGACAACTTTTATTAGCAGTCCTTAGGTGAAAAATATTACCCTTTGTTTTGTACCAAATGCAATCATATTTTGAGAGCTCCCCAATATTTTACATTTTCCATCCTTGAATTGAAGATTATATCCCTTGTCAACCATCTTTCCAACACTCTGAAGATTATGCTTCAAACCTTCCACATACAAAACATCATCAGTATTATACTAACCATCAAAAGAAATGGATCATCTAGCATAGATTACACCAGATTTTTCATCACCAAATCTTAAACACCACCATCATACTTTTCCAAGCTCACAAATTTACTTTTTTCAACTATCATGTGATGAGAGCATCCACTTTCAATCACCCATTCATCTTTTTCTTCAACTCGGGCAGCTAGAGCTTTCTCCACATTCATGCAACTAGTAGATTAAATAGGTACCAGATTACTTTCCTTGATAGCAATAAATACAAACTTATCCTCACTTAAATTTCCTTTATCAAATTCACCATCTATCACACCTTCATCAGTACCAAAATAACACTTTCTCTAGAATCGAGGCTTGTTAGATCTTGGCTTAGGAACTCCTTTAGGACACCTTGAGGCAAAATGACCTATCCTATATGGCAAGAAAAAAATTTAAGAGGAAATTTCCCTTTATACTTACCTTCTCCTTTGGCTACCCTCTTGACAAGAAGTACTTCAAGCTCATCTAGTTTTCTCTCTTCTTCTTCAATCTCTCTCATTTCCTACTCATACTTAGACATTTTTCTAGAATAACTTTCCCAGATCATATCTCTGCTTATCTTTCTTGGATACAGTAGCTTTGAATGCAAATTCTATCTTGGGAAGAGATTCACCAAACTCACTTAACTCAGAAGCAACAAGCTTACCAATCAACATGTCTTTGGTTACATTTGTCACAGTTCGGATCTCCTCAACAACAATAGCTTTGTCTTTGTGTAGACATGGAAAATATACCAATCACACTTGATCCTGATTTTACTAACACCGGTTCATACTAAATAATCTCTCTGCTAATCATTTAATTAAATAATCTTTATTTAATTAAATTCATCACATTTCATCTCTTAATTGAATAAATCAATTTTATCTCATCAAGTCACCATCTATTAATTAAATAAATCATTTTTTATTTAATTAATCATATAGTCCCTCTTTTAATTAAATAACTCATTTTATTTAATTACTCTCTAAATTTATTCCATTAAATTAAATAAATTAATCTTTATTTGATTTAATCTAACACCATCTTCTTTAATTAAATAAATCAAAATCTTTATTTAATTAAGTCTAAATCATTTTCCTCTCATTTTGATTTATTTCAATCCAAAAATCTAAATCAAATGGTCAAATCAGGTGATCCCTCATTAAATTAATCAAATCCTGATTAATTTGATCTTAATCCCTTAAATCCTCTAGATTTTTCCACTTGCACATGAAAATACATCTAAATGATTTATTAAATCTTTATTTTCTTTCAACATGGCATAAAAGGAGAATATTCTTCCAAATTTGAAAATCCCTCCAAATGGGATTTATCCTTCCAACAAAGAATTTAACTCCTCTTACATGCATGCACTTGTGCATTGAGCCAAGTGGCATTTGGCCATTGGATGTTGAATGATCCCACATTGCTTCATTTTTCTCATTCCTCCATCTTGTCTTTCTATAAATGAAAGGCTTCTCTTTGTATTTTGGATCCACAATTTGAGTAAACTCACTATACTCAATTTCATCCTCAAGCGTATCTATTTTCATCCATTTTATCAAGATCTTAGCTAGGTTATGTATATTTTTCATCATGGAGCTCAATTGAATCTCCATCAAACTACATCAATCATCAACATTGAATCAAAGGAGTTGGGAAAGGGCCATTTCCTACACACAAATTGGCACCAACTCCCCCATGGGATCAAGAGTTTGATTTACATTCAATAGGATTTGATAGCTTTTGTTTATGTTTTTCATCTCATTTCTCGTTCTTTGCAATTTAAATGGATTTCACATGGAATCTTGATTCTCACTTGCATTTGATCTAATTATGTGTTTGTTTCTTATGTTTGTGCAGGTCTAGGATTGGGGTTCATATTTTGGCACTAGAAGGAGGGCTGGATTGAAAGATTTCATCATGTTTTTTGAAAATTCTATGCTTTTTTTGAGTTTTTTTGCAGCTTTCGGGAAACTCCACCCCTGACAGTCAAGCGATGCTATATTGCACTGCTCCAATCTCCAAACTCCTCTGCTAGAGTCTTCCCACCAAAAAAAATCAAATTTTAAAGTGCACCGTAGACTTTCTAAAATCCAAAATTTTCTACCGATTAAACAGAGCCACAATCGCGGTCTCTATTTCACTGTAGAGCATCGCTCTCAGTAAATAGCGGCATATTGTGCCACTAGCATTTATAAACTCCATCGCACCTACGAACTACGTCATTGGGGTGGAGTAAAGAGTTCAAAATTGGTTTATTTTGACATGTAGTTTTTTGTTTCTGACATTTTGAATTTCTAACCTATTTTTTGTCTCTGTATTTCTTGGTTTTAATTAGTTTGCAGCTTGAGGCAAGGAGAGAACAAAGAGGACTATGACATCATTGTCTTATTGTATTAAGTGTTTTTAAACACTTTAGGAGAACTTCTATCCCTTTCCAAGGATTTGATTACCTTCATGCTTTTAGGAGACACTAAATTTCTTTTGGGCTCTAAAAAGAACACTACAAAAGCTTTCAATTTTGCAACAAAGGGTTAAAAAAAACTTTAGGAAAACTTACTAGATTTGGTTTGAGGTTAAAAATTTAATAAAACAACTTTCATCTTTCCTTTTGGTGCTTTAAAATGAATCTAATCATCTCTTTGAATATTTAAAATAGACATGTGCATCTTTGTTTTGTAATCACTTACCCAAAATAATATCATCAAAAATGACATATGCACTTCTCTCGTGCTTTATAGCAATCTTGAGAATCAAAATTCCTTTTGGTGATCTTAAGTTGTGTAAGTGGTTTCTTCCACATTTCAAATTGGGTTTTAAAAATTGAACCAATTTTGCAAGTGTGAGTGGAGTACATCGCGAGTGTTCTCTTTTTGTTTCTCAACAAAGATTGATCAAACTACGGATGTGATTGCTTTCTTTTGTGTACCTTTAGAGGGATTGAATTGGTGGGAAAAATTACTCACCCCAAAGGAGTGAACCAAGCAGTAATTAGCATAAGCCATGCTTTTCCAAACCGCTATATAAATTTGTGGTTATGATGAAAATCATAAACAATGGGAAGCGGTGCATGATAAATCTCCCCCAATATCTTTATGATGTGTAAAGCCCTTTCTCTAAGGGTTGGGAGATCTCTCACAAGGATTCTATCATTGAATCCCCTAAACTGGATTCCCTTACTATGAACTTTTGTTTAGAAGTCAAAATCCCCAATATTTTTTGACGTAAGGAGGTCGAACCTTCAGAGCCATCCCACATTCTTATGGCTCTTAGTAGAAATGAGAAGTATTCCATGGGAGATTCATGGGTATTGATGCTTGGCTGAATCGAGAAGTGTGTGTCATGGAGGGGAGACAGTGTGGTCAAGCATCTAATCATTCACTAAGAGTAAGTGTAGCTAGATTCATCCAAGTGGAAACTCAACAGATATTTTCTTTTCCATCCTAGGGTTGTGCAATATTTGAGTTAGTTAAACACATTGCTTGGATCCAAAAAATTTGAAAAGAAACATTCACAATATCCTCAAAATTTCAAACCCTTTAGGAAAAGAAAAAACCTTTGATGAATTCAAGTGCCCATGCTTTTTCTAGGGATTTTATCCTTAGAGGCATCTAAGTATTTGGATTTAATCACAATTTTCATTTACTAAAGTCAACATTAGGAAAAATATTCCTTGATTTCTTTGATTTTCGCATAATGGACTTTGTGGGATGAGAAGGAGTTGGGACATTAGAAATCTAGTCTGAAACTTAATCAAGAAGTTTTTGTGGTAAAAATAACTCACTAAGAAAGGATAAGAACAATTGAACCCCACACATGTGTTCTTCGAAATGATTTCCTACAAAATCAAAATCTGCAAACCCAAGTTCAAAAGTATTAGTCCAAGAGTTTGTGAAGAATGTCTTTCAAGGCTTCACGAGGTAAGAGAAAGGTTGGTTTATAATTTTTACAAGATATATTTAAATAAAAAACCTAACTTGCATGAATTTCATTGTCAGCAAAGTCCCGATATTTTTCAAAAAAAATCTTTTCTCACATAGGAAGTATCAAGCGTGTTCTTCAATACAGAGGTCTTGTAAGAAAGAGTTCTACCTAGGTCTATTCTAGGATCAAAATAATCACTCTCACCCATCTCTCAACCATGAAAATAAAAAAATCATCTCACCAACAACTCTTGGAAATATTGAAAATATCATCCATGCTAGACTTTTGGAAAATCAAAATCATCTTGTTTGGTTAGATATGTGGGGATGAATCCTTCTCCACCTATTTGATCAAATTATCAAATCCTTTTGAACAAATTTACCTCTTGATAAAATCCAACATCGTGGGGTCTAGGAGTTCATTATCCAAAATAATCTTATTTGATTAAAGGTGTCTTGAAGAATCCTTCTTTACACCTTTAGTTAAATTATCACCTTGTGTACATGTCTACTCTAAGACAAAATACAACCTCTTAGAGTTTACAAGTGCACTATCTCAAATCAATCAATCCAAATCGAACCCTAAAGTCTAGTGTCTCCTCCAAGGTTTCTCTAGAGTTCAATCATCCACATCATCCATTTTTCCATGTATCTCACCCCCATACTTTGATCCTTAATCATCCTAATTCTTCTCTTTTATTCCTAAAGTTAGATCAATCTAAAGGACTACACATTATTGAAAATCGATCCTTCTTGTATGGTGCAAAAAAGATCACAACACAAGAAGAATATTGAAATTAACAAGGAAACATCAAATTCAAGTGACCTAAGCCAAATTGCTCTTGAAATGAATCCCTCAAGAAAACTCCCTTTACCATCACAAAATCCTCCAAAGGAGGGTCAAGTAGAGGACATCACCAACAACGTCTTAGGGATGACACAAGATGAAATCCTTGAGATGGTCCAAAATCCTTAAAATCATCGAATTGTTAACGCTATGATGGGGTTATATCCCTCCCAATACATGTTGGAATTGGCCAAATAAGGGGCTAAACTCCCTTCCAACTATGACCCAGGCACTCTTGTAGATAAACCTCTTGAGATCATGCCTCCAATTCCACCCATACCTTCATGTCAAAACATCACCAAAAGCATCCCATTTATCACATCATCCATTTCTCGAACTCTATCAATCATTAGCAAGGTAAGCTCAATGCTTCATTCCCTTCAAGCACATCCCCTTGTGAATAACCAAGAGTTGGAAGCAAACACCATATTGGGCTAATCTGCCCCAATAAATCCATTGCACCCATATGTCCCTCTCACATTTCAGAATCAAACCAATTCATCTTCTTTTCATGCAACACCAACCTATCCTCTAGACACACAAACCTCTCTCCTATCACCTCACAAGGAGAAGGTGATTTTTTTGGAGCCAGGGTAGTCTTTGATCCCTCATCATAATCCATTCAAGAGAATGCACCACCCATCTTTCCACCATTTCCAAAATTTCCACCTCTACCACTTACATCCACATCACCCCTTGGGTTGGGCCTTCCTCCTCTACCCAACATCAATCAACCAAATCAAGGCAATCCCCCCATCATGAATCAGATCATCATACCAAATCCTCCTGCTTTTCCACCGATATCATAATAGATGGAAACCATCCAAAAAACCCCAACAATCAACACATCCTCCATTCCTCAAATCTCTCAAAGCATGGTTTCCCAAGGACCAAGCATCTCAATCATGCCATCCACTACTGAAACCCCAATCATCAACACGACCATTCCTCTCATCACAATGGTCAATGCTATTCCTAATCCACCATCACCAACACGAAAAACCAACATGGAAAACTCATTTAGCATCACATTGTAAGTAGCACAACAAGCTACCTACCAAAAGGCACTCCAACAAATCCAAAATTAACAAGCTGCATAGCTAGCTGCCCAATAAGTACAAACGTAATTAACAACACAACAAGCACAACAGGCACAACAGGCACAACAGGCTGCTGAAGCCCAAGTTTTACCACAACAACAACAAGCTTCTCAAGTCGCACAAGCCACATAGGCTGCACAAGCAACCCAACAAGCACATGTTCAAGGTGAAGCCCAATATCAAGCTCAGCAAACACAAGCACAAGCTCAATACCAAGCAGAGTTGCAAGAAGTCCAACAACAAGCCTATCAAAAATCTCGGCAAGATTACCAAGCACAATAGCTAGCGGCTCAAAAACAAGCCTAAAAACAAGCTTTGTTGGCACAACAATAGCATGACCAACAAAAAGGGTTGTTGGCTCAGCAACAAATGTTGATAGTAATCACATAGCAAAGCTTGCAGCAAAACCCCACCAATGCCCCACCCGTCAATCAAACACTGCAACCCCCTCAAAAAAAATTCACTCCACCTCCTGATCCGCAAGACGATGTGACAACACAAATTAAACTACTCTCACAACAGGTGCTTGATCTTCAATCAGGAAAAACAACAAGGACACCTAGGAATCTATGTCCTATCCTTTTAATAGGATCCTTGCAATGATACCATTCCCAAAGGGATTCGAGATCCCTAAATTTGACAAATATCATGGGTTGGGAAACCCTGAAGACTAGATCAGGGAATTCCAAGTACATTGCATGGAAGTAGCATATAATGATACATATCTGATGTGGTTGTTTCCTAAGAGCCTGGTTTGTCCCATCATCGAATGGTTCTCTCATCTACCTACGGGCATCAAAACATGCCAGGAAATCATAGATGCACTCCTCAAGAACTATGCATTCAACATCAACATGAATGTTAGTCTAGAGGAATTATTAGTGCTAAAATAGGGAAAGGGGGAATCATTTTCCTCCTTCCTAGAATGATGGAGATCCAACACCAATCAGAGCAAGTGGGCCATGCTAGAAGAGCAACAAATTTTGCACTATTATTGCCAATCTAGATAAAAAATTGGTATTTTATCTAAAGATGCAGTGCATCACCACATATGAGCAATTGATCCCCAAGGTGCTCAACATCAAAAGGGCCCTTATTTCACAAGGGGGAACACCTAGATATACCGAACATCAAGAAAGTCACCCCTCCACCAGCTATAATGAGAAACCTCACACATGGGTGAAAAATAGGAATGTCACCAATGATGGAGTGGTCGATATCAAGGTCGTCATTAGTGCTCCAAGGTAGAATATCCAAACACATCATCAACCACATAACAATAATCACAATAACATGCAATCCAATGTGGTAACCCAGCAACCACCCCACAATCAAGTCAACAAGGTCAATAATCAAGGAGAACCACCTCCATGAAATAGGTATTCCCCCAAGAGGAAATTCACAACCCTTGGGGAATCAATTGAATCCATCATGAAGGAATTGGTCAATGAGAACCTTATCAAAATCCCCCATATGATAATTACCAAGAGCCCTAGGTGAAACCACCCTGGTATAATGAAAACTTCCTTTGAAATTATCATAAGTTCAAGGGGCATATGACCGCCAACTGCATGAAACTGAAAAATGTCATCCAAGACCTCATTAATGAAAAGATCATAAATGTTGAGCAACTGGCTAGTAATCAAGATTTGAAAATATACATGAATCTGATGCCAGATCACAACCAAGGAAACAACAAGGGGAAGAAAAATTATTACAATGTGAGCTATGTGTATGAAGGAGTTGTTACATGCCTTGACGAAATGGTCACTATTGTTAGCATGAAGGGAGCCAAAGTTAATTATGGAGTCACCACACGTGGTGGAAATGTCACCATTTTTGGGGCATCACAACCAAATAAGACCTCCACCTCAAATCAGAAATCCATCCCTAATGGTTAAAATGTCCTTGACCAGTTAAAAAGAACCCCTGCTCAGATCTCAATCATGAAGTTACTGAAGATTTCAGCCACCCACAGAGAAATCCTTGAGGAAGCATTGGCTTCATCTACCTTCTCCACCAACCTTGATATAGATTAATTCCAATCTATGATCAGTAACATCACCACTCTGAATCTCCTCACCTATTTTGATCAGGACTTTCCCGCCCAGCCATCTCATAATCGTGCACTCCACCTTGAATTCTTGGTTCACAAAAATAAGGTCAAAAGGGTCTTGGTGGATGGGGGTGTAGGTCTCAACATTTGTTCACTCAAGCTTATAAATAATTTGGGAATATCTAAAGATTCTATTGAAAAAGGTAAAGGTATCACAATCAGTGCTTACGACGATGAAGAAAGAGTGTCTCAGTGCACTATTCAACTCCCTATTCAAGTAGGGCCAGCTATAATGGAAACTAGCTATCAGGTGCTTGACCTTGATCTACCATATAACATCCTCCTGGGGCACCCATGGATCCATGGGATGCAAGCAATTGCATCAACCTTCCACCAATGTGTCAAGTTTTCATACCAGAATCAAGAGGTCTCAATCTATGGTGATTCTGAGCCCTTCACCTATTGCAAGAACCTAGAAGCCAAGTACTATAAAGTCCCCCAAATCCCAAAAAATGATGAAGGCCCCTCAACACCATATATAGATCCATCCAACATAGCCTCCACTTTTAGGACAAAGACACCCACCATCCCTAACATATCTAACATCAAGCTTATAATCCAAGACAATGGGTGTGGTGAATACATAATGAAGAAAGGAGCCTTTATAGTCGGGGAGTTACCTCAATCCCCCAGATCCCATAGATAGCCACAACCAACCAATACAACAACTCAAACCTTTAGAGTGGATCCTTCTCGATTCAAGAGTTGGGGAGATCTAGGCCGAGAAGTGGTGGATGAGCAAGACATATCTAGTCTCCTCTATCAAGATGAAAGAAATGTACTAGCCCTTCCTATGGATGATGCAAATAGAGGACTTCAATTAATGTTGGGTATGGGCTATAACAAAAATGGAAGTCTAGGAAAGAACAACAATGGCCGATTGGAACCTATCATTGTTGAGAAACAAATGAAAAATCTTGGCCTTGGGTGTGCCCCTCTGAGTGTAACCATATGTGGCAAAATTCCCCCAGTCAATATTGTCAGGACTCCCCCCAGCTAATGGCAGCCGCCCTACGACTACCAGTATCCACAAGTCTACCCTTAGATAACTTCACCTTTGACATAACTGATGTGTGTAGTAGTGATGACAAGGATACCATAACTGGCTTACCCAGGCTTTTTGAAGACTCCTCCCTACTCATGATTAGCACCCTATATTTTGAGTCGGACCACCAAACCCATGAAATAAACCTAGTCTACCCCCAACTCATCGACTATGACCAACGAGGACTGCCAATTCTGGACATGTTCAAAAATGATGAGGCACTCTCAGAATTCATGGGATTACAAGATACAATACCAAATGGAGATCATAAGGCTAGATTTGACATCACATTGGACACTCAAGCCTATTATGGGGATATGACTGAATCCTTCCGTCGCAAAAGTGAAAAATTGAGAATAATCTCAAGGTCCTTGAGTGAAAACCACACTGTGGCACTGTCTGATCCTAAAATAGTAAAAATAAAGGATGCATCCAATGGTGAAAACCTCTCTAAGGCACCAGAGTATGAAGGATTCAATCTTCTCCTTAGTGCACTTCATCAAGAAAAATCAGTGGTCCTAGCAGAACAATGCAAACCTGTCAACTTGGGAACAAAGGAGCTACCACACATAACCTTTTATGCTGAGTCACTTCTCACAGAAGAACAAGAACTCTTAGCTGCATTCCTGAAAGAAAGAAAGGTAAATTTTGCATGGACTTATGCTGACATGCATGGGATTGATCCAGAGGTGGTAGTTCATCACTTGGCTATATATCCTAAAGCAAAACCTATGAGACAAAAACTAAGAAAGATGCATTCCCAAATAGCCTTGCTAGTCAAAATGGAATTGTAGAAGCTCTTGGATGCATGGTTCATAAGCTCGATCAACTATCTAGAGTGGGTATCAAACCTAGTACCTATTTCAAAACCTACTAGGAGCATCTACATCTGCACTAATTTCAGAGACTTAAACAAAGCATGTCCCAAGGATAACTTTCCACTACCAAACATTGACATGATAGTGGATATGATAGCCAAACACAATATGCTATCACTAATGGATGGGTTCTCAAGATATAACTAGATCATGATAGCAAAGGAGGACCAACACAAGACAATGTTCACATGTCTGTGGGGGACATACTATTGGAATATGATGTCGTTTGGGCTAAAAAATGTAGGAGTAACTTATGAGAGATCCATGACATTAATATTTCATGATATGATCCATAAGATGGTGGAAGAATATGTGGATGAAATACTAGCTAAATCAAAGAAAATATGGGACCACATATCAGCTCTGAGCTCCATTTTTGATAGGTTGGAAAAGTACAAGGTCTGACTCAACCCAAAGAAGTGCATCTTCAGAGTACAATTAGGCAAGCTCCTGGGGTATATCATGTCAATGAGAGGAATCGAGTTGGACCCCACCAAAGTCAAGGTGATCCTCGAAATGGAAGAACCCAGGACACTAAAGAAGCTAAGAGGTCTACAAGAAAGACTCTGGTCTATCTACAGATTCATAGCACAACTGGCAGATAAACAAATCCCATATTCTCATCTACTCCACAAGGGGGTAACATAAAAATGGGATGACAAATGCAACCAATCATTCAACAAGATCAAGGAGTACCTACTCACATCGCTAGTTCTAATATTGCCAATTCCAGGAAAACCATTGATCCTATACATAATAGCAACAACAACAGCTCTCGACACTCTCCTAGTTTAGCATGATGAAAATGGAAGGGAAAGACAAATCTATTACATAAGAAGGACCATGGTAGGACATGAGCTAAACTACACAGCTATTGAAAAATATTGTCTAGCCATCATATTTCCAGCTTAGAAGTTCAAACACTACATGATGGCACATCAAATCAAGATAATCACAAAAATAGATCCACTCAAGTACCTAATTCTCAAAGCAACCCTCACAAGAAGGACAACTAAGTGGGTTATGATCCTAACAAAGAATGATATTCAATATGTAGAGCACAAGGCCATCAAAGGACAAGAAATTGCATATTATTTGGTAGAAGCACCAATGTATGTTGATAATCCATTGGTATCAGAGTTCCTTGATGAATCCATCTTCAACATAAATATAGCAAACCAGTAGAAAATTTACTTTGATGGATCTCACACACAACATGGGTTAGGCGTTGGAATCTTCTTCATAACTCCACAAGGTGATTGCATACCCAAATCTTATAAGTTATCCTTTGCATGCATAAAAAACATTGCCGAATATGAGGCTCTCATTATAGGATTAAGAATTGTTGCACAATGGTGGATCATGGCACTCAAGGTCTATGGGGATTTGCAGCTTATCATCAACCAAGTCAATGGTGAATACCAAACAAAGGACGACAAGCTAACTCCATCAGGGATAACTTTAAGAAACTCCCCCCTCCGCACAGGTGTAAAATCCTAGCAAATCCGATATACTTCCTAATGAAAAATATTATTTCTATTGGCAATTTTTTTCGTTTTACGGGAAAAAAATAAAATCCCATTTGGCGAATCTTTTATAATCCCTGGAAGTTCATGGAAAATCTTGGCAAAATTGCAAATTTTTTTAATAGAATAAAATATTTTTCATTGGCGAATAAAACTGTTTTTCAAACCAGAATTGTTTTTCCATTGGCGATTAAAACCTTTTTTCAAAGAAAAAAATATATTTTTATTGGCGAATTACAAAGAATCTCAAAATAGTAAAAAAATCTATTAGCGAAATAAATAGATATGCCAACGAAAAATCATAGGGATCATTCATTGAATGTTCGATGGATGACTGTAGTTGCATTCCAAAAGTAAATCTCTGAAGCACTAGACTTGCGATTTGAAACCTCCGAAATAACACTATGACCATTAGATGCGGACATGTGGCGAGATCAAGGCTCATCGCTCATCACTCATTCTATCTTTTCAATGCCTCGACATTGTACATTTCATTTAATTGAAATTCTCATTCTTTTTGAAGAAAGTGTGGTTGTCCTACTACTAGTGCAGACAGTGGCAGCGATTAATGCCATATGTGATATGAACATCTGAAGCAATTTCTTGGACAACCCATAGCTTTAATGAGACAAGATTTGTAATGATTTCATAGTGTTTGAACTTTGAGTGATTTTGACAGCTTGTCAGTTTGAGGTAGAGTTCAAGTTGGCACGTAGCAAGACATCAATCAAATTAGAAATTTTAATTATACAGGCTGGTAGCGGCACTGGTGGACCATAAATAGGGATAGTGATTCAGTGATTAGTAGATAGTGCCATAAGGGTTTTTATTTTCTAGGGTTAATAAGGATTCACGAAGAAGATGATGCAGTATTGGGGATACTGTAAATTCTCCTACCTACAATTATTTAGTTACAGAGTAATCATTAAAAGATGAATTTCATTCAAGTTTAGAATGGGTGGAATTGGAAAGAAGTTGATTTGGTTAACCTGAATTTTAAGACAAGTTTTGAACCAGGATGAGGAGCTCTGATGGAGATAAGTGCTATCCCAATGTATAGAGGCTACAGGTAAAAGATGGGAGTATATTTGTTTCTCTTCTTGTATTCTAACAGCTCCCATTTCCCCAGCATGGTTGGTCATGCAAGCCCCATGCATTTATTTTCAAAGAGACATTCGTATTACATCTTTTGTATGACTCTGGTTCATGAAGGGGATAAGTACATTTTGTATCTTCATAGCTCCCATTTCCCCAGGACTGATTGGAACCGCCTTTCCCCAAGATGGTTGGAAAATCCACTAGTAGAAGTTTGGAATCATGAATTTATTTTCAGAGCCACATTTATTTTTAGAGATAGATGTGTAGTAAGTTTTCAGCAGCAAAGCTTGGAAATTGGAATCAATTTATAATCCATTGTAACGAGCAACAACTTGGAATAAATTATTAAATTTTGTCCATGTAAAGTACTAAAGTGACACACTGACATATGTTATTTATACAAAACAGGAGCTACAGTGCTACTTGTCTATAAAAAGATATGTAATAATGTGACATTGAAATTCAGTTGCAATAAAATAAATGGTTGTGTTGTGTTATTCTTGATTCCTTGAATCTTTGTTATTCATTTATGTTTAAGAGTAAAGAGTTATTTTCTGAGTTCGGAACTTGAGTGTCTATTAATAATTTAATATATTCAAATAATTTTTTTTTCTTTTGAGAAATTAAGTAATATACTCTATGTAATATGCACTTGAGAATTCATGGTTATATCGGGCCATCGGGGGAATGCAATCATTCGTTCCACTAATGTTTATGTGTTACAACAATGTGCTTAATTTTGTTGACTCTATCGGTATATCAAGGAGCGCACCTTATGAGTCTTAGAAAACAATGATAATTATTAGTGATAAATATAAAAACCTACTGTTATAATTAACAATTAACAAAACTTTCTAAAATCGTATTAAAAATAAATCTTGTTAAATATATTTTAAAAATTAAAAATAATTATGTTTTATTTTGAAAAGATTCTAAATTAATATATATTTTTATAATAATATTATAAATCACATATATTAATATAAAAAATGATGGCTATTAATATTATAAAAAAGTAAAAAGTTTCTAAATTCATATTAAAAATATTCAAAAAAGTTATATTCTATTTTCTTTTTATAATAAAAATTATAAAATGATATATATTATAAATTAAAATACTATTTAATAATTTTTACGGTTTAATAAAAATATAGCAAGTCAAACTATATGGTCTAATAAATTTTATAGCTATAATATACGGTCTAAATTGAAAAAACGGTCAAATATTTAATAGACCATCAAATTCCAGGCTTGTTGTCAACTGTCAAGTGATTAATGTTTATTTTTAAAGTTAATATCATAAATTACTCAAGTTTCAACCGTTGGATGAACATTTGATATATGGTTGTAGTTGCATTCCGTAATAACATGCAAAGAGCGATGGGCTTCCCAACTTAAACCTCTAGAATCACCCTATAACCGTTAGATTTAGAAAGATCAATGGTGAAGAATTTGCAACTTGTAGATGTAAGACATGTCATTCACTTTAATGTTCCAATTTCAAGAAACAAAGCATTTAAAGCACTTTGTACTGCTAAGTGTCAACTGTCAAGTGATTAATTTTTATTTTTAAACTTTAAAGTTAATGTCATAAATTACTCAAGTTTCAACCATTGGATGAACATTTGATGTATGGTTGTAGTTGCATTCCGTAATGAAATGCATAGAGCGATGGGCTTCCCAACTTAAACCTCTGGAA
Organism: Sequoiadendron giganteum; assembly: GCA_007115665.2. Lineage (NCBI taxonomy): Eukaryota > Viridiplantae > Streptophyta > Pinopsida > Cupressales > Cupressaceae > Sequoiadendron > Sequoiadendron giganteum. Next base: position 289,638,205 of record CM021107.1, read on the forward strand.
TCACCCTATAACCATTAGATTTAGAAAGATCAACAGTTAAGAATTTTCAACTTGTAGTCTTGTAGACCTAACTCCTAAGACATGTCATTCACTTTAACATTCCAATTACGAGAAAAAAGAATTTAAAACACTTTGCACTTTGAAATTGTACAGTGATTTTTAAAGTCTTCAATCTTCAGATTGCTCATTGGCCATTGCAGTGCACCACCCTGTTTTGGATTCCACAGTTCCACTTCCAACAATGCCATTCCAATTTTCAAGTGTCGGGACTCAGAATCTGGGTAAGTGAAAGAATTCCTACAGCTACATTTCATCGTTTGACATTTCTTAAAATCTTATTTTGTCAAAGTTTGAAGTTTGGTTTTAGACTTTAGAGACTCAAGAATTCATTAAAATTAAGGAGGACTAATAGGTATTACTTATTAAGGAATTCAAATTTCACAACTTCACATTTGTACAAGCATGTCTACCACTAGTACCACTAGAGCAATGTCCAATTAAAAAATACATTATGCGGAATTGCTTAAAACCCCAGGTTTCACCGATGGGTACCATGATATTTATGATCCTAAAATCTATGGTAGGCATACCTCAGAACTTAGATTTTCATCTCAGAATAAGGCTATAAAGCAAACAAAAGTTGATAGTATCAGTGCACTGTGGGTAACTGGATTAGGGCGCATGATGTTACATGAAGTTTTCCCTTGCCCAAAATTTATCATGGTCTGTGCCGAAAATTATGATGATAAGAAAAAAGCAATTGTTAATAAAGATAACCAAGAAGAATTGTTATCCATTAATGGAAAAGAACTTGGAAAAGTGTTGGGGTTCACAACCGAAGAATTTAGAAACCACCACATTGACCTAGAAAAGCTTGCTAGTGATTATGAAGCAGTGGAAGAAAGGCTGAAAAATGATTTCTTAAATAAAATAGTTAAGGATAGAAAAAAATTGAAAGGTGATTATAAGCCTCCTTATAATTTGGATTTTTTTTAACCATGGGTTCAGGATACTATTTCCATGCTAGCATTTTACCTCGGTTTGGATAGCAATTTGGAAGTGGGTGCAAGCCTCCTTGAAATGGTATATAATATCCATTATGCTGATGAACATGTCAAATATAATTATACTCAACACATTGTAGAATCCATGCATAAACAATTTTTAATGATTAAAGCAGGTTCCACGAAGACATTTAGGTTCACAACCTACTTGTGCTATATATTTCTATTCAAATTTAGAGGAATGTTTTAGACCAACAAGCTTCAGATTCAACCCTACAGTAATGCAGAGGAAAATAAAATGGCTCTAGTATATGAATGGACCACTGAGATAAGGATGCATGATTCTCAAAGGAACTACAGTCATTTTGTAGACTACTTTTTGGCTCCATTGCATAAAGTAATTACAAATAATCCAATGCCTAGATTTCTTATGTCATGTAGAAATTGCATGCAACTAGGAAAAGAAATACAATTGGCTGATTAGTACTTAATGGAAGAATATACTGTGCTAAGATTTTATGGATTGGGAGTACAGCCATACAAATTTCCAATACATGTGACAAAAAGGGTTTTTGCATTGGAATATGTAAGGCAGGTGCAGAGTGCTGATGAACTACACTTTCTCAATAAGCAAAAGAAGACCTTATTTCCTTCTTTACCTTTTTCATGAGGAGGGTTCACATTCGAGAGAAAAGCATTTAGTGTGGCACATAATCTTTTGAATTTTTTTGAATTTGATGCTATCTGTCACTGGCAGTATGATCCATGTGATATCATTAAATCAATGATTGTGGCCAATAGGAATGTTGCAAATAGAATTCAACATCAAAGTAAACCCTTGCTTGAAAGCTTGAGAAACAAGGATTCTTGGGATGAGGTCAAAATAGCAATGGAGAAAAGTGGTGTTGAGAATGGTATTTCTTTTGAACAATTGTCAGCAGAAATTATGGCATTGCACCGAAAGACAATCAGGACATACAAATTTTTTTATGAAAAAAGTGATAAACCATCTAGTAGAGTAAAAATTCCAAGTTCTCTAGAGTCGGAAGTTATAGATAAAAAATGGTCATGATCAAAAATTACTGCCTTTTGGTCTATGAGGAAGGACCTAGGTGATCCAAGAGCTCTTGTAGAGTATGATGCTAATGAAGAAGATGAAGATTTTAGCAAATTTTGGAATATAGAGCATCCTGATGAACGTGATGAATCTGATGATGATATTGATAGGGAAGAAGAAGAACAAAGCCATGCAAATTACAAACCTAGTTTAAGTGAGGCCGCAAAAGAAGAATATACTCCAACATATACTTCAGGAGCAGCCATACTTCAAAAAATTGGTTATGAAGGTGGTCCTTTGGGGTCCAAAGGACAAGGCCCTTGGACAATACAAAGTGTTGAGCATATTAAAACAGTTGATAAATCTGGCCTTGGGCTTGGAGGTGAAAAAGTAGACCAAGGGGATACAAGACAAAATCAATTTGTTAGAGCTTCTAGTCCTCATCCTCATGGTCAGATACAATCACAACTAGGACATGCCCTTGGTGGACAGCTTAGTGCAACTAGGAGTGCCATTGGTGTTGATGGTATGGTTAGTATTACTAGTAGTGGTCAACATGTGCTACAACAAAAAATTACACACAACACCAAGAGGAAAACAATAAAAGATACCATAGAAACACCAGGGGATCAAGGCAATCAAAAGAGGTAAAGGATTTTCCTAGGTCCAAGTCACACTATCAGTGGATCCACCACAAAGGAGTTATTTCTAGGCACTCCCCCAATTCCAGTTAATGTGGGTGTGACATCATTAGAAACTACAAGTACTCCTATTCCTTTTCCATTCAAGAATTCCATTGTTCCTGCCTCCCTAGGCTATGATTTCATTGAAGAGTTTAAAAAGAAATCAGACTTGAATAAAAAAGAAAAGAAGCAACTTATGGAGAGTGCATCTGCTATAACTTCAGAGCATGCAACAACCATGGTATTACCCACATTTTACACAAATAAAGAAATCATAGAGTACACAATTGTTGTTCCCATAGTTCAAAACAAACCAACAAATCAGATGGATCGATCTAAATACCAGGTAACCAATTTTCAATTGGATTTTTCTAGCCTGAAAAATAATGACAAAATTAATGTATCAAAGAAGAACAATGAATTGGTGTACACATCATTGCTAAATCAAGATAGAGAGAAGAAAAGGTTGTAGACCCAAATATAAAAGTTACAGGAAGACCTAGCAAGTGAGAAAGAAAAGAGGAAAGCAACAAACAACAAGAGCAATGAATTAGAAAAAAGAATAATAAAATATGCCTCTACATCTACAAGAAAAGAGGATATATCAAATGAGAGAGAAGTGAATGACCTAAAGCGAAGGCTAGATGAGAGCAACAAGAAATATGATGATGAAAAATCCACTTCAAAAAAATTAAGACTAAACATTGCGAATGGAAATGCACAGTGGGAACAAAAATTGGATAAACAGAGAAAAAAAATTGAAAGATTGGAGATAGAGCTGATGGAAGCAAAAGAAGAAATTAAGACTTCTCAAAATAAGCTTTCCACATTTTGTAGAGATACAGTGAGGTATATGAAACAAAAGATCCGGGATGAAATAATGTAGAGGTTTGATAATTTGTGTGACATATTTCAACTGATTGATGCTATCAGACAACATTATAAGAAGCTCAACAAATATTTAGTGGACAACAAAAAGGTGTTGGAATTAGAGAAATATTCAAATCAAATTCTACAAATAGTCTACAAAGCTAGTGACAATGATTTGAAATCAAAAGGGATTACTAATCAGATTGAATCGTCAATGAAGTTGTCATCTATCATTGAAAAGTGTTCGAGAATGTGTGGAACAAAGGAATATTTGTGTTTGGTTGTAGATAGGATGAAGGTGGTGGATGAAAAGGTATGGAACTTCACAGAACTTGGTTTTCCAGAGGCTTTTGACACAAATGAGTGATTCATTGGAAAGGATGGTTTTAGAACGAAGATGGAAGGTGCAAGGAAGATTGATTTGGACCAGTTTCCTCAGAACCCAAATGTGAACTATTTGGATTCAATCAGAACATTGATAGCCTTGAATGCAAAATTGACTGAAGAATTCAAGACAAGTTCCACTTCTAATTACAATCATGAAATTTTAACAAAACTTCAATTCAAACAACATCATTTAGAACAAATGGCAATTCCACCTCCTGAAGAGTGGAAGTTGCTAGAAAAGGTGATACAGTGACTTGATTTTTTATTTTCAACCTTTGATAATATGAGTTTCCAAGTTCCAACTCAGCTCTGTGCAAACTTGTCTTTGGGCATTGGCAAGATTTTGCATTACCAATGCCAATATGTACTCCTTCATGTGAAATTCAATTAAAAAGCTCAAATTCACACTTCAGTAATGTGATGATGTTCAATTATTTGTATTATTTATTTTATCATTTGAACTACTGATGAAATTGATGGAACTTCTATTTTTTCTCTCTGAATTCCTCTTTGTCTTGACCTTGTCCTGCTCTGTTAATGTGTCATATTGTTTGGGAAAGAACCTAAGGTTGGGGTTTTTATTTTGGTTTTCATGAAAATCCTAATGTTTTATGTAATACCTTGGGTGAAAATCTATTCGGATGTTACCTTTTTTGGGTGGGTTTTGTTGGTGTTTTTTAAAGTAAACCAGGTTTGTCTCCTAATCTACCTGTGGAATTGCTAATTCCAATCAAGGGCAGCTCGGAGGATCTAGACCAACTGATGAGGATTTTAACCGTAACATCCTACACTTCAGGCTCTGCAAAACCCAGGAGGGTGCTCCCCATAATGTGTTTATGATCTCTACACCGAACTCATAAACAATCATTAAAAATTAACAGATAATCCCGTCAAATAGCTCAACAGAATAGGATAATACTAAAATGAGTTGGCATTTCACCAATAATATCAACTACTTGGAGCATTAGATGATTACAACATTATTTCATAACTTACGATAGTCATTTTATTTGAAATTTGGTAGCAAGCTCTAAGTAAAGACATACAAACAGGGGACTTCACAAACTCATACAATTTAAACTAGTGCCATATACCATTGGGGAGTCAAATTCATAAACATTTAAAATTTAACAACAAATTCAAATACATAGCATATAACATTCCTAGCAATATTGCATTACAATAGTGTCAATCCATATCCTAACCCAATACTTCTTACTAAATCCCTTTACAAACATATCCATCCATGATTCCATCCAAGCATTTTAATTAATTCCTTGAATTAAAGCCAAAATGGAAAACATACACACCAGAGCAGTGAGATGAACACCATAATCCTTGATTATACTATTTAAAATTATGATATGTTTATGCAAAGGAGAGACATGAGCTCGAAATATAAAATCATAACTCAAATTCTAGTACTATTGTAAAACATCAAATCTTTATAGACCTAAAACCCCATTACCGAATAACCCCAAACCTAAATTTTATTAATATTGAAATAACTAGTTCTTACAATCTATTCTGCAACTATACCTAGACTCGACCTCAAAATATCTAACTTGCCAACCCCTATTTCTGGCCTTGAAATCCTTCTTATAGAAAATGAAGGAGAAAACAAGCATCGAGCCATAAATTACACGTCATTGGTCAATTGGACCGCTATGTGCCAATTCAAAAATATGATTAAAACCACTGAGTCCCAGAGCATCTTTCCATTGTTTACACTCATTACATAATAGCCACTACATTAGCTATATCTCAAAACCTGCGCCAAAGTTGTCATGGAAGCAAAACCATAATCAGTTATACTATAACCGCTGAGCTGTTAGTTGCCGGTAATAGACATTGTTTTACTCCTCTTTGGTTAAGTACTTGTCCACCCATTTATGGTATTCCTCATCCGTTGGCCAATTAAAATTCACCACCTTGATCACCCTAGTATCATAAGGTGTGTACTTCACCGCAACTTGGTTAGCCTCTCTCTCAAAAGACTCTAAGAATATGATGGTATTAATTATTTTATCCATACTGCTCACCAACAAGTCATAGTCCCAATCATCACAAATCAATTTAATTTGTGCATCAATAACCTCTTCTTCCCTATCTTGCCACTGCAGCAATGTCTTAATATTTCCCTATGCATCTATTATATCTGGTAGAAAAGTATCATTCCAGTCATCAAAACTCTTTACCAGTTCTCTAATTTTTCTACTCAAATCATCAGGTAGGGCTTGTAATCCCTTCAATGATTTCAGAAAAATTTGAGTAGGCTTCAATGACTGAGGCTTATTTTCTACATCAAACCTAGAATCCTTAAACATAACATTTAAATTAGTGACCCGAGGGATCCACTTCTCAACCAAAGGCATCACTACTGCCTGATCTCTATTAATGTTTTTAATTCCACCCAAGAACAAAGAATACAAAGAATGTATAGATGGCAACCTATAATCAACCTTCTCATTTAGATGCATCAAAATGGTGTCAACCACCTTATTGTGTTTAGCAATTGCATCATCCTCACTTTCCTTTAGGGTAGCCTACAATTATGTGATTTTATTCAATATTTGCTTCTTGGTAGGATCCACAGAATACTCAACTTCCTCTTCAATTGGCTCTGGTGCAGGGCTAAGAGTAGGTGTCTAAATGGGGGACCTAGGAGTAGAAATGATTGGGCTATTAAGGGGAACTAACCCTGAAGTAGTGGGTAGTGCTCTGATACCAGGGGAATTGGAGGATTCTCCTACCTACCCATATTTAAGTCTATCTACTTCAGACTGCATCTCGACATTCCTCTGCTGTATTCTACTATATTCCCCAATTATTATGTTGTATTTCTCCATCAGGCTCTTCTTTTCAGCTTCCTCCCTTTCAGTTGTCTTTTGGGCCAATTTGGCCACATTCAATGTCAAGCTTGTGGCTTCTATTGTTGAGGTTTCAGAAGCTCTCTTGATGATGAGCCCTCCCCTTAGACTTGGGACAATATCAGCCACATTTGGTTTTCTACCCTGGGGTGCCAATGCCCATATGGCTAGAGTTTCATATTCCTCACTAAAAGCAAAGTCTTGTAGAGCTTCCTTAACCTCTTCCTCACTGTTTTGCATAGGATGCTTGGACTGTAGGATAGCATTGAATGCTACAGCATCAACTATGTCCCATTTAGGCAGAAGTAAGACACCAGCCTGAGTCACAAGTCTCCTTCCTTCCTTAGGAGTAATGCTTTTGAATTCCTCCATTAGTTCGGCCTTAACTTCATCATCATTCTCCTATTCATACCTATTAGGTCTTGAATCTCTCCTTCTCTTGCATTTATCCTGATATTCCTCTAACTTCATTCTCCAAATTAACTGCAAGAATATAGGAGTCTTCACGAAGGCATCATCATCTAGGAATGCCTTGCAGGCCTCCATCCTAGCATCTTGTACACACTGCCCCTTTATATCGATATCAGTTAATGCCAATTGTGTTGATCTAGGAGGAGAAGGGATACCAACCTGAATGTCTTGATTAGTTATAATTATTTCATCCATCAGAGCCTCTTGTGCTTCCTCAACCCTTTGCCTCTTTAGGCTTGGCTTTGATAGTAGCTCTACAGGATCATTTCTTGGTGGTGAATCTAGGTCCACAATCCTTATCCCTCCAAGTTTCTTGATCCCTTGACCCGGTTGTGATGATGCTTGCATTATTTGTTTTCCTCTTTTATCTCCTACCTCCTCATCACTGCTATCATCTCTCTTCCTCTTGTATAGAGGCCTGTCCTCTGCTGGCTGATAAGTTGGCCTTGTTTCTTTAGGCCTTGCCTCCAGTCTCTGAATTCCCAAGTCCACTTCCAAATTGACTTTCTTGGTTTTCAAGGTGCTCATGATATCTTTGAAGTTATTCATTAATAAATCTATTAGTTTGTGAAATGGAGTGAACTCCATCAGTGGATCATATTTTGGATCCATTTTATGCACCATAGCCAGCAGTTTCTCATAGGCAATCCATTTCTCTTTATTCAATTCCTGCCTCCTCAAATCAAACTCATTTTTGATTAGATCCTCAGGAAAATTGAAAACATGTGCAAACTTGACACCTTTAATTTATTGCCTGAATAGGGAAAATAATCCCTCAGGGTCATGCTGCCTCATAGATCCACTCTTCAAATGATAATGATCAATAAATCTTCCAAAGTGGACCCATCCTCCCTTGGAAAAGACAAAATCTAAAACAACAGTATAATCAGGGAACAAAGTCCCTTTTCCTTTCCCTATCAAATTATCCTCATGAATGCAACCTAGTTGCCACATGAACTCGAAAAATCCCATCCTTGATCGTACATTATATGGGAGAATGTGAGGAGCTCCTTGGAAACCATAAACACTTAGGATAGTGCTTACGGGGTATAAAATGATGCCACCCTAGTTGTGGCACACCTTCAAATCAGGCTTCCTCACTTTGGGTTAGAGGAAATCATGCAAATCCTAAGGGACCCTTGGCACATTTACCACCAATCTAGCTCTAAGTCTAGAAGAAAAATAGTTATCAAATTGCACAAAGCTAGCACCTCCCCTATTGCAAGACAAATCTGCACTCCAAACCTGTACTGGTAATCTTTCTCCATTCACTTCTTGCCTCAACTCCATTTTATCTGAGAAGAAGTTGACATTCTTGTACAGGAACATATGCATTAATAGGGAGTACCAAAAGAAAGGAGTACCAGTGTCCCCCATATGCAACTTCAACAAACCCTCATGTATCTTTTCAGCAAGAAAAGATGCATAGTTGTACACTATAGAAAAATTGGGATGCTGAATCTGAGCCCCCATAAACATATAAGCAATGGGCACCATGGTATTAGGGCTGAAACCTAAAATCTAGCAAAGTGAATAAAATGTTGCCAAGAAGTGATCAGCAAAATAGCTCAGCCTGAAAGGCTCCTGATTAGTTGGGCCGATGTGAATCGTTGAACTACCTGCCTTGGCTAAATGAGGAGGAATCAATTTTGATCTAAAAAGAGGTTGTGACCTGGCATATTCCTACTTCATTTCCTCAAAATCTACCCAAACTAAGAATGGGCTATACTCACTCAAATCAAAAACCTGTCGAATCTCATCTACATTTATATTCAGTAGAGCCCCACCATCATTATCCATGATAATCCTTGTAACATGATTATATCATGCTGCCACTACTCTGAGTAGGTCAATATCAGGAAATACATTTGGTACAACTAGTTTCCCCATATCGTACCTCCAGCCATTATAGAAAGGATGAGGCACATTTCGCTGCCCATACCATCTCCTAAACATTCCTAGGCCCATCATTTGGACCCTAACATCTACAATATTATAGGTTTTACACCTTAGTCCCTCGCTTAAGGCTTTCCCATTCATTAAAACCAAACCCCTCTTCTTGTCGTTTGTTGATAGCAGGAATTGATCTAGGAAATCGTCATATAAATTCTTTTGCAAATAATCAATATGGCCATAATACTGCTTTGATGGTGCCATTTCGAACAACCAGGGCTTCTCCTAAAATCAAATTCTTGAACAAACTAGGGCTACCCAAAACAAAATTACACCAAAACTTTGCAATTTCCCACAATTCAAAAGAACTAGTAACCTTACAGTATTAATCAACAAGAGCCCTGACCAACACAATACAACCCTCCACAAAAAACACATTCAAATAGAAATCATGGCATAGAAGGTAACTCATGGGATTTCCAGCCTTGCAAAAAAGTAAACCTCACTGTAATTGCTTCAAAAACTCAATCTCTGGGTCTGGACCGGTTCAAAAACATTTGAATTCCTTTGTGGTGAAGATAGAATGGAATTAACTACTTAAAGCCGATGAAAAATGGCTAGTATATGTCTCATCCTCCATTAAAGCTCACATGCATACCATGCCAATGGCTTCAATTGTATTTGATGCAAATTTAAATCCTCACCTTCAATCTCTTATTCCTGTCAGATCATCAATGATCAGAAGACCATCTTCAAAAGGTTGATAACATCTCCATGTCATTATCGAGGACCCACCATAATACACAGTGCCAAAGGAATATGCGTGGCATCTGCCCATGATATCGCAATCAGTAAAGACCCTTCACTTTAGGATCACGCGATGGCAGGCAACCATTGATTCCCTCCATTAGCGATCATGATCATTCACAACAATGAGCAACACCAAAACCTATTCGTCGAGCAACTTTTCATCAAGGTTAAAACATCACCGTCGATCTCGAGCACGTGCATCTCACATTTGGTTTAGTAACCCACTCTATAATGTACTAAAGTCTGATACAAATATTAAGCACTTTATTTACTCCTTTTCAGCATCGACAACTTGAGACACATGGCGCCCGCCCATGATATCGCAATCACCAAGCAACTAGTAGTGATGTCATTGCGAGATTGCGGGAATGGTCAAGATCAACCATAGGGAGATTGACGGTCACTAAAAATAACCCCTACAAAATAATACAATTACTTAAAATAAAAGAGGGGAAGGGGACACCGCCTAGGACACCAACAAACGATGGCTCAAAGTTGTTCTAAAACATAGGGCATGGTCCGACCCAAACTTGAGAAATAAAAGGTCAGGTGAAATATTTAGCATTTTTATTAAAAGGGGCCTAGCCTAGATGATTCAATGGGACATAAGTTGTTTTGAAACCACCCTCAAAAAGGTAATGTCAGGAAAGACCCAACCCAAAGATATACATTATATGGAAGGTTACTAAAGCGGCTGTGAGATGCACATGCTCAAAATCAACAGAGGCGTTATAATCTTGATGAAAAAGTTGTTCAATGGTTATGTTCAACAACAATGACTATTATGAATGAAGACGATTGCCGATGATGGAGATCAACGGTTGCCCACCATCACGTGATCGGAAGATGCAAGGTGTTTATTGATTGTGATATCATGGACGAGCGCCACATGTATTCCTTTGGCGATGCATAGTGTGGTGGGCCCTTTGTGCTGAGATGGAGATTGCATCAGCCTTTTTGAAGGAAATCGTTCGATGCTTTGACAAAAGTGATGGATCGATGGTTGGGATTTGAATTTGCATCAAATGTGATTGGAAACTTGGAGCCTTTTGCGCAGCATGCAAGTGAGATTTAATGGCAGATGAGACATTTTCTGGTGCAATTCGATTGAAATTAAGTAATTTTCCTTCGTTCTATTTTATCACAAAGTTATAACAGATTTTGGTTGTGTCTTGATGACAGTTTTGGGCCACTTTTGGTGCAAGTTTCTTGAGGTTTGGCAGCTGGCCAATGCATCAACCATTTTCTAGTGGATGGGAAAAACAAGAAGATTCTCATGGGACTCAGTTGTTGTAACAAATTTTTGAAATATCACAGGGGGGTCCAAGTGACTGGTGACATGTGTATTTCTGGCCCAATGCTTGTTTGCTCCTTCATTCTCTATAAGAAGGATTTCAAGGCCAGAAATACGGGTTAGCAAGTTGGATAATTTTAGGTCGAGTCTAAGTAAAGTTGCAAAGCGAATTGTAAAGGGCATGTTTTTTTAGTGAAAATGTTGTTTTAGATTTTGTGTCATTCTATAGTAGGTTTTAAACTCATTAGAGTTTGATGTTTCAGGATAGTACTAGTATCTGAATGGAAATTACTCATTTTGAACTCATGTCTCTCCATTGTATAAACATATCATTATTTTTAATAAAATGATCAAGGGTTATTTTGTTCATTTCTAAGTTATGGATGTTGAACTATTAGTCTGTTAGCTTCATGTTATGTTTTGACTAAAAATCCTAATATGATTCATGAAGTGCAATATAATATAAAATATCATGGAGACTTGGAGTTCAATATAAAATATTAAATAGAATATCTTGATTCTTGAACTTGAAGTGCAATGATTCACAATTTATTTGAATACAATATAAAAAATCATCAACTACTATTTGGAATATAATTCATATAGTGCTTGAGTGCAATATAAAATAATATTATAAGATATCATGAACTTGAATTGCAATGATTCACAATTTTCATTTAATATAATATAAAATATCATCAACTACAATTTGGACTTTGGAACAATGGAAACTGATTCAAAAAGTGCAGTAAAATACCTAACACCTACTAATTCTCTTCCATTTCCCAAATGGAGTGACGGTCCTCAAACCGATGCTCATCTTCAAATAAAGTAAAAGATTCATTTTGATTCAGAGACTGCTTTGCACTTTGTTCGGCCTGTGTCTAAAAATCAACATTCATTGTTTGATTTGTGTCAATTTCAATATCATTGTAATCTTGATCTATCCCAAGCCCACTGCCACTGCCACTAGTACCACCACTAGTACCGATAGCTCTTGGAATTGGAGAGCATGTGTTGCACAACCCGGCCCCTCTTCTTTCACATGTGGACCTCCAGATTGCGAGTGCCCTTTCAAAAGGAAATTTTTTGACATTATACGTAGTTCCTTTCATCCTCAAGCAATTTTCCAAATTCTTGTCCAATTTGTTTCTTAACTTTGATTTCGAAAACCCCAATGTATTGAAAACTCTCTGATCCTCCACCAACCCCAATATCATTGTTTGACATAAATCAGCAAGTTTGAAATATTCAGACATCAAACCACACAATATTTCACTCTGACCTAAGCTTGTCCAAACCTTTTTTATTGATCCCAGTTCAAAGGCCTTCTCCTTGCCCATGGAATCAGACTAGTCCCTCATAGCTATTGTAAAACTCTGACATTGCTTTCTAAGCTTATTTTCATTTAAAATTCCTTCTATTTCCTGCTCATTGTATGTTACCTTTTTCGAAAACTGTTCGATCACGATTTTTACTTGATCATGAAAATATTTTGGGTTATCTCGGTTTACCCAAAATTGAGGATACACAATACCCATGGCTTCAATTATTTCATGTCGAGGGAATCTTTCACGAATCTTTGAGGAAATAGATTTTGCAATTTCCTTCAAATTATCACTAACAGATTTAACAATATCATTAAAATCTTCCTCATTAACAGGTACTTCTTTTCTAGAGCACCTGGCTATCTTACAATGGTACATTGGTATCTCATATCCACGTACACAAATACATAAGTTCCCGCTTGCATTAAACTATAAATAATTATCAAGATTATTCAAATCAGTAATTTTTTGCCACATCAAATAATTTGCGCCTTCTTGTGTTAGATCTAGATATAGATGATTGAGGGCCAAGCATGTAAGTTTACGTAGATTGGCATATTCATAAATATACATAGTTCTATCTTGGGCTTTCTTCACAAGATTATTCATCTCATCTAGCATGGGAAGAAGAATAGCTAAGTTCAAGAGTGTCTCTATATCACTTAACCTATGTAAGAGTCCAAGAGCTTTGTCTACTATGCTGTGATGCTCGTACATCAACCCAATCAAGAATTGATATTCTGAAAGAAATCATTGCACTAGTCCATGCAAGGAGATCCATCTGGTATCAAAATCCTTGAGAAGCTTGTTTCTAGGTGTTATTCCCTCAGCAAAATGTTGAAATTCAAGGAAACATTTGGGACTTCGACAGAAGTATGCGTGGATCTCGTGAACTAGATTTTCAACTTTTGATATTGTTGGAAACTTGCTTACAATTTTAAATGCTAAATTCATTATGTGGTCCATGTAGTGAATGCCAAGCATGTATGGTGCACAAGTAGTTTGTAAATTTGTGCAAAGACCGCTCCTTTGACCTTGCATTACTGCAGCTCCATCAGCTCCTACACACACCAATTTTTTTGGCAATTGTCAACACATCCAAACCTGCAATTTCATTCAAATATTTCTTGACTAGTTCAAATAGATTTTGCGATGTTGAACTGTCCTTCATTTTATGAACACAAAGAAGATGATCTTGGCGAACATGTTGTTCTATAGTATATAAATGCATACAAACCCAAGAAATATTGTCTACCACAGTAACTTCATCTAAAGATAATGCAATGAAATTTGACTCTTTTAATTTCTCCTTTAAATCTTGCTTTTCCACTGCAGCAAGACAGTTTGCCCATTCCCATCTAGCGTTTACTGACCAATGTGAGAAGGGAAAGTGGGGAACACTCAAATAAGATAATAAATCAAAATATTCTAGGTAGTCTGTCATAGGATGCACTGTGGACAAAATATGAAAAACAACTCATATGAATAGTTTTTGACAGATTTGTTGCTGCCATGGCTATTCCAAAATGAGCCTCAAGTGTACCTTCACATTTTTTAATCTTCAACATTCTATGGTTAGGCTCTCCATAATATATGACATACTTAACATGAAGACATTCTTCCTTTGATTTCCATCGTACGACTGATTGTTCCTTTTCGTCTATGATTTTATTTTCGTAAACTTTGCCGATATGCTTTTCTATAGTGTCAAGCTTTAGTTGCATCATCTTGTCTCTTCCACATTTCCAACTACAAATCTTACATTTGACCTCTATTTCCCTTTCAATATCATTTTCTTTTGATACCCCCACTGGCTCAAGGAATGGGTACTTCGACAACCAACCAATTTGAAAATTCCTTGTCATTTCCCACTCACGCCCCAATTTTCCTTTTTCTTTTCTTTTCTTGCTACCAACATCATCCTCATCCAAGTCAATTATCTCATTCTGGCTATCCAAGGTATCCCTTGGAACGTCTTCTATGGTATTTCCATCCTCATTTGATACATTTTGATTTAACACAATGACAATCTCACCTTGACCTTCTTGTGGTGGAAGAGTTGATGATGTATCTCCATCTTCAATAATATTTGGTGGAAGAGTTGATGGTGTAGCTCCACCTTGATCTGATGGATTAGAAGCTTTTCTAATTCCAAAGTAAGACTGTATGGTATCTCCCCGTTTTGGGCGTTTTGATGGCCTCCTAGTCTCTTCATTACCCGCCTCCTCAGGAGTCTTACCCTTGCTGCTCGACATATTGATCTCACTTCGAATAAAAGCTAGAAAAAAATGTCTTCTTGTTTAGGCAGGACATACCGACATAGAATATAGATCCCATTCCCTACTTAAAATTATGTTTAAGACTGAAGCAAGAATGGAAAACAGATAAATAAATCTTATTATTATAACTAATAGTCTAATAACTAATAAGAGTATGAAGAAATGATCACTCACCTTTGAGTCTACATTTTCGGGTTTCGCTGACTTCTAAATCGAGAAGTAGAACCTCAGAAATGAAAAAAATGTGTAAGAACAAATAATAGTTTCAATTGTATTTATATCAATCCATATTTGGCGAATTCCATGGGATTTTGAAATGGAATATTAAAAATTTGGCGAATCCTGCGTGCTTATACAATGATACCTTGAAATTTTCAAGGCAAAAAAGGTCCTCATAAGCAACTATTTATTATTTTTAATTGGAGAAATGGGTCTTCACAAGCAACTATTTGTAAATTTTAATTGGCGAAATGGGTCCTCATATAATGTCGTATTAGTAGTATTGGTGAATACGTTAGTGTTTTATGACATTCTCCTTGGGATACCAGGCGAAAATATTAATCGGTCCATTGGAAACACGTAGTCTGTTATGGCGAATTTATTGCCTAAACATGCCTTGTAAAAAAAAACTGTTGGTGAATGGACATGGATTGGACTGAATATCCATGAATTCTTGGTGATTTCAACACCCTGTGGATATGATAAATTTTCCAAATTAGAATTGCCACATTCCTATAATTCAACAATTTGTGAAGATTCACCACTAAATTTATCCCTGAATTCCATACAAGAAATTGGTGGAGAGCCTCAAAGAATCCTTTATTGATGTCACCTTTGAGAAGATACCAAGAGCTAACAACAAGGCATAAAATGCTATGACCACAATTGGATCACTTTTGGAGATTCCACACAACATCCCAAATAGGAATTCCTTGCAAAGCAGCTTCTCATACCAGCCTTCGAGGCACTAGAGTCTGAATTCATGTGTGAAATCATTGGTCCCGGTGATCCCTGGTACCATGACATTTACACTTACTTAAGAATAGGATTCCTCCCTGCTGACATAACCCCGAACCTTAAATGAGCCTTCGTCAAGAAGTCAACCTGCTTTGTAATCCTAGGGGAAACCCTCTACCATAGGAGCATCGAAGGGACCCTTTACACTTCCTAAATATTGAGGAAACACTGACTTCTTTAACTGAGGTACACACCGGCATTTGTGGTTCACGCTCGAGCAGTATGACTTTGGCTAAGAAATTGTTGAGGATAGGATACTATTGGCCCACAATGGAAAGAGAGGCACATGACTATGTAAAAAGGTGTTTACAATGTCAAAATCATGGGGACCTCATCCATGCACCAACTCAGGAGCTTCATACAATTATCACACCTTGGCCCTTTTCACAATGGGGGCTCAATCTCATTAGTAAAATCACCCCCACCTCATCCAATGGCCATAAACTCATCATCACCACCATGGAGTACTTTACGAAGTGGGTCAAAGCCATTCACATGACCTACATAACTAGAAAGAAGATATCTAAGTTCATCTTGAACTACCTTATTTTTTGGTACGGTGTCCCTCAAGCCATTATCTCAGATAATGGGACACCTTTCAAAAATTAGGATGTCCATGACCTTTGCCAAAAATTCAACATCCAACATCGCTTTTCCACTCCATATTATCCCCAAGGCAACAACCAAGTAGAAGCTACTAATAAAACCATTCTAAAAATCCTTAAGAAAAAAGTCAATGATGTTGGTTGTGACTAGCATCTATAGCTAAATCCCACCTTATGGACCTATCACACCGATAGGTGCCTCCCCTTTCTCCCTGGTCTATGGATCAGAAGCCATCCTCCCCATTACGATCGAGCTCTCGTCCCTGAGGATATCACTACAAAATGTCATTACAGATGAGGAATATCTGGTCTCTCAGCTAAATGAGTTAGATCTGTTGGATGAACGGTGCATGGATGCCCTCAATCACTTACAAGTCTATCAAAATCGCCTCAATTGTAGTTACAACAATAAAATTAGGAAGCGGACCTTCCCAGTCAGTGAGCTAGTACTAAAGGAGAATCAAAAGAATGTGCCAAATCTAAATAGAAAGGGAAAATTTGAACCCAATTGGTTGGGACCCTTCATCATCATTGTGAGCAATAAATTAGGGGCATATCAGTTATCAACACCTGAAGGGGAACCTCTATAGGAGCCCATGAAAACCTCCCATCTCAAAAAAAATTATGCCTGATCTTTTAAGGGTAAAACCAAAAATACAAAAACATAAAAAAATACAAAAATCCAAAAAAATCAGAAAAAGGGTTAAAAACAGTAAAGAAAAAAGTCATCGTCTAGTAAAAACCACTTCGGTGGCGCTTTGGACAAGTACCTTGGTGAAAAATTGGAAAATAGGTGCCAAGTGTAAATAAAGCACTCTCCATCCACCAGGATCTTCATGACTTATTCTTCACACTCACTTATCCATTCATCCATCTCATTCTATTTATACTTCCACCATTTATTCACGTCTGTACCATAGCTTGATCTTGTGTTTGTATCATGTTCCACCCTAGTACTACTTGGCACATTCCTAAGGTTATTTTGTCCTACCTATATCAAATTACTCTATCACATCACACTGGGGGCATGTTCGTGTACCTACATTGGATCAAATTTGTTTATATTCTTGCAATCTTCCTTAAAATCAAAAAATCCAAAAACATCCAAATCATCCAAAATCTAAAATGTGTCAAAAATATGAAGAATCAAAAGAGTGGATTCATCTTATTGAACTACGTCATCTCTGAGCTTGAATGTAGGCAAGGTTGATCTTTGATCATCCCCCGAGACACCCTAGGTCAGTCCTTTAGGAGTTTTTCATAATAAGCTGGCAATTCGTCATTTATTTATATCTTCATCTTGTAAATTGGTCAAGTCGTCAGTCAAACTACATGGTCTCTATGTGTATAAAGTAGGCAAGTCTAATTTGTTGATCAACTCCCAAGAACCCTATGATAGGTCTTTACGTTAGACTCTTGGTCACAATCTTAAAAAACCTAAAATTAAAAAATCTCAAAAAATACCAAAAACAACCTCAAAACATTTCAAAAACATCAAAAACATTGAAATATTAAAAAAAATCCAAAATGGTGCACCCGTCTCATCTCGTTCTCAGCCGCAATATTCATCATCCATAATAAATCATCATCGCTTTCATCCTTTTGTAAAACAATGAGAAGCAAGTCTACTAGGTTCAAAAGTGAACACTCAATCATCAATGTCTCAAGTCTAGATCAGTAAGTCAACAACTTAATCAACTCAGAGTATCAATAGCTTATCATCCAATCAATCTCATCAACTGATAACAGCATCTCCTAGTATGCATCCTTCCTACAGTGGACATCAACATCAAGCATCACCGTAATTTAGTCTTGGCTAGCGGTATGAAGAACATTAGCTTGTTTGTTTACTTTATCTTGGTATTTTTAACTTATCTTATTTTGCATTCATTCCAAGGACCTCTCGATGATGCCTAATAAAAATGGTTTAGATAGAAAGGAATGGGGCAATGATCATTATCTTTTTATCTATTGTGCTTGTTGTATATTCTTGTAAAATAACTTGGTCATGTGTTTCTTGTTTAGTTTGTGGGGAAGGTGTTTTAGATATCTTGTTGACCACATAGGAAGGCTTGCTTTTCTATGTTTTGGTCTGAGATATGTAGAGTATCTGAACTACATCCTGAATAAGGTTCCATATGTCAAGTGTGAACAAGAATACTCCTATTTGTTTGTCAAGTCAAAGTCCATCTCACTAGGTACAATGCCATCCTGGTTCTTTATACCTTGTTGCATCATATCTATGTGTGTTATCAAGCATAAGGTAAATGGCCCTTTTAAAAAACCAATTCCTGATAAGAAAATCATCATGATCATGATCATCATTAAATTTGGCTTGTTGGATTCTCTTGTCATTATCTTATTTCTTCTTACTTTCCTTTGCGCTAACATCGTTCCATGTCAATTAATCATAAATCATCACCATTGCATCTATCCTACATCCACAAATTGTTAGCATACTGCATAATGCATATCATATCATATAGAAATCATTAATCATACCACATGCATTGCATCTCCATCATTGCATAATATAGATTGGTTGTTCTAGGCATCTCACAAACCATACATTTATCATCCACTACATAATCATAAAAGCATCATCATATCATATCATGTGCATCCATATCATCCATGCATCATCATATCATCCATTTCATATAAATATCATAATCATCTCATATATATATCATCAATAATGTAACTGTCATGGTACAAAATAAGTATCAAGTGTGTGTAATATATCAAAGTAAACATGAGGTTACCCATGGCTAATGACTGTCTACATCATCAAATCTATCTACATCAAAACATTTGAGCTGAACTAATCTGGAACCTCTTTGTTGCGAGATCGACCCTCAAATTGAACATTTTCACTCGATCTCTCGAGGGGGAAGTATACCGACGTAATTATTCATTCGTTGGGGCAGCAATAGGGCATCCAAAAAAAATAGAGAATTTTTTGATTTTGATCAAGACAATTTATTCTTTGAACCAACGTATCGAGTACTTTGCTTCAAAGAGGGGCAAAATGTAGACATGGAAAATATACCAATCACACTTGATCCTGATTTTACAAACACCAGTTCATCCTGAATCATCTCTTTGCTAATCATTTAATTAAATAATCTTTATTTAATTAAATTCATCACATTCCATCTCTTAATTAAATAAATCAATTTTATCTAATCAATTCATCATCTATTAATTAAATAAATCATTTTTTATTTAATTAATCATATAATCCCTCTTTTAATTAAATAATTCATTTTATTTAATTAATCTCTAAATTCATTCCATTAAATTAAATAAATTAATCTTTATTTGATTTAATCTAACATCATCTTCTTTAATTAAATAAATCAAAATATTTATTTAATTGTCTAAGTCATTTTCCTCTCATTTTGATATATTTCAATCCAAAAATCTAAATCAAATGGTCAAATCAGCTAATCCCTCATTAAATTAATCAAATCCTGATTAATTTAATCTTAATCCCCTAAATCCTCTAGATTTTTCCACTTGCACATGAAAATACATTTAAATGATTTATTAAATCTCCATTTTCTTTCAACATGGCATAAAAGGAGAATATTCTTCCAAATTTGAAAATCCCTCCAAAAGGGATTTATCCTTCCAACAAAGAATTTAACTCTTACATTTCCTTATGCATTGATCCAATTGGAATTTAAGTCATTTTTTTCTCCTTCCAACAAATAATTTCATGAATTTCAAAATCCACCTAATATCATTTATTGACTCATTCATCAAAATGTGCATAACCTTCCTCCATTCACATGTTGACAAGTGGTATTTGGCCATTGGATGTTGAATGATCCCACATTGCTTCATTTTTCTCATTCCTCCATCTTGTCTTTCTATAAATGAAAGGCTTCTCTTTGTATTTTGAATCCACAATTTGAGTAAACTCACTATACTCAATTTCATCCTCAAGCATATCTATTTTCATCAATTTTATCAAAATATTAGCTAGGTTATGCAAAATTTTCATCATGGAGCTCAATTGAATCTTCATCAAAGTGCATCAATTATCAATATTGCATCATAGAAGTTGGGAAAGGGCTGTTTCCTACACACAAATTGGTACCAACTCCCCCATGGGATCAAGAGTTTGATTTATATTAAATAGGATTTGATATCTTTTTTTTATGTTTTTCATATCATTTCTTGTTCTTTGCAATTTAAATGGATTTCATGGGGAATCTTGATTCTCACTTGTATTTGATCTAATTGATTGGACTAAACTATGGTGTTTAATTTATTTTGAAATAGGCTTAATTTAAGTTCTTGGAAATGATTTCCTCAGTTTATCCTAAAGTGTCAATATGGGAACATAAGCTTTTGAACTGTGTTGTGGAAGTATGCTGAAGAGCTGTAGTTTAGAAACCAAGGGTTGATGAATGCATACTAATGAAATCTGTGTTCAAGAAAAATCCAACTGGCAGACTTCCTGTCATAATATGTGATAGGAACTTGTAAAGAGATAATTCTGCAACAAAAACAGATCACCAACATAAAACAAAAAAGAAATAATCTTCTATAAAGCAGAATAAAAAGTATGATAGAAACAGAATCAAGGATGCTAGTTATAATAGAATATCTCACATTTCCATGTTTAGTTTTTTACGATTCCGTTCTATGATACCAAACTATTTTCACACTAGCAATCATTAATCCGATTAAACATACATATCAACAAATACTAAATGATTTAACAAGGATCCAAATTATAGAATTAAGACAAAATGAATTACATAGTTGCAATGAACGAATCAATTCAGAAATAGTAACCAATCATTTAATCACAAAAATCAAATTAATTAAATGACTATAAAACACACATTACCATGCATATAAATCTAATGCTAAAATCACTAATAATTGAGGAAGTGGGCCCTGCCTTCGCCGATTATTGAATGATGGAAATTTCCTACAATTCTTTCTCAAAGTAGTAGCCTTCCATCATGCTTATATTGTAGGGTAAGTCTAATGGATTCAAAAACCTCCTCAAATCCCAGACAATAAAAAAAGAATCCTCTAGGAAATAGACCACCTAACTCCCCTTCCCCAACAAAAAGGTTGTACTTTTGAACTACAAACAACAGGGCATTGTCTTGTAGGAAGCGAGTTTTGACAAATTTACCAACAATGAAAGAAAGCTCTCTATAGGATTGAATCAAATACATAACATTTGATAGAAATATTGACAACACCTACGAATGAAAATAATCATTCATTGGTAATAGATAAAAAACTATTAATATTTCTGCATTAAAAAATATATATATCATAGATTTTTTTCAAATTTTGAGGTTTATTTTACTATGTTTTTTTAGATAAGAGGAAAAAAGAATGAAATATTATTAATAGTTTAAATTTTCTATAAACAAAATAAAAGCCTCATAGCACAAAATGGGAGAAAAGCATATAGAGAAAAAAAATTATATAGGAGATTTATTAGGCTCCTCACACCACTTTAGGGGTGGCATCAAATTCCACTAGATCCATTACAAATCATACATAGGCTCCAAATTGTTAACCTTCTTTAGAAAACAACTACCCATGTGCTCTAGAACTTTGTGTTGCACTAGTGACATAGTGCAATTATTTACCAACAATGAAAATCCTTCCACCAAAGTGCTCTCACACAAATAATATATATCTTGTGGCCTTGGTATGTGTAACCCAACCATTACTACATCAAGGATATCCTCAAGCTTGCCTAGGTTGTGCTTCTTAAATAGTTTTGTTGTCAATTCACCCACTAGCTCCTTTTGTTCTCCTAGATTCAGGAGGGAAGCCGTAAAATGAGATGTAATATTTGTGTTTACTCTATAGCACTCAACATCCCTTATGAAATCAATGCCAAGTATCATCTTAACCACTTTTATGGAATTTCTAGTGGGATGTTTCATTAGCACCTTCAACCACTGGTCTAAAATACCCCTTGTGAAGGACCTCTAGCGGTGCAAAGCATGTGAGGCATATGGAAATTTTCATTCTCAAAATGAAATCCAAACAACTACGGGAAGAATAGTGATTGTATCATTGTTCCACTTTAAATACAACAAGCCAGTTCATCCTTCCACACTTAAGGTGGGAGAGAATTATTGCTAGATTTATTTCCCATTAGGAGAGGTACTGAAGCCACTCCAATGTGCTTTACAACCATTTGAAATGATGAAAATAGGGTTCCACGCTTTTGGGAGATGGAACTAAGGAGGTTTTAGGGGTCCTCCTATTTTACTTTTGTTTCATTCAAGGAAACCTTATATATCTCAATCTAGGGATGGAAATAAGGGAAAGAGATCTACAATAAGGTTTCTTAGGGGTGTGATTAAAGACTAAAAGGGGTTCACCACCAAGCAAAGGCTTGGAAAGAAAAGTAATAAAAGTAACATGCAAAACCTAATGATATGACCTAGAAAATGAACTCAAATTAGAATAACAAACTAGAGATAAATAAAGGTGCACTTGGAAAATTGAAGAGGCTTGAAACAAGGTCTGTAATACTAAAATTATGACTTTTGAAGAACACAAGGACTCATATGCTAGTAGGGGTGATTTATTCCTAGTTTAGGGTTTGAGCCAAATCTAGAATTTGGAACTGTTAAACTAGTATCTATAGAAAATGCTTGAAATATGGTATATTGGGACTCATATGCCACAAGTGGTGATTTATTCATAGTATCAAGGTTGATCTAAACCTTTTATATCCTCTAGTGTTCTCATGTAGCTTCTCTCTTGTCAAATCTCTTATTCTGAAACACTGAATTGCAACTTGTAGGTGACTTTATGTGATCTTGCAATGTAGATGACAACTTTGGCAGCTTGACAACTTTATCCAAACTTTCTCTTCAATGTATCTTCAGCCTAAATCTAAAAATCACACATCAAAGATAAGGAAAAAAAAAATTGTTAGTGGATAGGGGTTTGCTTGGTCAAACCCTATTTTGGTAATCAAACCTTGAAATGAAATGAAATAGAAAGGAGGAATGGTGAATGAACAAATATGCTATGTTACAACTCACCAAAACTTTGGAACAAAGGCTGCAATATTGTATGTAATGGATAGCATAAATGTAGATCTTGAATCTTGATCGTATGTTGTAGACCTTGACTTGAATGCTTGCTCAAATTATAAGAACCTACATCACAAATGTTAGATCAAAAACAAACATGATGCATGATGACTTTGACATGATTCTTGAATCTTTTATAATGCTTCAAAACACTTGATAATTAGTCTTGAATGCTCTTGTAAACATAAACTTGCTATAGGAGTGCTCGCATAAAACATCTAGGAGGAAATATGTGAAATAACCTTGTATTTATACTTGTTATGCCAAATTTCCCAAAATTACAACACTATAAGTCAACATCAGATCTAGGAGAATAAAATCCCTCCAATAATTTAAATTCAAAATAGGTCCAAGCTAAGCAGGACTCATATGCCAGTTGGGGCATATGAGTCTTAGTAGGCTAAGCCTGGGACACCAATTTCAAGAAATTCTAAATTTAATGCCATATTTGGGCCATACAATCCAAGATCATTAAATTATGATTGGTTATTTGATGTGTGTTAGGATTATCCCTGGAAAGATGCATTTAATAAGGCTTTTTGAAGTAAAATAGGACCAATTAAGGCATAAATAATCCCACTTTTAGCAAGGAGGGCTCACAAAAGTGTGAAAGTGTAAAGGGATACATTTTGCTACACTACATTTAGCCCCCACTTGAGTGAGAGGAGGAACTTGCTTCAAACGCACACTAAAGTAGACAAAATCACATCAAGAGGGGTTCAAATGTACCAATGCTAGTGAGATAGGATGTCAACAATCAAGAGGGATGATCAAGCCCCTAGAATCAAGATCCTATGGAAAACCAACATAGGCATAAAATAACACAAATGAAAATAATATAGGGAGAAACAACAAGGCACAAGCATACACTACCAAAGACATAGAGAGAAAAGAAAAACAAAAATAAATGGGGTGGATCAAGCTTTGACCATTTTTCTCGCACACTGTGGATCAGATCTAAGTTGTTTGGCCAAGAAATTTTACAAGTGGAGCATTATGTCCACTATGAAAACCAAACACATGCTCACAATGGCTAGTGGAACCTTAGGTCGTCCACTAGGTGAGCTCTCCGTGAGACACATATGCATGTAGCCAGTATATGCTCACATAGACATGCAAGGGATATGGGAAATTCATGCCTAAGTTTAGCTCCCATATGGTAAAAATACCAAAGCTATACCTCATAATAAATTTTATAAGGCACCAAACAACATGAACAATAGGATTCATAAGGCAAGAAAAGCTTCATATGTTAACACTCATGAACAAGCAAGATGGATCCATCTAAAAGAAAAGTGTGTTATGCAAGGTGGCCATATGATAGATATTGTAAATGAAAAATAGTAAGGTAAGTTCAAAGGTTTTATTCTTAGTTCATGTAAGGTCTTAGGGAACATTGTGCCTATTGTCTCCAAGAGAGGAGCAATCGAAGAATAGAAGATTCACAACTTAGGGGATGTAATGTATCACATCAAGACACTAAGAGGAATATAATATGCTAAGAGAGATCATGCTCTTGAGGTACATCACACCCAATGTCACCACAAATATAAAGACACATTGCATGAAGTAAGAAGACTACACAATGAAACATGAGTTGAAAGAGTAATGCCAATGTATGCCCCCACTTTAAATAAATTGCTAAACACCATGCTGTGAGCAATTACTTTAAAGTAGAAAATGATAAATGCTAATAATAAATATGTCATTAGAGCTTTTTTGGAAATCCCTATGCCAAGTCATATGTTTGCAAATGAAGCTATGTCATGAAAAATGGTTTCCCCATAATGAAATCCAAAAATCACACATAAGGGATCCACAAATTTGGGGTCAATATATCTTTACTACAATATTATTAGAGGGCTCAAAAACATCATCATTCCCAAAATACTCATGGATCAAGGAAGAATGAAATAAAGAGACCAAAAACAAAGGAAATATTTTAGGTCAACATAGAAGAGACCTAAATTTTCGACACCTTGCGCCATCCCCAAAAGAAAAAAAAAGACAAAGAAAAGATAAAGGTTTATGACATATAGAGGAATGTATATACAAATATAGGAATTCCAAAAAGAGAGAGATATGCATTAGATAGAATGGTACAATATATCACATTAATCACATGCAATCGCACACATACCATGAAAAAATAAAGAAAACAAAGACAAGACTAGTAAGGTATATGCGATTCAACCGATAGCAAGTCGTTTGCATCCAAATATTGATTGGTATAAATGGAAGGCATACAACTAGCCAAAGGGACAACATCAAGTGCCAAAACTAGGACAAGGCTATCTAACCCCTTTCCCCCACTAATTGTAGGACAAGGATGAGCCAAGATGAATGATGATATTTGGCTCCTTGCAAGAAGGAAATTATTTTCAATGAATGTAAAACATGTAATAGTGAGTATGCTATGATCCTACAACTATTACATGGCAAGGAGAAACACCTATTTCTATTGATGCATATCTAATGAGATATTCCCACATGTAGTATCCATCAATTTAGGATGCACCAAAGTTAAAGTTGTATTAGAAGAATCCTTTGTAAGAGTGTTGATATTGAGTCAAGGTTTGCTTGTTGATTTTATTTATTTCAAAAGAAAATAGCCAAGACCATTTGTTGTTTCTTTCATGTTAGGCTCTATAGGGACACAAATACCTTGTTCTCTAGAAATACATCCTTTTCCACTATACCCATTTTGTTTCATAATTTTATAACCTCCTCCATAAAGCTTTTTCATTTCTTCCAGATTTGGTGTTTGTTCAACTTCATCAAAGTTTTTTGTGTATGTTGTCTTTTATTCTAAAGTGGTTGAAGTGGATGATTTTGAATTTTGTATTGAAATCACTAGTTTTTCTCTTCCCTTTTCAGACTCTTTATTTATGATCTTGTACTCACCCATGAATGTAGCTATGAAATCAAAAGAACTTCAAACATCTTCCAATAACTTTGTGACTTTTTCAATATTTTTTTCTTTTTCTTTCTCGATATGCAAACAAATTTCAGGTTCAAGGTCGGCATGGATTGTATATACTCTGTTATATACGTGAGAAATCGTATTTTAACTGGGTTGTTGCAAAAAAATATCATTATTGAGTTTCCTTTTAGTTGATTCTAAGATAAGCACGAGTTTATTTTGAATTTACTATTGTTGTGAGGGTGGATGGATGATAAGTTCATTCTTGGGATATTGCTTCAAGGGATATCTAATGTGCATAACATCAAAATTCTTGTCCTTATTTTTATGATCACTTAGTGAAGGGGAGTCTAATGTCACTTCATGATCTTCATGTAAGGAAGCCAGATTACTATTTTTTGAAAGAAATGTGTCAATTTTATCATTTTATTCCACCATGATATCTTTCCTATTAGGAGAGTTTTTAGTAGTGCAACAAACTAGATGTTCATGAAATTCAAAGGTTGGTTCTTCTAAAATGACTTCATCACAAGTAAGGGAGTTATCAATGGTTGAATTTTCTTTCTTATCAATGATTACATTCTCTTATTCAACAATTTATTCCCCAAAGGAAGATAGAAAAATAGGATTCTCACAACTTTCATTGGTTTGATCCTCTAAGACCAAAATATCTTCTTCATAACTAGGAGAGATATTAGGAGAGGGCCAAATATTATTATTAGGTTTATCCATGATTTCATCCTTTTTCTCTAAATTCTCATTATATTGTGCCATAATATCTACCCTAGTAGGAAATCTATCACATTTTATGATTATATTTTGTAAACTAAGTTCATTGCAAATAGGGGAGGCATCAAGGAAAGGACAACTATGATTTTCATGTTTACCTTTGATTGGATCCTCTTGTTCAAATAGACCTTTCCAAATGTTAGGGACATTATAAAGGAGATAAATAATGCTATAAATATCAATCATTGGATCTATTAATACCAACATATCCTCTTTACAAATGTGTTTCTCATGATCATTCACAATTGTATCCTCTTTCATTAAAGCATTCTCACAAGTAGGGGAGGTATTAAGAAATGTTTCAATGATCACATCTTCTTATTTCCTAATATCTTTCCATGGGGAAGGAGGATAAGGACAATCGAGACTCTTAATTATTGTATCTTCTTTCACCAAGATACCTTCGTCACTAATAGGAGAGGTATTGAGAGAAGAACAATTGTGATTGTTATGATTGTCTACGCTTGCATCCTCTTGTGTTATGGCATTCTTACAAATCCGATAGATACTAGGAGGGTAGCCTACATGATTATCAAAGGTTTTATTTTATTTTCCTAGATTATGCTCATGAGTAGGAAAAATAGAATCATACAAGTCATATGATACTATATGAACACTAAATGCTTGAAAAGAAAACATGCTAACATGAAAAAGTAAGGTATCTAAAATATGAAATGCTTCTGAAATGTAAAAAAATATCCTACAAATCTGAAAACATTTAATACTGAAATGATTTTTGAAATTATTTAAAAATGACTACTAAATGGATGATTTGACCTGGATACATTAAACAAATATTCTTGAAACTTTCTAGACTAATACTATAGGTTGCCAGCAAACCTAGGAAGTACAAAAATGATGTTTTTAATGTTGTAAAATATAGATTCAAACCTGATTTGGGACTCAATCACCTAGAGGGGTGTATAAGTCCCAATTAGGGTTTTTAGAATGCTCAAATAGTGAAAACACACCACACAAAATTCTCAAAAATTAGGTAAAACAACCTTTACTGGGACTAAATCACCCAAAGGGGCAAATGAGTCCTAGATTAGGGTTTTGACACTAAATTAAACAAATTTTGACTGAATGTTAAGGTTTTTGGTTTTTATGTTGTCTTGACTATGTGCAATTAAAAATTTCAAATGAAATTCAATGATGCAAGATGCAAAAATGCAACCTATATGCACTTTCACTAATGAAAGTTTTAGAAGCCCCAAATATAAATTAACTAATTCAACACATAATTAAAAGTTAAGCTAAGCTAGATCTAGGACTATGATGCACTCCAAATTAGAAAATAAGGTGTTCTAAAGGCTAGTTTCACCAAAATTAAATGAATAAAATAGGGGAATGAATGTGCTCTACCTATTTTCTTCAAGTTTCATTCAAGGAAACCTTAGAGATCTCAATCTAGGTATGGAAATGAGGGAAAGAGATCCACAATAAGGTGTCCTAGGAGTGTGATTAAAGACTAAAGGGGGTCCACCACCAAGAAAAGGCTTGGAAATACAAGTAATGAAAGTAACATGCAACACCTAATGATATGACCTAGAAAATGAACTCAAATCAGAATAATAAATTGGTGATAAACAAAGGTGCACCTGGAAAACTGAAGAGGCTTGAAAAAAGGTTAGAAATTTCAAAATTATTACTTTTAAAGCACACTGGGACTCAAAAACTAGTAGGGGGAAATTAGTCCCAATTTAGGGTTTTAGGTTGAATCCAAAATCTGGAACTATTAAACTAGGACTCATACGCCACAAGTGATGATTTAGTCCTAGTATCAGGTTTGATTTAAAACTATGATATCCTCTAGTGTTCTCATGTAGCTTCTCTCTTGTCAAATCTCTGATTTTGAAACACTGAATTGCAACCTATAGGTGACTTTCCTTGATCTTGCAATGTAGATGACAACTTTGACAACTTGACAACTTTCTCTACACTTATCTTCAATGGATATTTAACCTAAATTTTCAAATCACACATCAAAGAGACGGTAAAATGTTATTTTGTTAGTGGATATGGGTTTTCCTTGGTCAAACCCCATTTTGGTAATCAAACCTTGAAATGAAATTAAATAGAAAGGAGGAATGTTGAATGAACAAATGTGCTATGTTGCAACTCACTACACCCTTGGAATAAAAGTTTCAATCTTGTATATAATGGCTAGCATGAATGTAGATCTTGACTCTTGATTGTATATTGTAGACCTTTACGTGAATGCTTGCTTGAATCATAAGAACCTACATCACAAATGTTAGCTCAAAAACAAACATGATGCATGATGACTTTGACATGATGTTTGAATATTGAATAATTCTCCAAAACACTTGATAATCACTCTTGAATTATATTTTAAACATAAACTTTCTATAGGAGTGCTTTCATAAAACTTATAGGAGGAAATAAGTGAAATAAACTTGTATTTATACTTGTTTATGCCAAATTTCCTGAAATTACAACACTACAAGCCAACATCAGATCTAGGAGAATAAAATCCTTTCAATAATTTGAATTCAAAATAGGTCCAAGCTAATCAGGACTCATATGATAGTTGGGGCATATGAGTCCTAGTAGGCTAAGCTCGAGAGATAAATTTTAAGAAATGTTAAATTCAGATCCAAGCCTTGAAACTTAGGTGGGGCCCATACGTCCATTGTGGCGTATGAGTTCCAAATCACTAAATATGGGCCATAAAATCCAAAATCATTAAAATATGATTGGTTATTTGATGTGTTTTTGGATTATCCCTAGAAATATGCATTTAATAAGGCTTGTAGATGCAAAATAGGGCCAAATAAGGCATAAATAAGCCCATTTTTATTAGGGAGGGCCCAAACAAGTGTGAAAATGTAAAGGGATAAATTTTACTATAGTACACCATTTTTTATACAAAAAAAATCATCGCTAGAGTGCTACTCTACCACTTTAATATTAATGGAAAATCCATTAAAAATGACTGGTGAACAAATGGGGCTTGTGCCAAACTATCATGAAATGATCAGTCGTACTGAAGATTACCAGATATGGGGTCATTGAATTGATTAATTAATTAATTAATTAAAGGTAGTACATACACATCTAATCAATAGAATTATAAAATTCACCAATTTATGCTTTTAAAAAGGAAGCACATAAGTCAATGCCAACATTCCCATTTGAAAATTTATGTAATTGAAGGAAACCCATAATTTGAAAGGGCACTTGAGATGGTGTAAATATGCCATGTGTTGTGAGTCAAAGTGGTGAGAGCATTGTCTAAGTTTAACACCATCTTTATTAATACTAGAAACTTGCATGTAGTTGGATTTTCCAAGGGCAAGACTTTACCTTCAAGAAGTGCATGGATGCACCTCACATCCATCTCCTTTTTTACCACATAGTGGATCCACCAAAAGTCCTAGCTAATTGCACAATAATGATTATTGGTAAGCCTTAGAAACTTCCCTAACATCTGCTAGCATAACACATGTCTTGGTGCAAAAGCAATTGATTAAGGAAAGTAGTCCTCAGGTGAAAGAAAAATATTGACACCATATCATTGGTTCTAGCCAATCAAAAAATAGAGGTTGTTTGCAAATACTAAAGAGTTGTACTAACCTGCACCAAATTGAAACGTGTTGGAAGATGGGGTGGGAAATTGAAATGCTGAAGAATCATCAATCACTCGAGTGGGAGCCATATCTAAGTCTAGCACTAGCTTTAGGAATACCTTTTTTTTAACCACACATCAGAACCACTAATAGACCCAAACAATAATGAAACAACAAATACTGGTAATACTTAGGAACTTTCCCATCATGCGCTAGCACAACACATGGCTTGAAGAAAAATCATTCAATGACTGGGTGGGAGACTGCATGTATTTGACAATTGTAAATCTTGTGTGAAGAGTGATCTATGGGTAAGAGAAAAATCTTGACACTATTCTGGAGGCTCTATCTAGTCTCACACTGGGATTATTTGTAACATTTAGGAGCTTCATGAGGCTACACTAAAATTACACATATCATTGGAGTAAGTGTGGGTTCTTGATATGTTTGAATATCACTCACCTCCTAAGGGTGTCATGTGGCGATTCAACACTTTGCATTTTTCTTTTAGGCCTCCAAGAATGATAGGAACTACACAACTTTGACTAGAACAAAATATTTGCTATGAAGGGCTCTCAGATAGAAGCAAGTACCCACTTGAGGGCCCACACAACTTGGGGAGAGATACCTATAGTGAAACTCAACACCTCGAGCCCTAAATACTTAAGATAGTTGTTATGTTACCTCAATTCCCCTTTATGGGGTGCAATTCATTATTGGCTATATGTGCCAATGTAGGATAGTTAATAAGATTTGTTTGATTAATTTGTATTTCCCTAGCATCTAGATCACATGTCATATTTTTTATTATGTCTGCTACTTTATCACCCTCTTTGTAAACATGTGAGAGGTTATAAGAGTCAAAAACTTGTAACACTTTGAGGCCTTGGTTATGATGGAATTTAACAACCAACTGATTGAGTTTTTTTCTTACATGAATTTACTATGACCATAGAATCCCCCTCAATCCATATGTTTTTATGCCTAATGAATTTGCTAATTTTAGACCTGGAAGTAATGATTGCTCCTTAGAGATTATTTGTACCATCTAGTAATTTTAATACAAGGGTAATAATGATCTTTCCTACTTGATTCCTCAGTAGAAAACCAACACCAGATGCACCAGGGTTCCCTTGAGAGGCTCGATCAAAATTTAGCTTTACCACACCCATTAGAGGAAAATTTCATGTACTACACTATT
Organism: Sequoiadendron giganteum; assembly: GCA_007115665.2. Classification (NCBI taxonomy): domain Eukaryota; kingdom Viridiplantae; phylum Streptophyta; class Pinopsida; order Cupressales; family Cupressaceae; genus Sequoiadendron; species Sequoiadendron giganteum. The sequence goes on from CM021107.1 coordinate 289,670,382, forward strand.
GTGGTTGGGCTTAGTTTCTGGAAACCATGTTCCTGGGTCTAGGGAATGGATCACTATGAAGATATTTTTGCATCCCAATTTGAGTAGATTTTACCTGAGCCATTTTTTTTATACATTGTATACATTACTAACTCATAAATTAATATTTCAATTTTATATATTATATCTTCCACTACATGTTGCTCCTTATGAAATATTCTTCTATTCCTTTTCCACCATAAGAACCATATTAGTTCTGAGGAGCTTGTTACCCATATTGAGGAGAATAAAGAATCTTTATTCAATATTTGGCCATGAGGAAAAAAATTCTAACATAGATTATTGAAGGGGTGTGATCCAATTTAGTTTGTTTTGGAGCCATGTCTAGCACAATTGTGAGAATGTGCAAGTTAGGAGAAGGTAGTCTACATCGCCTTCTTATTGGTCACATAATACATAGTTGAAAGGGGTAGATATTCCTCATTTGACTAGTCTCTCACAAGTAAGAATACACTTGTTTAATGCCCACCAAGCAAAGGACCCAACTTTTAGAAGAATTGTAGAGTTCTGGTATAATTTATGGGGTCAGATTACTACCTCAACATTGCCTTGTTGGATGACTCATGAACTTAACCTAGGCTGAATTTATAGATATATTACTTCAAGGGAACCTAGATGATCCTAGAAACACTAAAAAAATTCTATGTTGAATTTTTAACAATTGACACTTTTGGATTGCTAGAAATTTTCATCCAACAATGTTTTTCCAATTTTCATTTGAGAGAAGGTTCTCTTCCAATTTAAGGTAGTATTTTAATTTTACACCCTAATGATGCTATAATTATATTTTTGCATCTTCTAATCCTTAAATTTTGGACAATGGCGGGAAGCCATTCGAACAAAATTCCCAGAACAATATTTTTTCTTCATTGTTTATAGACTAGGTTAGATGTGGGATTATAAATTCTTTGGAATTTATGATAAAATCCCACATTTTAGAGCCCTCTAATTAGTTTTCTATTGTAAAGAATCATTTAGGAATTATAGAATCTATATATTTTCTTTGCATCATTTTGGCCTATTTTAAAGAAGGTTTTCTAAAGATATTCCATGCTATTTTATCTCCCAATGAAATTTTTCCTACCTCTAAGTTTTATAGACCTTCTCCCCCATATTTTTTCTCCTCATAGAGTTTATTTCATGAAACTAATGCGATCTTAATCTTTTTCTTTTTTTCAAGGTTTCCCTCCCATACAAACTTTCTAATACATTGCTCTAAATTTGGTTGCACTACTTTTGACATTTTAAGTACTAACATAACATATTTGGGAATAGATGAAGGATTGCTCTGGTTAGTGTAAGCTATCCTACCATCGTTATCCATCTTCATTTCCATGATTCTGTTCTATTTTGAATTTGGGCCACAATTTTGTTTCAAAACTCTGACTTGTTCAGCCCTAAGAAGAGTGGGATACCCAAGTATTGGCTTGGTGATTCATTACATGTTCTATTGAGAAGTTGATGATGTGGCATTATTGTCATTGATGTCAAAACCTAGGATCTAGAAGTTTGTGCTCTAGATGACATACATAAATGATTATCCTATAATGTTGAGTAGCATTGATGTTATCCTCAATCTAGAAATGGTAGAACTTCTTTTTGGGACATCTGTGGAATACTGAAGACTAATATTTTTGATGTTGATCCAAACATTCATGTAACATGTTACAAGTTTTGGTATGTCTAATTGTATTCCTCTGGTTGATACTGAATTTTTTATTGATCAAGATTTTGTATTGGTTGCGGTGTTCCTATCAATTGATGTTGATCAAGATTTGGTCTTGGTTGTGGCATTTCCATCAGCTTTAGAATGTATCTCATGTGATTCAAAGTTAGCTATCTTTCGGTAATTATGTTAGGTGATGAACTTGTCTTATGTATGACCTATTTATGGGTCCTGGTGTAATTTAGTAAGAATATCTTTATGTGTGACCTATCTTTTGGGTTCGGTGTTATCATGCCAAGCCTTATTGAATATTTCAAGGTTGTTCTTCAAAATGACATGTTTTTCTAGGCTAACTCATTTTGTTCATCGGGTGTGTATATATCCATATATGTGGAAAATATTTTGGAATCTAAACAAGGAAGTGTGGTATGTGTGAACAATGATACAAGTGTGAAGTATTTTCCAACAAGAATTAGAGAAGGAAGTGAAGGAAAGTGTCATGAAGAAGAAATTTGTGTTACAAAGGTTGTGCAAGGAAGGTGTGCAAAAGATTTTTCACTAGATCTATTGTAGTTTGATATTATTCTCTTAACTAGAACTGAATTCATGTATATGTAGATGCAAATTTATTAGTTAATGTCTTGTCCACTTTTGTATTCAGTGATTTTTGTATTAATCGGGTAGTGAGCCATTTTATCTTTGGCTGTAATAGCCAGGCAGTGAGCCTTACTTGCAGTGAGCATTTTGGCAGTGAGCCCTTATAAAAATCACCTTAACCGGTGTCACCTTAATCTATGCTTTATAATTGAGAATTAGCATTCTCCATGGTCTTTGCCATATTAGGTTTCCATGTAAATTCTAGTGTTCATTGGACATGGTGTTGTTTAAGTGCTTGCATGTTTATATTTGTTTTAATTAATATATGATTGGTTGTTGATTTCTTCGGATTAAGTAGCGAAAGAAAATTATTTTTTGATAATTGGTTCACCCCCCTCTCAATTATCTAGATTGTTCAACAATTGGTATCGGAACTTGGTCCCTTGCAGATAGAGCTTAACCACTTGAGGGATATCTTAGAATTTTGAATAGATGGCAAGAGATTATTACTTTGAGGAAGAACTAAAGTCAATGTTACGTGATATGGAAAGTACAAAATCTGAGAATGAGGAATTGAAAGAAAACATCGCGTAAAATTCTTGCATCTCAAAGCTAATGTAGCAAATCCAAAAATTCAAAGCAAGACATAGAGAGGTTAGTGAGGAATTAAAGGAGTCAAAGGAAAGTGTTGTAAATCTAAAGCTTTGATTGGATTAATACAAAAAGAAAGAAGAAATTCTCAAGGACACCATAAAACAAATAATGTAAGAATGGAAGAATATTGAAGAAAATCTCAAACATACCATCAAACAAAAATCAAAAGAAAATGAGAAGTTAGATTAAGAGTTAAGAAGGTTGAAATCAAAGCAAAGAGTATTTGAAAGCACCATGATTCTGGATCAACTTTTTTCCCTAAAGAAATGTCACAAGGATAAGGGAGGACTTGGCTTCTTAGGGGAAAGCTCAAATCAGGACACTAAGGGTAAAGCCAATGTAGTTGAAGTTGAATCTGAAGCAAGATTTGTTGTAATTAGAAAGGTTTGGAACTCTAGAACATCTACAAAAAAATATTCGGTGAAGAAACCAAATTCTCAAAGGTACTTATCATTTAATGGTCATTGTTGTTTATGTGAAAATTTTGGACATAAGGTTGTAGAGTGCAGAAGCAAGATGCAACTGAATATTCAATTCTTTAACTATCACAATTTTGGTCACAAAGCAAGTCACTACAAGAAGTCAATTATCTAATTCGGCTAGAAGGAATGGAATGAATAATCTCTTTCATGGTTATGGTCAGAAAGCTAATCAGTGCAGATATAGGGTTCACTCAGTTAAGTCAGGGAAAAGATGGTCCAAGTGTAATGAATCTAGAAATTATGCTAACACATGTAGATAAGTTGCTCTAGAAAAGATTGAAAATAAAAAGTAGGATGCAAAATTAGATGAATCTAAGAAGAAGACCATCAATGTTTGGAAGAAAAATGAAAAAAGTGTGGAGAGCCCTTTTGTGGTACCAAATCCTAGTACAAGATCTTCCATAATTTGAGCCTAATACCTTAGCTTAGGGGGAGTTTTTCAATGCATATCCCGACAGTTCCCCCTCTTTGAAGTAAGATTGATGTGTTTTCGGCATGACTAAGCTGGATCCGGGTGATGTTGCATGATGAAGCTTAATCCGACTAATTGAAAAGTGAAGTACATTTTCTAGTGTCATCGATCAACATTTTGGCGACAAAGCCATCATGATAAATTAAGGATAAAATATGGAGTTTCAAGTCATTTCTCAAAGTTTGCAAAGAGGAAGAAGAGGTTTTCATTGAGAGATAGAAGATTGAGTGCGATGATGGAATCTGTACTAATTGGAAATGAATCTAGTGGTGGTATTTTGTTGAAGCTAAAGGGAGTTGAGGTGGATGAATTTGATCATCGGAAGATGAAGGAAATGGAGCTAGGGTTGAAGGCTGATGAATTGCATAATGTATGTGCCGTGGGTATGGATTTATGGGGATAATTCCCTTGGTTTATCAACAAAGAATCTATCTTGTTCCCATTGAGTCGATTCAAGGATGGCAACATCATTTTGGAAAAACCCTATCCAATCACTAAGGAATCCATTGAAGCTATCACTGGATTGTGTAGAGTTGGTGACCTCCTTGGGAAGAAAACGGTGAAATACAAAGATGTGAAGGAACTTACTAGTATCGACAAAGACCCTCAAGCTCTACTGATAAATACCATTGTTGATACTATATTAAGGTATGTTGCTTATGGTATCTCATACAAAATCTAATTTTGAAATCATGAAGGTTCTGCATCTACTATTATTGTGTAGCTTGCACATAAGATGGTGAAGGAAAATCAACAGTTTGATCTATGTAGCCTGGTAATGGAAAACCTAATTGAGAATTTCAAAATGTTTGTGGTTGAGAGTTATCCCTTCTGGTTTGGGTCTCTGGTCATGTGTTTAGTGTTCTACTTTCTGAATTCATTACCATCAAAGGAGAATGCTAAGTGGAAGTATGACATCCCTGTCGAAAAGCAAGTTTGCAGATATTTGGAATGTATGGAAAATAAAGAAAATGCACAAAAAGTTTATTTTTCATCCTTGTAGATGAATTTGTGTTCTGGTGTGATAGTTTATAGTTTGACACCTATCAGTCAATTTGAGGAGGGTTCCTCCTCCGGTAAGAGGAAATTAGAGGTTATCATTGGTGGTTCCCCTCTAGAACCTAAAAGGAAGAAAATTAACACAAAGGATTTCATCACTATTTCAGAAGAGAAGGAGAAGGAAGAAGGGTCTCTACCTAATACAAATGAAGTTCATTCTACATTGAATGAGGGTGATATGAAAAATATTGATGAAATGTGGAATGCCTTCTCTTCAGATAGTAGACCTAGAATTGAAGATGCCTTGGTTGATTATCTACTGAAGAAGGATATTATAGTTTCTTATATTTCTGACTCGTTATCGGATGAACTGGTAGAAGTTGCTGAAGAAAGTTTGTTGCAGGAAAAATATGAAGGAGAAAAATTCCAATATATGATTGAAAGAAGGTGTGTCACAGGAAAAAAAAACTTATACAAACATATTGGTGAGATAAGGGAATGCATTAAGGATATTTCTAACATCTACAAACATTTTCTTCGATGGCCTATTGTTGTTGATAATTTTAGAAGCATACCTGAATCTATTGAATCTGAATTCAATGATATTGGGAAGTGTTTCGACTTCTTCTAGGAAAAATATGGAAACCAAAGAATAAGAGTTGGTGAGCTGCAAGTTGAGTTATTGTCTACTCAAAGGAAGAGGTAAGATGTGGTTAAAACTTTCTAGTTGGTCAAATAAATTGTTGAGGTTTAGTTGGATCTTCTCTCCAAGATACTTTCTGATGCAAAGGATTGTGAACAACAGTGCCTGTATCTAGACTAGTCATCTTCATTTAGGATGTTGGTTCTAAAAGAAAGTGTGTGTGCAAGAATTATTTTTGTAGTACAAGCTTGGAAGATGATTCTTCCAATTGTAAGAGAAAGGTACAAGAAAAAATTTAATGTGAAAAGTATTTATTTTACTTGAGTTTTTAAATTTTCTTATTTGGCCCTTTGCCTTTGATGGAAAAAAGGGGGAGAAAATAAAGAAAAAAATAAAAGAAGAAATTGGAGAGTTGGATTTCTTGACAAAGGAGGATTACTTGGAGTTTTTTGTAGTTTTGTTGTTTTGAGTTTTTGTTGTTTTTCCATCAATGCCAAAAGGGGAGATTGTTGAGAAGTTCTTGATGTGGAATAATTGTCATTGATGTCAAAACCTAGGATCTAGAATGTTGTGCTCCAAATGACATATAGAAATATCTATCCTATAATTTTGAGTAGTGTGGATGTTATCCTCGATCTGGATATGGAAAAACTTCTTTTTGGGACATTTTTGGAAGACAGTTAATGCAGAATAATGAAGACTAATCATTTTGATGTTGGTTGTTGGGCCTAAAGCTTATTCTGGGTATCCTTACTATCTGGACATTCATGTAACATGTTACAAGTTTTGGTATGTCTAATTGCATTCCTCTGGTTGATATTGAAATTGATTATGATCAAGATTTGGTCTTGGTTGTGGCGTTTCCATCAGCTCTAGAATATATCTCATGTAACTCAAAGATAGCTATCTTTTGGTAATTAAGCTAGCTGATGAACTCATCTTATGTATTACATATTTATGGGTCCCGATGTAACATGGTAAGAAGATCTTTATGTGTAGCCTATATTTTGGGTCTAGTGCTAGCATGCCAAGCCTTATTGAATATTTCAAGGTTATTCTTCAAGCTGCCATGTTTTGCTAGGCCAACTCATTTTGTTCTCCAGGTGTGTATATATACATATATGTGGAACATCTTTTGGAATCTGAACAAGAAGGTGTGGTATGTGTTGTAGACACATAAAATTGACCTAGGCTTGTGAACTTTATTTTTCCATATTTCTTCTATTCTAAATTCAACTATTAATTAAATAATTCTTAATTATTTAATTAGTTCATATCTCTTATTCTTCCTAACTATTTAAATAAATAAATTATATTTACCTTATTTAAATACGTTGCTAATTTCTTATGTCTCTCGATAATTAAATAAATTCCTAAATTTATTTAATTATCATTCATCTATTTATTTCCTCCTAATTATTTAAATAAATAAATAAAAGTTTATTTATTTAAATATGTCAATAATTCCTTATGTCTTCTTATAATTAAATAAAGTCCTATGATTTATTTAATTATTGTTCACTTTGTCCATTTTCTCCACAATTAAATAATTATTGTTAAATATTTAATTGTCTTATTGACTTTTCCCTAAATTTAAATAAATCCATTTATTTAAATTTCCCACTTTCTATTTTCCCACCAAGTAAACAATTTGAAATAATTATTTACTATCACATGACCCCACCACTTTTGAATTAAATCAATTTTTAATTCAAAATGTCAACATTACCTCTTGAATCAAATAATTTTTAATTCTTATTTGATTCTCTTCCAAGCTCTTTTTTTGTGCCCTATATCTCCTTGTCACATGCATTCTTGACCTTTGATTTGATTTTCAAAAAATCAAATATGAGCCCTTCATTTCAAATTTTAACCTAAGTTTCCCCTAACCCTAATTGCTAGTTGTCACATGCAATTTCAGCCTTTTATCTTAGGGATTTGTCAACTTTCAATCTTCGCCATTCATCCCAAAATGGAAAGTTTTAAAAAAGGCTTTGGAAACCTCATTTGGACATCTTTGAATCTCTTGAATCAAGCTTCATTTTCACACTTGTCTAATTTGGATATCCTTCAATATTTGCTTGAGTCTTTGTCATAGGTCATAGTTTCTCTTCAAAATCTGAGGGAAAACATCATTTTACAAAAAACGAAGAAGGAAATGAAGGTCAATCATGGAGGGCATGAAGGCTGTTTGGTAAAGCTTTCCTTTTGTCTATGCTATTTTCCTCCTTTTTGCTTCATTTTTCAGCTAGGATTTATTTTATGCATTTTATTTTATGCTAACCTAGATTTTTTTATTAGTGACATTGATGAACCCAATGTGAAGAACATATTTTTCAGTCTTCGTATGGCCTTTTCAACATTTTTTCCTTGTACAGGTACAAAACACCACAAACACCATTTTTTGAGCCACATTTGATGCATCGTAACACACCTATGTTGAAGAATGACACATCTATCATGTAGAGACATTTTCAACACTCACAAAGATGCATTTGATCTATTGTAGTGCATCTGAGAAGCCGATTGACACATTTGTTCTAAGATGCATTTGACATGCATAGCGATGCATTTGCCTATTGCAGGTTTACTCTCAGTTTTAGCATCATTTTCTAGATTTCTTCTTTCTATTTTAACTAGGTTAGGGCTTTTTGGTTATTGATCTATTGTTGGCATCATGTGCCAAGATGGAAGGAGATACTAACCCTTGTTTTGTTGTTTATTTTCACAAATCTTTTTAATCCTAAAGCAACAAGAAAACAAACAACAACTTGCATATCACACTTCATGGATTAAAATTAATTGCATTCACACTCATGAGGATTAAAATTAACACAACTTGCATATACACTCGTCAAGGCTAAAAATTTACTTGCATTTTCATAGCATTGGCTTAAAATGAACTTTTCTTGTCTCATAATAAGTTGGGCTAAAATGAATGAGTGTTTGAGGTATCTTGTGGTGTAGTAATAATTACTTTGTGTGTATGCACTTCTCTTACACCTTGCTGTGATCTTGAGAATAAAAAACAATTAGGGGTTGTTGCTTTACCACCCACATATTTCAATTTGGGCATTAAAATGAACAATCTTGTGAGTGTGGAATGAAAGCTTTGCGTATGCACTCTCTTCGCACCTTTGTGCAATATTGGATGATCAAAAAGATAGTTTTCATTTTTATTTTGTGTTATCTTCAGAAGAGCCTTCCTTGAAAGAGGGAATGAATCCAATCGGTTTTTCGATCGGGTCAGTAGATAAAAGGATAAGACTAAACTGTCAAGTCCTCATGGTATGTAGACCTTAGATGTATAGTATCACTCAAAATAGGGTACCTACCATAAAACATATAAGAGCCCCTAGTAGATTGAATAAAGCCTTAAGTGTCTTTTTGGACACTCGTGAGGTGCCTTGTCCCCAAGTATTCACTAAAACCCTTTTGTTTAGATTGCCAAAATCCTTTTATTTGTTGGTACAAGAGGTCGGACCTCTGAAGCTATCCCGCATTTTCATGGTTCTTAGTAGAGATGAAGAGTTTTTCATGAGAGATTCATGAGAACTCGAAGCTTTTTTGACCTAAGAAGTGAGTTTCATGTAAGGGGGAGATAATGTGGCCAAGCTTCTAATTCATCTACTAAGAATAAGCGCGACTGGTTTATCCAAGTGGGAATCCAGTAAATATAGTCCTAGCCAACCATAGGATTGTACTTGTTTTCAATGTGCTTGTCTCTAACAATTCAAGACCAAGTGTTTTCCAAATTTTTTTTGATTCAATGAACACATAAAACACCTTTCAAGAATCTAGAAATCACAATCAAACTAAAATAACTTCATAGATTTTCCAAAATTGCAAGTAAACTAGACCTTATTCAAACTGCAACACAATTAAGACTCTATAACACACATATGACTATTCTGGAATACATTTGACACACAATACAATGCATCTTCCTTTGTAAACCATAGTCGCTATCTGAAAAAATGCATCGGATAATTCTGCAATGCATCTACTATTTGGAACAATTTATTTGTCCTCTACAATGCAACTATTATTTGAAGCATTGCATCTACCTGTCACTTAGGAAAACGATTGCAATTTTCCTAGTCTAAAATCAAATATTCTGAGTTTATCTCTAAACATCCTTTCTCAGTGGTCTCTGTACAAAAACTAGAAAATATTTGCTCAAATTTTGCAATCTTCATATCTTTTAGTTGGCATTTTACCATAGGGTTACCATTACAAATTCTAGTTGCATCCTAGGATCTACAATCATTTTCAACATAGAAAAATTCTTAGATCTTCATCTTTGCAGACTTTAGAATAGGTAAACTTTCCATACTTTGTGAAACCTTTTCCTCAAAAGTAGATTGTCATTGGACCAAGTCAAAAATGACTCTTTTAGTCTTTTTCATTATATGTGAGATATTTCTAGCTCATAATTCTAGTTTGGAAAACTCACCTTGTCACTTTATCACTTTATTTGGTCTTACAAAAAGTCCTTTGACAATCAAAATTGAAACATTGGCCCAAACTTTGGATGGTTAGGAAACCTCTTCTAAAAATCTCCCAAAGTTGATTATCTTTTAGAGTTTGCTTATACCTTGCATTTCCATTTACATTGTCATAACATACCTCAAAATACTTTAGTCTCTCATCATTTTCCATTAGACATTCCTTTTATTCCTCATTATCACTTTGCATTGTCACCTTGCATCATACCTTATTGCACTCCTTATTCCAAAAAGACCAAAAACATAGTTGCATTAGCATTGTCTCCTTATAACCAAAAATCCAAAAAACATAGATTTGGTGTCATATCATTCTCATACATAGACTTGGTTTCATATCATTCACATTATCCCTGTTTTATTTGAGCAAATCTTACATGGTTGAGACTAGACTACAAAGAAAGAGAAGAGCAATGGACCCCTTTGGGCAAGGAAACAATCCTTACAACTATCATAGTGACATGAACTTAAACACCATTCACAACAACACCAACATGGGGACAAATTCCAACAATCCTTTTAGTGACACAAACATTTTCTCTTCATCACGCAACAATCCCTTTGAATGTTCAATTCATGCATAGAGATGAAAATGGACAACTGTTCATGGAAGACATAGAAGTTGCTGCCAGAAACCCTGAAGTGGCTTCCTTTGTAGAATAATTTATCTTACAAGATCCACAATGATATTTATCCATGCTTATAGATGAAGGAGCTAAATTTACAAAATTATTTGATGTTAATACCTTGAGAGCAGCATCACCCAACCATGAAACACAAACTAGTAAACCCCCTTCAACACCACCACATAATGCTAGCACTACCTCCATTGGAGCAACAACCCAAAATGCCACAAACACAATCAACACTACCTCCATTGGTGCTACAATTCAAAATACAACCAATACAGTCAACAACACATCCACTTTGGGGGCACCAACCATATGCAAACCTCATCACAATCAATGCCTCAAGTATCAGCAATTGTGTCACAAACTGTTGGGTCCACATTTGGGTCCTCCTCCAATTCTATGACAACAACTTCATCAAATCCTTTTGGGAGAAACAAAAGATGAATTATAATTCAAGTACCTACACCCAACATCAATACCTCATCACAAGTCCCTCAAGTCAATACCAACACTAGTGAACACCAAAGGAAAAACAAAAATTTCACACATGGTCATATTTATCAGTTTGGGAAAGGAAACCAAGTATCACAACACATGAATCCCCTTGATCATCAAAACATTCATGGGAAAAAAATTCCTCAAATTCAATTTAACACTGATGGAACACATATTCCCACATATGCATCCCATATTCATATACAACCACAAATTCCAACTCAAAATGTTCAACACCAACAAATCCCAACTCAAAATGTACAATTTTCTCAATACCAATGCACTCCAAATAAAAACATACCATCACAAAAAATGAGAACCCATGGGATGTCTATTATCAACATGTGTGATGCCACCAACAATCCTATAGTAGACATGCTAACGACCCAACTTGTTGCCTTACAAAAACAAGTGGAGGACATGCAAGTATCAAACAAGAAGACCCACACATCCTTTGATTGATATCTATTCATTTGATACAAGATTACACATGCCACCATTCCCCCAAGATATGTGGTACTGAATTTCTCCAAATACAAAGGAAAAACCAATCCCATTGAGCATATAAGAGAGTTCATGACCAATTATGTAGATGTCACATACGAATAGACTTATCTAATGAGACTCTTTCCTAGGAGCCTTGCAGTTCCTATACTTGATAGGTTCACCCTCTTTCCAAAATGGATAAAATATTGGGAGGAACTCGCCTATAAATTTGTGGAAAATTATGCCTACAACATTGAAACTGATGTTACTATTGCCACATTATGCAAGACCACTCAAGAGGACACTAGTGAAACATTCATTCCATTCTTCCAAATATGGTAAGGTCTAGCAAGCCAATGTCCCATTCAGATCCCCGAAAAGGAGAAAGTAAACATGTTTGTTTAAAATCTTGTTGGACCCTTGAAATATAACTTGCAAGTCCATTGTTGCACCACTTTCATAGACCTAGTTGAAAAGGGAGTTCTACTATAAAAATATCTCATTACAAATGGTGAACTTAAATATGCTAGAAAGAACATGAACATGAACCCAACCAATGATAAGATAAAATATCGGGTCAAGAACAAACATATTACCAATGACAATAGTGTCGATGCTAAAGCAATAAATACAATGTGTCTTGCAGTCACACTTAGGGGATCTAAACTATAAAACACACCTTTGACCACCCTGACACCAACAAAAAATGCCATCCAAAACAATTAGAACCAAGGACAATAATGACCAACCAGACAATTTCTTGAAAAATGCACATACACCCCTTTGGGAGAACCAATTGAATCTATCCTTAGGAAACTTGTCCAGTATAACATCATCACATTACAAAACCCTAAACCATATGACCCAGGGTAGTTCAAAACCTCATGATGGGATGATAATGCCTTATGTGATTATCATCACATAAAAGGACATAAATCCTCCTCTTGCAGACAGTTGAGGAATCTCATACAAGACCTTATTGAAAGTGGTGTCATTGAAGTTGAAGGTCAAAAATTTTCTTCTAACTTAGACCATACCATTCATAAAAATCCACTGCAAGATCATGGTTTAGGGAATCCCTCTTTGTCGGGACATAAGTCTAATTATATAGCCAATTACAATCGTGCTCCATTTGACTACTCAATTGAACCTCTAATTAATCACCTTCAGACTGTTGATGAAAATGTTAACACCATCACCATTAGAAAGACTATAGAGTGTAATGTCACCACTCGCTAATGCAAGATCACAATACCAAGTCCTTTTGCTAAACAACTGCAACCCAAAGTACAATTCAACCTTGTTGACCAATTAGGTAAAACTCCTGCACAAATTTATATACTTGATCTATTGTGTATCTCACCCAGACATAAAGCTATCCCTGATAAGGCTTTAAAGGAGTCTTATGTTCCTACCCACATTGATTTCAACCACTTTGAGGCTATGGTCGGATATTTGACTACTTCCCATCATGTCACCTTTTCAAACCAAGATTACTAATCACCTAAACAATCTCATAATGATGCATTATATATTGAAGTCTTCATGCACAAACACAAGGTCAGATGAGTCATAATAGATGGTGGAGTAGGATTGAACACATTCTCCTTAAAATTGGTCAAGGCCTTAGTTTTCACTGATGCATGTGTAGATGCCACCAAAATCATAGTCATAAAAGCATACGATGATGAGGAATGCTCTTCTAAGGGCATTATCACACTCCTTATCTGTGTGGGGCTAGTAATTATAGATACCACATGTCAAGTCTTGGATCTTGAGTTTCCTTTACAAAATCCTACTTGGTCAACCTTGGATTCATGCACTGAAGGTCGTATCGTCCACCTATCACAAATGTTTGAAGTTTCCTTTCAATGGAACCAATATTACTATACCTGGTAATCCTGACCCCTTTCAATATTGCACCAACTTGAGGGGCATTTCTAAAAGCCAAGTGCCTATTAATCATGAAGCTTCAACATTCATCTCTCCCAAATACATCAATCCTGTGAGATTTACTAACTAGCCTACCCAAGAATCTAATGACTTAAGGAAAGCTTAATCTGAAATACGAGGAGGAATAAATTGTATTCCTCTCAAGAATGAAAAGCCCTATATTCAGCTTGAGAATTGAGAATTACAAAGGAAATTCCTTGGTTATATAGGTCAAGGGGAGAGATCGATGCAACCAGATTATGACAAGTGTTGGCATCCTATGAGGTTTGACAACTCATGTCATTAAAGGCTCAACCACCTTATTCCTATGTAAAGTTAAGTTAGTGTGAAGAAGAATTTAGTGGAGAACTAGCTAAGAATGAACTAGTTAGATAAAGTATCCATTTCACACTACAACTAATGTAGGAGAATCCTTGGTTCTTTAAAATCTTGCATCAACCATGAATATTTTCATTCAGTTTTGTTCTTGTTCAGTTTGAGCTGGAAGATTCAGTATTTCATCATGTTTGCTCACTAGACCTTGCAAATCTAATTTTTCATCGTGGACATGTTCATTTTTATAATTCTAATATTTCATCTCTATTGGATATTTTTCTGGCAAGTTATCGCTTTTGGATTAAGTGACAGTTATTGGAACTGGTCTCAGAATAATTTCAAACCTAACGGCTAGTTTGATCAATCATGGATCTTTCTTGTCAATTGCATATCTTTGTGAGGTATTTTTATTTGTTTCATGGAGTGTCTCCAACCTTAATTTTATGTCCACACTTCATCATAGGCACCTACCATGGCTAAATTCAAATTTGTGGCCGACCTATTCATGCACACGTTACATTTCCTACATCGGAGATTGTAACGATGTTTGGCCGATGCGAATGTTTCTAGATCAGTGGATATGATATAAATCTTGTAATAGATCATTAGGATATAGATCATTCAAGATCAAGTAGATTAAGATGCATATAGAATTTGATTTTTAATATTATCCCTCACATTAAGGAGCATGTATGTCATATCTAGCCTATGAGCTGAATCTATAAGCCCAGATGTTACCAGTCGATTGTAATCAAAATTTCCATTAATAAGAATGTTTGAATCTGCATTTTCCTCCATATTTTGTGTTGCTTTTGTTGTGTAACTCTAGTTGCACAACCAAGATAGTTCTCTTTGAGGACCCTCTTACTGTAACTGCACCAAATTGGTATCAGAGTGAGATTAGTTCTGAGGAAGATCGTCAGAGTTTGCGAAGTCTTGTTGAAGATTTGTTGTGGGGTGACGGATTGAGGATCCGACCTACAACTACAAAGGACTTGTGTAAAGATTGTAGGATGAATAAATGGTAGAGGAAATGGAGTGCGTGGAAATGCATACACAACTATAATGGAGATGTTGAGAGGAATTGTTGCTAGATTAGAAGTAGTCAAAACGGACCAGAGGAGAGGTCAACCAGTTGATGATGTGAGTGATGAATATGTAGAAGAATAGAAAGAAAGGGAAAGAGAAGATCAACCTGGCCTTGATCACAGAGAAGAGAGGTTCATAAGATCCCTAACCAGAGTAAATACTATACCATATTTCAATCCATTGAATTACAATGGTAAGTTGGATTCAGATGAATTGCTTGATTGGATAACAGAGATGGAAAAGTACTTTGATTCTGAAGGTACCATGGATGACAAGAAGGTGATTTTTTCTTGTACAAAGTTGAAAGGACATGCATCCCCTTGGTGGGAATATTTGCAAACAAATAGAAAAAGAAAAGGAAAGGAGAAGATAAGATCATTGGATCAGATGGTGAATAAGTTGAAGATAAAGTTTATTCCTATAGAATATCAGACCAATTTATTTCAAAAATTGTAAAATTTGAAGCAAAAAGAATCAAGTGTGATAGACTATATTGAGGAGTTGTACAAGTTGAATATTAGATCTGAACATTCAGAAGATGAGACCAAACAAGTATCCAGATATATAAATGGTTTGAGGTCGTCTATACAAGATGAGATCAATTTGATTAGGTTACTAAGTGTGGAGGAGGTATATCAATGTACCCTAAAAGCATAAGAGAAGCTAAAAAAAAGATATGAGAAGAGACAAAGAGGAAGAGGTGGAAGATTTTAGAGAGGAATTTTTACTCGAGGAGGAAGAGGATATTTTTTAGATCAGAATAAAGATAAGGAAGTCACTAAGAATGATAATTCATATGATAGAGATGATGTAAACTCTCACCAGAGAGGAGGATATGGAAGTTACCAGAATAAGGATTATAGGAAGGATGATAGAAGATTGGAGAAAAGAGTATTCAGAGGAACTTGTTTCAAGTGTGGTGGAGAAGGACATAGAGCATTTGAGTGTAATTAGGGGGAGACAAGAAGAAAGACATAGAATAGTAGAAGAACAAACTTTGTTGAGTATTATCATGTCAGATCATCTAATAAACTAGAAGAGGGAGAAGTGTTGGTGAATAGAAGAGTATTATGTCAAAGTGAGATGGAGTAGGAACCATTGTAGAGAAATAACTTGTTCTGAACTAGATGCATGTTAGCTGCCAAATGTTGCAAAGTGATCATTGATAGTGGAAGCTTAAAGAACCTAGTTTCTGAAGAAATGGTGAGCAAATTGAAGTTGGAAATATTGAAACACCCGAAGCCCTATCAGACATCATGGATTCAAGATGAGCATAAGATACTAGTAAGTGAACAATGTTTGGTGAAATTGAAGATTGGAAATTACCATGATGAAGTTTTGTGTGATATCATGCCTATGGATATATTCCATGTTTTGTTGGGAAGGCCTTGGCAGTATGATAGATAGGCTATTCATGATGGAAAGAAGAAAATATATACTATTGTTGCAAATGGGATGAAGCAGATTATGTTGCCATTCGAGGATGTTCCTAAAGTTGAGGTTTGTATGAATGCTAGAATTTTCTTGATTGATGGAAGAAGATTTTTGGATGGACTGAGACATGAGAACATGTGATATGCCTTGGTTCCCAAGAAGGTTGAATAATTGAAGCATGTAGAAGAAAAACCTAAGGAGATAAAGGAGTTGTTGATAGAATATGAAGCTATCATTTCATATAATGTACTTGATGGATTGTCACCTGTGAGGAGTATTAGCCATTACATGTACCTAGTTTGTAGAGCTAGTTTTCCTAATAAAGCAACACACCAGATGACACCAACAGAGAATGAAGAGTTGAATAGACAAGTGCTATATTTGTTGAGAAAAGGATTGATCAGAGAAATATTAAGTCCTTGTGTAGTACATGCAGTGCTAGCACCTAAGAAGGATGGAGAATGGAGGATGTGTACAGAATCTAGAGCCATAAACAATATCATAGTAAAGTAAAGATTTCCTTTGCCCCTGATGGATGACATTATGGATTGTCTAAGTGGAGCTAAATACTTTACAAACATAGATTTGAAGAGTGGATATCACTAGATCACAATCAAAGAAGGGTATGAATGGAAGATAGCATTCAAGACAAATGAAGGATTGTATGAGTGGTTGGTGATGCCTTTTGGACTAAAAAATACAACGAGTACTTTCATGAGGTTGATGAATGGGGTATTGAATAAATTCCTAGGTAAGTTTTTGATTGTCTATTTGGATGACATCTTGATTTTTAGTAAGACTAGATAAGAACATTTGTTGCATGTAAGACAAGTTTTGCACAGGCTGAGAGAAGAGAAGTTGTTGATAAACATTAAGAAGTATAGTTTCATGAAGGAAGAATCGGTATCTGGGATTTGTGATATAAGTGGATGGACTAAAGATGGATCCTTAAAAGGTAAGAGCAATTGTTGAGTAACCTACACCAAAAAAAATTGGAGAGGTAAGATCATTTCATGGATTGGCTAGTTTCTACTGAACGTTCATGAGGAATTTTAGTTCTATTTGTAGTCCTATGACAAAAAAAATGAGATGAGATACGAAGGATTTTAGATGGACATCTAGAGTAGACAAGAGCTTTGACTTGTTGAAATAGAAGGTGGATGAGAAACCTTTTGATGGTGTTTTTATGCACTTCTCAACATAGGTAATGCATAGGTGCATCACCTCTCTTGAAAGACAATCTTCCACAATCAAATTGCAGAACACTATCCCAAGGTCTCTCGGATATCAGGTCTTAATAGTTCTTGGAATATCTCAGTTGATTTATGTGATTTGCTACAATCATAAGGTGGGCTTATGGATGAGTTACAAATTGGGGAAGTTGGATCTAAAAATGGAGTTCTTAAGATGGGAGAGTTGTTGAGCATTTGCTGTAGGTTCAAATAGCAGTCTAGAACTCCATTTCAATATCAAATTTAGCTTTATAATGTGCAATGAACCTTTCCTAAGGTTACTTATTAAAAAAAAAGGAAAAAGGGAAAGGAAGAGAGAAGGTTTCTGGATCTGAAACTATGAACGAACAGTGATCATGGGGGCTGCTACAATAGACAAACTCCCTAAATAGGGTTTTGCTTGGCCAAGAGGATCCTACAGTTACACAAAATCGGTGCAATCTTCTAAGGAATGAAGATTTTTAGTTTGCATATACACATCATGAACATGCAACTGAACTAAGTTGTACCAATCAAATAAAGAAGCCTAGGTTAACTTTACACAACAACTTGTCATCAACAAGTGCCAAAAGTATGGGCTGGAAATTCATCAAATACTAAAACAACAATCACCATTACCACTTCCATTCAAGAAACTAACAACTAAAAATAACTTGGAAGGTAGAACCATGCACACATAATGAGAAAAATCAAAAGTAACACCCATAGATCATGCAATGCTGCTTTCTATTGTTGTTGAATGTTTTTTACAATAGCTCTCCAACCCTTTACAAATGAGGGGGAGACTCCTATTTATAGTTTTCCAAAGCCCAAATCAATGGATAGGATTGAATAACATTGTGTGGCTTAGATTCAATTACATTACGGCTTCACCTACCCCACAATATTTAGCAATTTAAAATAAGTCTTTGTCTTTTTCCTATTTTGTCTTTTAGTGGCCAATCACTATAGCAGTTTTGTCTTCTAGCTGATTTTATTTTTATTGTAGCTGAAAATACCTAAAAGTTGCCTTATTTCTGATGGACTTGCAGCATTCTTCATTGGATCAAATGGGTTTGTCAATGATTGGAATCAATGGATTGGTGTCTCTTGATTCGAGCAGACAACCCCCAAAGATCATCATCATCTGGTGAAAAGTAGGACAAAATTCCTTGCATTTTGTCATGGACTTCCTTGGCATAGGACTTCTTCTGATGCTAACTCTATTAATGGGCACCACGAGGGGAGGTGGGAAAAAAATGAATGGTGATGGGAACCACGTGCTTCTCCTTGTTCAACTTTCTCAATGGTTCTCAAAATGGACCTGCGGTAGGCTTCTTGAAACTGGAGAGCGCTTGGACATTCCAGAATCGAGAGGTAGGAATGTCGTTTTGAAAATGATGAACAAATCATGGAACTCCGGATGGTATCTCCTGACTGGAAATTTGGAATTTGAAAGGTTGAGGGAGGATAAGATCCAATTTGAGCATTTGGGTGAAAGTATCAAATCGAAGGAGTGCTTGGACATTCCAGAAACAAGAGGCCCAAATGTCGTTCTGGAAATATTGTTTTGAAAACGACGAACAAAGCATGGAACTCTGGATGGTTTCTCATGGCTGAAAATTTGGAATTTGAAAGGTTCAAGGAGGATAAGATCCAATTTTAGCATCTGGGTCAGAGTCTATTTTCAAATCAGAGGAGCACTTGGACATTCCGGAAACAAGAGGCCGAAATGCCATTTTGGAAATGTTGTTTTGAAAACGGTGAGCAGAGCATGGAAATTTGGATGGTATCTCCTAGATGAAAATTTGGAATTTGAAAGGTAAAAAGGAGGATAAGATCCAATTTGAGCATCTAGGTTGAAGTCCATTTTCAAATCGAAGGAGCGCTTGGATGTTCCGAAAACAAGAGGCTAAAATGTCGTTTTGGAAATGTTATTTTGAAAATGGCAAACAGAGCATGGAACTCTGGATGGTTTCTACCGACTAAAAATTTGGAATTTGAAAGGTTTAGGGAGGATAAGATCCAATTTTAGCATCTAGATTGAAGTCCATTTTCAAATCGGAGGAGTGCTTGGATGTTCTAGAAACAAGTGGCTGAAATACCGTTTTGGAAATGTTGTTTTGAAAATGGCGAACAGAGCATGGAACTCTAGATGGTATCTCCTGACTGCAAATTTGAAATTTGAAAGGTCTAGGGAGGATAAGATCCAATTTTAGCATCTGGTTCGAAGTCCATTTTCAAATCGAAGGAGCATTTGGATGTTCTAGAAACAAGAGTGTGGAATGTCATTCTGGAAACGTTGTTTTGAAAGTGGCGAACAAAGCATGGAACTTTGGATGGTGTCTCTCGGCTATAAATTTGGAATTCGACAGTTCTAGGGAAGATAAGATCGAATTTTAGCATCTAGGTCGAAGTCCGTTTTCAAATCGGAGGAGCGCTTGGATGTTCTAGAAACAAGAGGTCAAAATGTCATTCTGGAAATGTTGTTTTGAAAATGATGAACAGAGCATAGAACTCTGAATGGTATCCCAGCTGAAAATTTGGAATTTGAAATGTCCAGGGAGGATAAAATCCAATTTTATCATCTGGGTCAAAGTCCATTTTCAAATCAAAGGAGCGCTTGGACGTTCTGGAAACAAGAGGTTGGAATGTCATTCTAGGAATGCTGTTGTAGGATTGTTGTTTTGAATTTTTTTGCAACTTCTTGAAACTTAATGAGATCTTGGCAGTTCACTTAGGCACCACAAAAACATCTCGAATCAATAGGAAACCTATCCCCAAAGTCAAAAATGAAGGAAAAAGCGAATTGGACGAGCGGGGAGGCGAAGCCCGAAAAACCCAAGACTTAGCAATTTTTTATTTTAGAGGCAAAATATGGTCAGCCAAAAATGAGACATTGAAGGGCACATTGACCAAATAGGACACCAAAAAAGGGTGACGCAAAATGATATGGGAGCAAAGCAGCCCATCAGGAGTGAGAAAAGAGTGTCCCGGCCTTTGGCGGGGTGTGTGTGCAAAATATGCACAACAAATGGTGACTCGCTGGGGAAATGCTCTAGAGCATTTCGATGACAAACTGGAATCACGAACCCAGAATCTCTGGTTTCGATCTTCACATTCAACCAAAGGATCAAAACCACTAGTTAATCCAACCTTCAATATGCTGAAAATCCAAGTGTGTGCAGTTGCATTAATTCCCATCCTTCAGTTGCTGCAAGGACCCAAGCTCCATCATGCTAAGCTACATAGTTTATTCTAACTCCAAAAGCAACTGGGGCATTGCCTCGCTACCGGTCAGGCGTCCATAGCCCTGACGAGGTTGTTGTTGTAATTCTCCCAAACATTTTTCTACTACTAGCCGAGAGTCCATAGCCCTGGTAGAGTTGCTCATATACCCCTGAAAAGGTGAATTTATCTTTTGATTTTCAATATTTTGCTTTCTTTCTTTTGTTTCTTTTCTCTTTTTAGCTCTTTTATTCAACCCGCAAGCAATGAAGCTCGTGCTCAGGGCTAGAGTCACAGTGGCGCTAGAACAAAATTTTAGATTTTTCACTTAACTAGACTTCATAAAGGACCTACAACAACCATCAGATTCTTAAAATTTGTGAGAGATATAAGATTCTAGAATACTTCATAATCAGACCAACCAACGACTTATCCACTTTGAATCAAACATCTAGATCACTTGATACTAACAAAAGATCCTCACCATCCACTCTGAAAACTTGATTAGAGTTTGACAAAGAAATACATAGAACAACCCAAGGAAATAAGAATGGTTGTTGTGCACATAGATGTGCCAAGCCAAAATCATAGAGACCCCGAGAAAAGCAGCAACAAAGCAAGAGAAAACAAAAGAAAACAAAAAGAAAACAACAAAACCAACCAAAGCGGGACAACAAAAGAAAATAATGAAGAAACTACTCTAAATAAAGAAACCTACAACAAACAAACTAACCAAACAAAGCAAGAAAAAAAAAAGTATTTACAGGAAACCTACACTACTCAAAACAAGTTATGTACAAAGATATTTACAAAGAACTATGTTCGGGTAAGGCGAGATGATGCCAATGCTTATTTGATTTTGCAGTGCATGCACAAGCAGATGGGCAATCATTATCATTCTTAACCATGAAAATTTATCTTTATATTCAAAGAAAATAAATTCAATATGGCAGCATTCAAAATTTTCCCCAACATCATGAAGAATCGCCAATTGAGGAGGCTCATTAAACCCATGATTAATCCATAAACACATCCATTTTTCCTCATTCCCATAATCAAAATGATAAGTGCAGCTATGAAAATTAATAGGAGAAAGGAAGGATAGAACCTGGATTTCATCACATGCAGGTGGCAGCATTTGACAATCAAGAGCAAGCAGTGCATTGTTAGTCTTTGCATCAGCAACCTCGGGCGGGCATGGTGGAGGTTGTAGCACTTCGAACATTAAGCTTACATAAGGCTAGGAGAACGGGGCAGAAAACACCTCTTTTGATCTATGTGTGGGATCCACAGGCTCCACTGGTAGTTCTTCAAAAAGAAGTACTTCTCCACATTGATCATTCACAAACTTGGGATCCACTTGATTGTTGTCTTGAAAAGGCAGCATGTTGTCCCATCTCCTTTCCCAAGTGTCAACCTTATCTTCATGATGCTCGGTGTCATGGGATGATGACATGTATGAATTTTTCCTATTGGAACCATCTGAATATGAAGGAGGATCAACAACGATCATGGCAGAAGGACTCCAAGTTGCTTCTAGTAGTCGACTGGGTGCTTCATCTCTGTTGGTAGCTATCTCAGCACCCCCACCTTTGTCTTCTTCTCTTTGTTGTTCATGCAACTCATCATGATGTTCACTCATTTCCCCTTGCTCACTATTGCTATAGATAGAGAAGGAACCCCTCTCCCAATCTAGAAACTCTAGTGCATCACCATTCAAAGGCTTAAGGAGTATGTGTTCATCGCTACCATATTTTGGGACGTGCTCTTCCTTGGTATGAGAATACCTCTGTAGTACATCTCCCAATGGAAAGAAGTCATCAATTTATGGAACCTCATCAAGGGGACCAAAATACACTATGTAATCTCCCTCCAAGGACTTGTCATAAAGCCTATTGTCTATGGTACTCAAATGCTCTTGAAGAGGAAGAAATTCTTGATTACTGATGGACAGCATTCCTATTTGATCTACTACATCGCTTGAAAGCTCGAGACTATATTGTTGTCCTTTTTCTATTATTGTCCCAACATACTCTTGAGGAATACCTTCAATTGATTTTATCACTTGGCTTAGGCTCTTGGTCCTCATGTTCCATTCTTGAAGCCATTGTAGGAAGTGGTGTGCTCAGCTGACTTGCTTGTTCTCTAACTTGTTGGACAACTTATTGGCACAGTCCGCACATGAACTCTAAGTGCAATGAATCATGGAGCCTACACTAATTCGGTAGTAGAAATACCTCCAAATCCACTTGGTACTTCAGCTCAAACCAATCCTCTGCTAATCTAGAGATGATCTGGTCATATCTTTCTGCTACTGGGTCCTCATCATCACTTGCAAAAGAAGCTTGATGGTAGACAACCGTGGTGAGTGGTTGTTCCCACTCCTCTGAATCTACATTTTCAGATGCTTGGTCACTATCATTGATGAAGGGGAGGTCTTCCAGTCTAATTTCAGTTATGCCTTCATCATCATTTTCTACTGTCCCAAGGTTGTTAACCTCTTCCTCTTGCTGATTTTCAGCATCTTCATTGGTTGTCCCAGCATATACTGTTGTAAACTTCATTAATTCATCCTCAACTACCAATGGCTCCTCTTCCTGAGTTGAGGACTACCCCTTACTGGCAAAGGAGGGGCTTTCCAACTCCATTCTTAGTGAACCTTCACCAAAGCTTTTTGCTGTCCCCAGAAAATCAGCTTCTCCTTCTTGATTTTCAGCTTCAATGTTTGTTGTCCCAGCACTAGTTTGTGGCAGATGTCCTGGTTTATCTTGAAGGTGTTATCCTCCAGATGTTGATAGCTTTTCTGCCTCATGGGATGACTCATTCTCTTTGATAGTTGGCTGCTCCAACTTGCTCAAATTGCCTTTGACTTGGGTGATGATGCCTGCACATGAAGGACAACTAAATTCTAAATGTGGTGTATTGTGAAATCTGCACCAACTTGACATTAGTGCTTCCTCCAATCTTGGTCCGTCTTTGCTGCCCAAACACTCTTGGATCAAATCTAAAAATTCCTTGGCTGCCATGGTTTTCAATTCTTCCTCTGGGTCTGCAAGGGCTAAACGCTGATATATTTCCCAAAAGGGTATCTCTCCTTGCAAGACTCTTTCAATTTTTCTCAAGAAGGTTAGACATTCCAATTCATTGTGTGTGTAGGTGCAATGGATCCTACACTTATCTACCAATGAAAATTTTTGTAATGGTCTCTTCAATCTCCTATTTATATCTGCATTCAGCTGAGTGATATTGATTTGCACATGCTGCTCCATTTTGACTCAGCATCTATTTGCCCTCAAATTTTTTTGATTTCAAGTTTCAGCATTAAAAGAGATCTCCTTATCTCTGATTTCTTCTTTGAAAGTGCTCTTATCGATTTCCAACTTTCAGCTTTGTAGCCTCAACATGTCATGCCATCCCTCTAGCATCTGTTCTGTTGATGGTGTTTTTATGCACTTCTCAACATAGGTAATGCATAGGTGCATCACCTCTCTTGAAAGACAATCTTCCACAATCAAATTGTAGAACACTATCCCAAGGTCTCTCAGATGTCAGGTCCTAATAGTTCTTAGAATATCTCAATTGATTTATGTGATTTTCTAGAATCACAAGGTGGACTTACAGATGAGTTACAAAGTGGGGAAGTTGGATCTGCAAATGGAGTTCTTAAGATGAGAGATTTGCTAAGCATTTGCTATAGGTTCAAATAGCAATCTAAAACTCCATTTCAATATCAGATTTAGCTTTATAATGTGCAATGAACCTTGCCTAAGGTTACTTATTAAAAAAAAGTAAAAAGGGCAGGGAAGAGAGAAGGTTCCTGGATTTGAAACTATGAATGAACAGTGATCATGAGGGCTACTACAGTAGACAAAATCCCTAAACTTGGTTTTGCTTGGCCAAGAGGATCCTATAGTTACACAAAACCAGTGCAATCTTCTAAGGACTGCAGATTTTTAGTTTGCATATACACATCATGAACATGCAAGTGCACTAAGTTGCAACAATCAAATAAAGAAGCCCAGGCTAACTTTACACAACAACTTGTCATCGACAAGTGCCAAAAATATGGGTTGGAAATTCATCAAATACTGAAACAACAATCACCATTACCACTTCCATTCAATAAATTGACAACTAAAACTAACTTGGAAGGTAGAACTATGCACACATAATGAGAAAACTCAAAAGTTACACCCATAGATCATGCAATGTTGCTTTCTATTGCTGCAAAATATTTTTTACAACTCTCCAACCCTTTCCAAATGAGGGGGAGACCCCTATTTATAGTTTTCCAAGGCCCAAATGAATGGCTAGGATTGAATTACATTGTGTGTCTCAGGTTCAATTACATTAGGGCTTCACCTACCCCACAATATTCAAAAATTTAAAATACATCTTTGTCTTTTTCCTATTTTATCTTTTAGTGGCCAGTCACTGTAGCAGTTTTGTTTTCTAGCTGATTTCCCTTTTACTGTAGCTGAAACTACCTAAAAGATGCCTTATTTCTGATGGACTTGCAACATTCTTCATTAGATCAATTGGGTTTGTCAATGATTGGCATCAATGGATTGGTTGCCTCCGATTCCAGCGGACAACCCCCAAAGATCATCATCATCTGGTGAAAAGTAGGACAAAGTTCCTTGCATTTTGTCATTGACTTCCTTGGCATAAGCCTTCTTCTGATGCTAACTCTATTGATGGGCACTGTGAGGGGAGGTTGGAAAAAAATGAATGGTTATGGGAACCACGTGCTTCTCCTTGTTCAACTTTCTCAATGGTTCTCTCGATGGACATGTGCTAGGCTTCTTGAAATAGAAGAGCGCTTGGACGTTCCAGAATCGAGAGGCTGAAATGTTGTTCTGGAAATGTTATTTTGAAAACAGCGAATAGAGCATGGAACTCCGGATGGTATCTCCCAGTTGCAAATTTAGAATTTGAAAGGTCTAGAGAGGATAAGATCCAATTTGAGCATCTGGGTTGAAGTCCGTTTTCAAATCAAAGGAGCGCTTGGATGTTTCGAAAATAAGAGGCCAGAATGTCATTCTGGAAATGTTGTTTTGAAAATAGCGAACAAAGCAAGGAACTTTGGATGGTTTCTCCCAGCTGCAAATTTGGAATTTGAAAGTTCTTGGGAGGATAAGATCCAATTTTAGCATTTGGGTTGAAGTCCGTTTTCAAATCAGAGGAGCGCTTGGATGTTCCAAAAATAAGAGGCCGGAATGCCGTTTTGGGAATGTTGTTTTAAAAATGGCGAACATAGCATGGAACTCTGGATGGTATCTTGAGGATGTAAATCTAGAATTTGAAAGGTCCAAGGATGATAACTTCCAATTTGAGCATCTGGGTTGATATCTGTTTTCAAATCTAAGGAGCGCTTGGACGATCTAGAAACAAGAGGTCAGAATGTCGTTCTAGAAATGTTGTTTTGAAAATGATGAATAGAGCATGGAACTCTGGATGGTTTCTCCCAACTCAAAATTTGGAATTTGAAAGGTCTAATGAGGATAAAATCCAATTTTAGCATCTGGGTCAAAGTCTGTTTTCAAATCGTAGGAGCGCTTGGATGTTTCGGAAACAAGAGGTCAGAATGTCGTTCTGGAAATGATGTTTTGAAAACGATGAATAAAGCATGGAACTCTGGGTGGTATCTCTCATCTTCAAATTTGAATTTAAAAGTTCCATAGAAGATAAGATCCAATTTTAGCATCTGGGTTGAAGTCCATTTTCAAATCAGAGGAGCGCTTGGACTTTCCCAAAATAAGAGGCCGAAATGTCATTTTGGAAATGTTGTTTTGAAAACGGTGAACAAAACATGGAACTCCAGATGATGTCTCCAAGATGAAAATTTTGAATTTGAAAGTTCTAGGGAGAATAAGATCCAATTTTAGCATCTGGGTGGAAGTCCGTTTTCAAATCGGAGGAGAGCTTGGACATTCCGGAAACAAGAGGCTGAAATGCTGTTCTGGAAATGTTGTTTTGAAAATGACAAGCA
This sequence comes from Sequoiadendron giganteum, assembly GCA_007115665.2. Lineage (NCBI taxonomy): Eukaryota > Viridiplantae > Streptophyta > Pinopsida > Cupressales > Cupressaceae > Sequoiadendron > Sequoiadendron giganteum. The sequence continues at coordinate 289,697,274 of CM021107.1, forward strand.
GAGCATGGAACTCCCGATGGTATCTTTGGGCTGAAAATTTGGAATTTGAAAGGTCCAGGGAGAATAAGATCCAATTTTAGTATCTACGTCAAAGTCCGTTTTCAAATCGGAGGAGCGCTTGGATGTTCTGGAAACAAGAGGTTGGAATGTCATTTTAGGAATGTTGTTGCAAGATTGCCGTTTTGAATTTTTTTGCAACTTCCTGAAACTTAATGAAACCTTGGAAATTCACTTAGAACCACAAAAACATCCCAAATCCATAGGAAACCTATCCCCAAAGTCAAAAATGAAGGAAAAAGTGAATCGAACAAGCGGGAAAGCAAAGCCCGAAAAACCCAAGACTTAGCAATTTTTTTATTTTAGGGGCAAAATATGGTCAGCCAAAAATTAGACTTTGAAGGGCACATTGACCAAATAGGACACCAAAAAAGGGTGACACAAAATGATACAGGAGCAAAGCAGCCCATCGGGAGCGAGTAAAGAGGGTCCCTACCTACGGCAGGGCGTGTGTGCAAAATATGAACAACAAATGGTGACTCGCTAGGGAAATGCTCCAGAGCATTTCGATGAAAAACTAGAATCACAAACCTAGAATCTCTGGTTTTGATCTTCACATTCAACCAAAGGATCAAAACCACCAATTAATCCAACCTTCAATATGTTGAAAATCCAAGTGTGTGCAGTTGCATTAATTCCCATCCTTTAGTTGTTGCAAGGACCCAAGCTCCATCAAGTTAAGCTATGTAGTTTATTCTAACTCCAAAAGCATCTAGGACATTGCCTCACTGCCATTCAGGCATCCATAGCCCAGATGAGGTTTTCATTGTGATTCTCCCGAACATTGCTCTACTGTCGGCTAGGCATCCATAGCCCTGGTAGAGTTGCTTGTATACCCTTGAAAAGATGAATTTCTCTTCTTTTTATTTTCAATATTTTTCTTTCTTTCTTTTGTTTCTTTTCTCTTTTCAGTTCTTTTATTCAACCCACAAGCAATGAAGCTCATGCTCAAGGCTGAGAATCATAATGGCGCTGGAGCAAAATTTTAGATTTTTCACTTAACTAGACTTCATAAAGGACCTACAATGACCATCAGATTCTTAAAATTTGTGAGAGATATAATATTCCAGAATACTTCAGAATCATACTAGCCAACAATTTATCCACTTTGAATCAAACATCTAGATCTCTTGATACTAACAGAAGATCCTCATCATCCACTTTGAGAACTTGATTAGAGTTTGACAAATAAATACATAGAACAGCCCTAGGAAATAAGAATGGTTGTTGTGCACACAGATGTACCAAGCCAAAAGCATAGGGACCTCGAGAAAAGCAGCAAAAAAGTGAGAGAAAACAAAAGGAAACGAAAACAAAACAAAAAAACCAACCAAAGCGGGATAACGAAAGAAAAAAATGAAGAAACTACTCTAAAGAAAGAAACCTACAACAAACAAACTAACCTAACAAAGCAAGAAAAAGGGGGTAGTTAGAATTTTGGATTGTATAAACCTTTGACGGTACCAGAAAGAGTAGGGAGGATATCAGCATGGATTTCATACTTTTTTTGCCTAAGACATAGAGATGTAATGATTATGTATTTGTGGTGGTAGACAGATTTTCTAAGATGGCATATTTCATACCTTGTAAGAAGACAATAGATGTAGTACATGTAGAAGACTTTTTTTTCAGGGAAGTGATCAGATTGCATGGATTACCTAGGAGTATTGTTTTAGACAGAGATGCAAAATTTGGTGGTTACTTTTGGAGGACACTTTGGAAGAAGTTGAAGACATATTTGAAGTTGATTTCTACTTTTCACCCATAGAAAGATGGACAGATGGAGGTAGCAAGCAAGAGTTTGGGAAATTTTTTGAGATGTTTGGTTACAGAGAAAACCGAAAGTTGGGATTTAGTCCTTGCTCAAGCAGAGTTTGCCTATAATAATTCAGTGAACAAGAGTATTGTAAAGAAATATTTTGATATTGTTATTGGAGTTCATCCTATAGGTATATCAAAGTTGTAAGACATCAGTAAACAAGATGAAGGGAGTGAAAAAGTAGATAAATTTGTAGAACATATGAAGAAAGTGCATACTCAAGTGAAGCAACAATTGGAAGATATGAACCAGAAGTATAAGGAGCGAGCAGATTAAATAAGGAGACATGAGGATTTCAAAGTTTGAGATGAAGTGATGGTATATCTGAGGAAGGAAAGATTTCCAATTGGCACATATAGTAAGCTCAAGATGAGGAAGTTTGGACCCTTTAAAATTTTGAAGAAATTTGACTCAGGCAATGCTTATGAATTAGAGTTACCAAATGGCATGGGTATATCACCTATATTCAACATTGCAGACCTACACTAGTACCATGAAGCAGAATTCAGTGAAGATAGTAAAGCCAAATTGGAAGAAGAGATTCCTAAACAACAATCATATGAGATAAAAGAGATTTTGGATGTCAGAGATGGGAGGAAAACTCGTGGAAGACAGTACAAATAATATCTGGTGAAGTGGAAGGGTAGACTAGTAGAGGATTGTTCTTGGATTTCCCAGGTTGAGGTAGACCATCTTGGTTTTCATTTAAACCCAAAAAAGTGAGGGACTTACTTTTCAATAATCTCAGATTTCTGATGTAGGAGCATCCTTGGTTCTTGGCAATCTTGCATCAACCAAAAATATTTCCATTTAGTTTTGTTCTTGTTCAGTTTGAGTTGGCAGATTTGGTGTTTCATCATATTTTCTCACTAGACCTTGTGGATCTATGTTTTCATCATGAACATGTTCATTTTCCTAATTCCAAGATTTCAACTCGATTGGATATTTTTCTGGCAAGTTATCGCTTTCGGATTAAGTGACATTTTTTGGAACTGGCCCCAAAATAATTTCAAACCTAATGGCTAGTTTGATCAATCATGGATCTTTCTCGTCACTTGCAGATCCTTGTGAGGTATTTTGATTTGTTTTGTGGAGTGTCCCCGACCTTAAATTTAGGTCCACACTTCATTAAAGGAACCTATCATGGAGAAATTCAAATTTGTTGCTGACCTGTTCATGCACATGTTACGTTTCCTTCATCAAAGATTGTAATGATCTTTGGCCAACACGAATGTTTCTAGATCTATGAATATGATATAAATCTTGTAATAGATCATTAGGATAGAAATCAATCAAGATCAAGTATATTAAGATGTATATATAATTCAATCTGTAATAAATTTTCTCACATTAAGGAGCATGTATGTCATATCAGGCCTGTGAGCTGAATCTATAAGCCCATATGTTGCCAGCTGATTGTAATAAAAAAATTTGTTAATAAGAATGATTGAATCTGTATTTTCCTCCATATTTTTTGTTTCTTTTGTTGTGTAAATCTACCTGTAGGGTATGTGCAGGATCATGATGGGCCAAACAGTGGCGATATGTAAGTGATATGATGGCCCATGTGGCTGACGACCTTTTTTTAATCCCAAATTGATGAAATGAAAAGGGTTTTTCAAGGAGATTCTTAGCTTTTCACCAATATAAATTATGCTTTACTTTGAATTTAATTAATAATTATTATTCATTTTTTATTTGAATTACAACTAAAGTCCGGATTGATAGGTTGATTGAAAAACATCTATAACTTTCAAATGGTATCACAATTTTTGAATCCAAAACATGTGTCACATTATATGCTTCGCATACTATAGGATTAAAAAAAAATGAATTTCATGAAGTGTTGACCAAGTTAACGTGGTAAAAAATACAAGTTTTTATATTTTTTAAAAGTTTTAATAAAAAAATCATAATTAATTATTTACTTAGAAAAAAATTACAAAAAAATATGCATCACATCAGGACATGAGTCCTCTACTTATATCTAAAATATTATAAAAAAATATTATCATTTTATTGTGGTTAGGGTGGTTAGACAAACACCTACTTCTTATTTTTTCCCTGAAATTTAAGTAGTATTGCATTGAAATTTCAAATTTTCACCAAATAGATTTTTAGTTTTTTTAAATAAACCTAGTAATTTATAAACTATATTTAATTTTATATAGATTATATTCTTACATATTTTTTGAAATAATATAGATAACTTATTCAAATTTTTACGTCAAGTTGCCTAACTTTGATTTTTTTAATTTTCATCGCTAATTAGGGGCCTATTTTTTCCATGATGATCCTGCACATACCCTATATGGTCCAGATAGTTCTCTTTAAGAACCCTCCTACCGTGACTACACCAAACACCCCCCCTAAAGTGGAAATTAGGGAGAAGTATACAATCCAAAGATGAAAATATGGGTCCCAGCTACTAGGCCTGATGAGGTACCCATGTACATAATAATCTCTCAATGATAAAGAAGGAGAAAACCCAGTGGGAAAAAAACTCCCTCCCATGAAAGGTGAATGAATAAGGTCTAAGTGACCCCCAGAAGAGATTTTCCTCACCCCCAAGAGAGACCGGAGATGAAAATACTTTCTCTAAGTGAAGGGTTTGGTGAATATATCTGCAACTTGATCTTCTATAGGACAATATCACAAATCAATGACTTGCTCCTGAATCATCTCCTGAAGAAAATGCATATGGATCTCGATGTGTTTGGTTCATTGATGATGGACTGGTCTCTTTGAGATCTAGATGACTCTGGTTATCACAATATATGACTGATGAATTTTGAAAGGTGATGCCAAGTTCAATGAGGATATTCTGAAGCCAAATAGCCTCAATGGCAACATTGACAACTCCTCGATAATCAGCCTCAGTTGAAGAAAGAGAAATGACACATTTCTTCTTGCTTTGCCAACAAATGGGGCCAGAACCATAGTGAAAGTTGTAGCTAGATGTGCACTTGTGATCATCAATATCACCAGCCCAATCAGAATCTATGTATCCAGGTAAGTTTGAACTTGTACTTGTTGCATAGTGAATCCCATACCGATGAGTTCCCTAGATGTAGGGTAAGATGTGTTTGATAGCTTTCCAATGAAGCTCACGTGGCTCCATCATGAAGCATGAAATAACTCCAACTGCAAAGAAAATGTTGGGGCGAGTATGTGTCAAGTAGATGAGGCTGCCAACAAGTTGAAAATACAAAGTATCATCAACTAGTGGTGTGGAACATTTGGCCTCAATTTTAACTCCATACAGAAAGGGAGTCAGTGTAGGCTTACAATCAATCATATGAAAACTTGAAAAAAGATCATTAGCATACTTGGGTTGTGCAAGTGAGATCTTAGAATAGGTCTATGTGATATCAATCCCAAGAAATTAGTGAAAGAAACCCAAGTCATTCATGGAAAAAATTTCATGCAAAGCAATATCGATAGTCGAGATGATGGATGAAGTTCTCCCACTGACAATCAAGTCATCAACATAGAGAGCCAAGAAGAGAAGAGCATCCTCCTATCGCAAGATGTAGAAATTTAGATCTGAGGGGCATCTAGAGAACCCAATGGAGAGAAGAAATGAGTCCATTTTGGCATACCAAGCTCATGGAGCCTATTTGAGGCCATGGAGAGATTGCCTTAGTTTGAAAAACAAGAATAATATTAAATGAATCCTTGTGGTTGCTCCATATAAATTTATTCATGTAGATCTTCATGAAGGAATGCACTCTTCACATCCATTTGATGTACAACCCAACCATGAGCTACATAAATGGAAAGTAACAAGTGAATGGAGTTCATTCTGGCAACAGGGGCAAAGGTCTCAGTGTAATCAATACCTAGTACTTGAGAGAAACCTTTGGCCACAAGTCATTCTTTATACTTGTCAACTGAGCCATCTGCTACAAATTGGTTTGATAGATCCACTTACATTGAACCAATTTTCTTCCATTAGGAAGTGGAACAAGATCCTATATTTTATTCCACATTAAAGAGTTGTACTCTTCCTCCATTGCATAATCCCACTCAGCAATACCAGATGCTTCACAAAATTACTTTGATCTAAAGCAATGGCTATGTAGGAATGTGGAATTTCATGATGTTGTGATTGAGTCCTCATAGTATTTGAAGGATCCCCAACAAGATTTCCTATGGGCTCAAGTTTTTGACGAGCCCAATAAGGGATGGTAGGGGATGGGGGAGGAGATTCTAAACTCTCTGAAGATGAAGATGAAATCTCTTGATCAACTTGATGAGTAGAGGAAGCTTGAGGAAAATCCTCGATGTTAGAATCCTCTAAATCAACTATGGAGGAAGGAAGAGTAGAAGATGAGCTAGAAGATCTCTCCTCAAATTGTACACTTTTCTCAATGAAGAGCTCATGTGTTTTAGGATCCAGTAGTTGATATCCTCTAACACCATCAGGGTAACCAACAAAGATACAAGGTTGACTTTGAGGTTCCAAGGCCTTGCACTTCTCTAAAGGAATATGTGCCCATGCTGGGGAGCCAAAAAATCTAAAGTGCCCCACAATAGGTTTCCTACCACACCAAACTTCAAAGGGAGTGATGCCCTTTAATGACTTATGCGGAACTCTATTTTGGATGTGAGCAACATAGTTGATAGCTTCTACCCAATATGTAGGTGCAAGGGAGCGAGTGTAGATCATGCAACCAACCATCTCTTTCAGGGACCTATTTTTCCTCTCAGCTACACCATTTTGTTCTGGTGTGTAAGGAAACAGTATGTTGAAGATCAATCCCTTCAAGAGTACATAATTTCTCAAATAGATTGTTCACATATTCTCAGCCATTATTAGTGTGGAGAATCTTGACACACTTTCTAGATTGCTTCTTAGCACGAGTCTTAAAATCTTAAAATATGTGATGTGAAAGACTTATCCTTTATTTCAAAGAAAGTAGACCCATGTGTATCTAGAATATTCATCAATGAAGGTGATAAAATAATGAACCTTACTAAAAGATAATGATGGAAAGGGACCCACCAAGTCACTATGAACCAATTCAAGAACTTTGGAAGCCCTCCAACCCTCCCCTTTATCAAACTTCTCCTCAGGATGTTTTCCCAAGTTACAACTTAAACATACACCATCTGAAAAATTGATTTGAGGAAGACCCGTGACATATTCTATTTGGTGAGTTGCCTAAGATAGTAGTAGTTGAGATGGCCAAACCGCTCATGCCATAGTTTTCTCACAACATTTGAATACTTGATCAATGTAGTGGAATGTGAATCGGGTACAAAATGAGAGAAATAATATAGGCGAGACTCATGATGTGCCTTACCAACTAAAAGAAGTGAATTATCATCAAGATTCTATATGCCAACAAAATCTAGAGTGAATTAAACTTTTCTACCATTCTAAGTGATTTGGTAGACAAAGAGAAGGTTGGCTGACAGATCAGGCATGCAGAGGACACCCTCAAATGTACCATTGCTATTATCAATTGAACCCTTCCCAATTACATCCACTGGAAAATCATCCCCGATGAGAATATGGGTCACAGAACAAGGCTCCAACAAAGAAAATTGTTCTTTAATAGAATCCATGTGATGTGATGCACCCGAGTCAAGAATCCACTCTTTTTGAAGAATTGGCAATAGCAACAAGTGCATGCACTTTCCCTTTGCCTAATTTTGAAGGAGTAGAGGATTGTTGAGCAACATAAGAAAAAAAATTAATGTTGTTCCTTTTAAGAAGATTCTTTAACTCATCAATTTTATTCTTATGAAAAGAATGTTCCTCATGACTAGGTATCTTGCAGTAGCTACAAGTTGGCATTTCCTTCTTTGAAAGTTCCCCTTTGAAGAGGAGGAGTTGAAGTAAAATTTTGTTATTGAAGATGATTATGCCTGATTTCTTTGTGACTTCTTCGTGAACTACTTTTATTTGTTGTTAGGTTTCCTTGATTCTTTCTAACCTTTTGGTTGACCATCCATCAAAGCTTGTGAGTGTGAAGGCTTAAGAAGACCCATTGAAAGAAGCTTACCTTGTTCTTGCATCAACATTTCAGAGAATGAAGCAAAATAAGGTGTAGTGAATGTGGATCCCATTGTCAACCTATGAATATGAAAACTAGAAACAAAAGCTGCAAATTTAGGTCCAATTTTGTTTAGAGTGTTAGAGACAAGTTGAATGTCTTTCTTTTCTAAGCCACATGATTTACATTGTGCTCTAAGGCCATTGACCTTTGTTACATAATCCTGAATGTTATCAAAATACTTTGGATCAAGAACCATTAGTTCTTTGTCAATTTGATAACCACAAACTTCATCAGTTGTTCTATAGAGAGTTTTTAATTTTTTCCATGCATCATGTGAATCTTTACATGCTTCAATTTGAAACATTATATCAAGAGAAACAAATCTCCTTAAACAACCAAGAGCTTTTGTATGTTCTAACATCCAAAGTAGTTTTTCCTTATCATTTATGGGTTTAGTTACCTTCTTCTCAACATAAGGTGTATATCCTAGTTGCATTAAGGAATTCCATGCATTTTGATGCGATGTGTTGCAGTTGTAGGGTGTGAGCAATGAAAACTTAAATGTACCCATAGTGAAGGAAAAAAAGAGCACAAGTATGAGAGATGTTTGGGAACAAAGACAAAAATAGACCCCTCCTTCTTTAATCAATCAAAGAACCCCTAGAAAAAATTGATTTGGCACTTTATATTTAGTGCAGTTATGGATTTCTAGATCTCAATGCTTTTACAAATCCACAAGAAATGAGCATGTTCTTAAAGTAGACATTTGGTACAATTTCATATGAAATAAATAGCACCAATATGAAGTACATGAAAAATCATGCACTTTCAAAAAAAGAATCAACTCAAACCGAGGTTGTATGCCAAAGTTATGCAACTTTGAAGTTTGTAAAATGAGAACAGCGAGGAATCCACCCTGAGAATTAGAAAATTCTAAAACAATTGTGGGCCAAAATCTAAATCCATCTTCACCAATATGTAGAGCACACAAGATTAGCCCAAATAAATAAAAAATGCACTGAATTCGGAGCTCTGGAACCCAAGTTGTGAGCATTCAAATTTGACCTTCAAAAATCAGTGCATCAATGGAGAGGGGGTGAAAAATCTTCAAAAAAATCTACCAAATTTAGCAAAATTGCTGCCAAAGTTAGAAGTTCACCAAATTTAGATGTCCACCAGCGAGTTTAGAAATCCACCAAATGTAACACTTCACTAGATAACTTTAGTGTGCCTCCAATTTGACCGGATGCTAAAAGCTCCTCCAAATTTGGTGGCATTAAGATTTTTATATTTTTTAATTAAAAAGTGTGTCTCCAAAAAGTGTAGCCTTGACACTTTTCACTCATTTGGTCCCTTGTCTAAGGATTTTTGACCTCTTTTTATCCATTTCCAAGCCTTGTTCCAAAGTGTTGTAAGGTGTTGTAAAACATTTTCAAACTTTCTTAAGCTTGTCATCACTAAATGAACCCTTTCTTATGGCATAATGACCCCTTAATGCACTTACATGCCTTACTTTAGTGTGTTTTTGTGAGACAATCCTGAAAAAAAACAATAATCACAAGTTAAATCCCAACAATAAATCAAAATTTCCCAGGTGGACCAGGTCGCCACCTTGGGTGACCTAGCCCCATGTGGCATAAAATTCAAATTTAACTTAATTTCTTTCAGGATTTTATCTCTCAAACCCTAAGGTCAGCCTATGTAGTTGTATTTTTGGGGAAATTAGGGCATAACTTGTATAAATAAGAGTTTTTCTCATATTTTTCACCCTAATTGTCCTAATTCATCATTATTCAGACCTCCCTCATTCACTCAAGCACTCATTCACCACTCTTCTCAAGCAAGTTAGGGTTTGCATCCTAGGTTAATAAGACGTCTTTGCTAAAGCACTCAAAGTCTGAATTCTCCATTGTTGCAACTCAATATCAATCATCATGGTAAGGTAAAGTCCATTGTTTCATGCTTTCTTATCTTATTTCATCATTTGATTTAATTATCTAAAAGGGGCTTGACCAAGGCAAGCCCCCATGCCCTAACAATCAACATTTCCTTCTCTCTCTTTGTGTGTTTGTAGATTTAGGTATCTTGGAAGCTTGGAGATCATTCAAGAAGGGATTGAAATATTTTTGAAGAAGCCTCCTTGTTGGCTAGGGCAAAAAATCCATTAAAAGTCTCCTATAGGCTGAGAATCAAAGTTGCAGATCTAGACACCCAAAGAAGCAGAAAGTGCAGACTGACACCTCCGAATTCCAATTTTAGACTTCTCAAAAAGTTGAAAGGGACTCACCATTAGTGGTGACCTAGTCCCACCATATATACATTTCTCAATTTTCCACAATTTTGAGTACCCTTTTGGCAAAAATGGGTTCCAGGACATTTTCACAAAAAAAGGACTAGGTCACCCAGAATGGTGTAAGTGTCCCAACAGGCCTAAATCTCAGATTCAGTAGCATTTCCAGCCTCTGCAAGTTTCTAGGTACACACCCTTTTCATTTCCATCTTTTTGTGTTAGTTTGCTTATGTTTTCTTAGGTCATTTAATTAATGTTTTCATATCTCAATGTGTTTTTCAGCGCTTTGCATTTCAATAGCTTATATTGAATATATAGTTTATATTTTCCGTTTCTAGAATTTAGGGCATTCCACACACATCACTTTAAGCCTATAACCCATTTTTAGTGAACCCTCCATGTTTTGGGTGTGGAAGAAAGACCTCTTTCTTGTTAGGTGCAAAACCCTAGCAGTGTAAGATACATCTTTCCCCTAAAAAATGGTGGTTTATTTTGGTGAACCTGATGTCCACATCCCTTCCTTTCTGATTTAGAGTCCTTCTTCATCCTAGAATTATCTTGCATTGTGTTTTGCATTAGTTAAGTTGCATTCTATGGTTTTGACTTTTTGCATTATTGAAAGTGCATATAGGTTGCATCTTTTGCATCTTAAAACATTAAAAAAAATCTGAAATCTTCCATTTTCATGTTAGGTCTACATCACCCCATCTAGAAACCAACTGCATCCATCAAAATATCTTGCAAATTCTCAAAAAAAACACTAGGAGGACTAAGTCACCATCTTCGGTGACCTAGTCCCTTCAGGCTCCTAAAGTTGTCCTTTATATAGCTGAAAACCCTATTTTTATGCTTTTGTTTTGTGCCAATACCTATCTGTATCAACTGGTTGTGTTTCTGTTGCATGTATTTTATTATAACTAGCTTAAATTATCTCATTTCATGCATTTCTTATATTCAATTTTGCATATACTACATTTCTTTTTGAGATCATTGCATAGTGTAATCAGCAATTTACCTTCATTGAAATCTAAAAATTGCATTTCATCCTATGTATTTACATTTCATTTTAAGTTTACATAGATTTTGTTATATTTTCAATAGAATTCATGGTACTTTTGGATAGCATTAGACTTTTTCAATCTTCATTTTTCTGCATTAGTTCTTAGATCATTTAAATAAGATTCTTTATAAAAGAAAACATTAACAACATAACATGCACCCTCATGATAGAAATCCCTTTAGGCGTGATGACTTAGACATGTTAGATGAAGCCTTTGATGAATTCATCTCTTCTAGCTCATCCACTAAATTTTTTCCCCACAAGGATACAAACATTGATAATCATAACAATCATACTTGTGCTTCTACCTATACCTCTCCTATTATTGATGAGGGTATCTTGGTGCAAGAAGCTTCAAGAATTGAGGATCTTTATTCTCCCTCTCCTCATTCCCCTTCTACAAAGACTAAACAAAAAATTGATGACATCATTAACACATTTCTAAACATCACCTTACCTAGTCTCCCTAACTATGAGGATCAAGATTTCCCTTCCTCTAATATCCCTCCTTGATGCACCGAGGATAGGTTGGTGTTAGACAATATACCTCTTACAAGTCATGAGCCTCTTGACCCTCCCTTCCTAATGCTCCTACCATTTGGTATAATATATTTGACAATCATAGTGTTCCTTCTCTTGATTCTTCCCCTACTTGTCATGTTTAGTCCTTTTAGAACAACCAAGCCTAGCATGTCAAGTACATGTGGCTTGTAGTTCTCCTACAAACTCTCCACCTAGGGAGATTATCATGATGTAAGACAAGGATAACACTAACTCTCCTTCCCAAGGGGACATTAATATTATTCAACCCCAACTCATAATCTATCCCCCTTCCAACAAACCTAAACCTAAATTTACCCTTTACCCACCTAAGCATTATGTGTTGTAGCAACCAGGTCATAATATTGTTGCTCATACACATTACACTCGAAACGCTCCATGACCCCAACAACCAACCTCCATACCCTCACCCAATCCCATCTTACCTGCTACCCCTCGATTAAATTCATTCATTAGTGAGTATGACCTTTTTGACCAACTAAGGAATACTCTTGCTAAAATATCTTTATGGGACCTTATCCAAGCCTCCCATCATTATCACAACATGATGCAAAATGCCTTACAACAAATTCCTATCCCTTCTAATTCATAAAGAAATGGCATAGAAACTATGATTCAAGGCTTGAAATCTGACATTTTTTTCCACCAAAGTGAGCTCCCTCCTTTCGATGTGTAAAACAAGGTCGAAGCCTTGGTAATTATATCTCAATACAAATGCATAGGGATCAATTGAATCCTTGTTTACAATGGCTCTATTGTTAATGTGTGTAGTGTCAATCTCTTGGATAGGCTCCATATCAACAAATCAACCATTCAACCTACATCCTCATCTATCAGTGGATTTGATAGTGTAGGACAAAAACTACTTGGTATGATCGCTTTGCCTCTTACAGTTGGAATGGCCACATTAGACACATTAATCCATGTTATGCCTCATGATCTTTCATACAACCTCATTTTAGGCATGACATGGATTCCTGCAATGAATGGAGTGCCTTACACTCTTCATCATAATATGAAGTACATCTACAACAAAAAATTTGATGCAAATCTAGGTGGGCCCTTAATGGACTTAAACAAAGTTTTTACAATTTGGCTCTCAATTGACTCCTTAAAGCACACAATTGGATCTTTAATGAATCTAGACTTCTAAGGTCACTGACACACCCCAAAATGTTTTAGAACTTTCACATGGCATAAGAGGCATCTAAAAAGATTAAAACTCCTTACAAACACAATTTTACCACTCACCGACACTTGTAGACAACACTTTGTAAATACGCCACTCTAGCCCTTCACAACCTAGTAGGTCTCCTTTAAGGGACTATCAAGAAATTATTTCAACCCATGCCACTAATCAATATTTTAGGGACAGATTAAAATACCCATTTTGATTTTTTAAAACATATGTAAGAACCAACATTGACTCCTTTGGACCAAACCCTTCCAAGCTAGCCTTCATCGTTTAGGTAACTAGGCCAATTAGGCCTCTTTTACAAAGGAAGTACCTCCTAATATTGACACCAACCCTTGACCCCTGAAAAAATTCTTCTATTATAATTCCAAACCACCAATTTCACAGGTTTATGGATTGGATCATTCATTTTGGGTGTCAAACCTTCAAACCCTCATTTTATGCTTCTAAAACTAGGTTTTACAAGGACCCTTATTGAAAATCACACTTACCAACCTCTCCAAACTCTGTCACTTTCTCAAAAATTCCTAATTAGACCTGAACATGCTTAAAAAAACTTAATACAACCATTAGCAACTCTCTTTCAATGTTTTCCATCCTCTAGCCTCCATTTTCTTACCCAAAACTCAAGATTTCTTTTGGTGCAGCACTCCCAATCTCCCAAAAAATCCTTCCAAACCCTACACACCTATCACACCATATAATACTACCTTATTCCATCCCATTACACCAAGTTATAGATCACATAGAAAGGTGGAATGGGTTTTAACTCACATGGTTGGCCTCAAACCCTCAAATAGGGTTTCAAACCCGTTTATAGGAAAATGAGGACAAAAGCCTTCAAACTCAATAATAACTCAGAAGAATGGATTCAAAAAAAAAATTAACACATCCCTTAATAAATTCTAATCACTCTCATATCATGAAGACCCTATATGGGCTCACACAACTTGTTGCAACACAAGAAATTCTGGAAAAACTTAGAAAAAGAGTGCCTTTGTTATTCAAATTTTTGAATCTACAATCACCAAACAACTCTCCCCGTTTAAATGACCTTTTGAAAATTTAAAAAACCTTCCTCAATGAGAATAACTTACTTTTAAACTTCTTTTTTCAAGAATGACCCTTCACCTTCTAGATTTTTCAACTTTTGCATTGTTGCATTGACAACTTGGTAACTTTTTGACAATTTTTGCACTTTCGCATCAAAGACCCCCAAAATGACTTAAAAACATTAATAATTGCCTCATCATGGCCTTATTACATAGAAATCATTAAAAGACTCAAAAACCTACATTTTTATGTGTATTTGCATAGCTTGGACTTGGTGCTCCTACACCATACACCTAGGGTACAAAAGAATTCATGCCCCATGAATAACCTACTCTAGTCTTCATCTCAACATATTTACATCTGCTCCAAGTTTTCTATGTTGGATTCTTCCTCCATGGAGCCATACACTCTATCTTCACATCATTCCTTGCTTCATCCATGCCTTTCCATGGCTTGTCCTCTTCAAATGGACCTTCTTTCTGCTTTATCACTTTGTCTACACATGCAAATGGTGTCCTCCATGTCTTCATACCTGCACACACAATATCACAATGCATACCTTGACCTATATCTTTAAGAATTCTTGCACCATTCTCAAAAAATTTCATTAGATTTTAACAAAGGAACTTGTCTTTCCCTCTTTCCTTCATGTTAGGCATCAATTCCCTTATCACCATTCTTTCAATTTCCAATATACCCCTTGAAATCTGAGACTGTAGTGGTTTTATTTTCACCCTTGGAACATGTTCAAACTCATCCTTTTGTTCTTTCCTTGAAACTTGAAATTGATTTATTGTTGAAAACTTATCTCGCATATCCTCTAAGCTCTCTCTCATCAACACTTGATGTTAACCCTGGATGAAAACTCTTACCTACTGCATCCTTGAACCTATTCCATGATCCTTCCCAAACATTCATTTTCACCTCATCCTTTTTCCTTACTCTCATCCTCGGGTCCTTTTCCCTTGGAACCTTCACACAATCAGATGTAATAACCTCTATCATGGAATAATTATACTGCCTACCAACCTCTAAAGGACATAGCATTGTCCCAACCATTATTTCATTTCACTTATCCAACTCACTTGGATTTCTCACAAGCAATTTACCTTTGGCCTCCTCCTGGCCTTTCACATTCTTAGTCTCTCCCAATGTTGAGACACCTCTCAAACTCATTTTCTCAATCTCTTCACCACTTGGGGTGACAACAAACTCATTTACTAGCCACTCATCTTGGCTCATTGTCTTCCAACTTTCTGCACTTGACACCACTATAGTTTTAGTTTCATAACCTATTATACTCACAACCTCTGACTTTCGAATCATATTACATCCTACCTCTATTTTGACAGTGCTTAACTTCCCATCATCTCCTTTCAGAAATGAGGAACAAGACATTGTTCCCAACTTGATCTCTCCATGCTCCACAAACCCATCTTGCCTTTCCACATGCAACTCACTCTTTCTCATTTCATCATCACTCATTACCCCTATCATTATGGTCTTTGCCTATGTTTTTCGTTGTCTTATCAATCTTGCATGCCATTGTATTGACAATACATAACTACCCTCTTTGCTCCTTTGCTTCCATTGAGCAAAACTATGTCTCTCTCATGGCTTTACCTCATTCTTCAAGCTATTCTTGAATCTTCAAGGTCAATTTATCCTTGACCCTCTTTGCCTCATCTTCCTCTCTACTCTTCAACACTACTTCATTGTCTTTATCTATTGTCTCCACATTCTTTCTTCTTGTAGGGGATGCACCTCCTCTACTCTTGTGTTCCTAATGCTCCAGTAACTCCTTCCTTCCTATCATCCCTATCCTTGTTGTTTTTGCCTTATTGTCTTCCTGCAATGCTATTAGTGTTGTTCTCATCTTTATCAATTTCATAAACATTGTCCCTACCATCATACAAGGCATATCTATCAAACTACCATGACCTTCTAAGAAGCAAATGACAATAACTCATTGGAAAAAATAACAAATAATTCTATCCTTATATGCACCAATCTGAAACTCAACTAAGGCTTGTTCTTTTACCACAATTTACTAATCACTATTCACCCAAAATGCTCTATATGGTGTCTTATGAGGTACCTTTCTTACATTCAACTTATCAACCACCTCACTTGAAACCAAGTTATCAATAGAACCTAAATCTATTACCACATTTCATACCTTGTTTTTTCATTTTCATTTTGTTCTGAATATTTCCTTTCTTTGTGTCATCTCCTTTATCTTATCATACCTCTCTTTAAATTATATGATTTCCTTTGCCATGTTATCTTCTAGATGCATGATGGCTCTTCAACTTCCAACCTTCAAGCTTCAACCCTTCACCTACAAAAGACCTACTCCCTACGCTCTGATACCAATTGATGCAAATCTAGGTGGGCCCTTAATGGACTTAAACAAAGTTTTTACAATTTGGCTCTCAATTGACTCCTCAAAACACACAATTGGCTCTTCAATGAATCTAGGCTTCTAAGGTCACCGACACACCCCAAAATGTTTTAGACCTTTCACATGGAATAAGAGGCATCTAACAAGATTAAAATATCTTACAAACACAATTTTACCACTCACCGACCCTTGTAGACAACACTTTGTAACTACACCACTCTAGCCCTTCACAACCTAGTAGGTCTCCTTTAAGGGACTGTCAACAATATCTTTCAACCCATGCCACTTCTCAAGATTTTAGGGACATATTCAAATACCCATTTTTATGTTTTAAAATATGTGTGATAACCAACATTGACTCCTTTGTACCAGACCCTTCCAAACTAGCCTTCACCGTTTAGGTAACTAGGCCAATTAGGCCTCTTTTACAAAGGAAGTACCTCCTTATCTTGACACAAACCCTTGAAACCTAAAAAATATCTTCTATTATAATCCCAAACCACCAATTTAATAGGTTTTATGGATTGTAACATTCATTTGGGGTGTCAAACCTTCAAACCCTTATTTTATGCTTCTAAAACTAGGTGTTTCAAGGACCCTTATTGAAAATCACACTTACCAACCTCTCCGAAATATTCCACTTTCTTCAACATGCCTAATTATACCTGAAAATTCTCAAAACAACTTAATACAACCATTAGAAACTCCCTTTCAATGTTTGCCATCCTCTAGCCTTCATTTTCTTACCCAAAACTCAAGATTTCTTTTGGTGCAACACTCCCAATCTCCCAAAAAATCCTTCCAGACCCTACACACCTATCCCACCATATAATAATACCTTATTCCATCCCATTCCACCAAGTTATAGATCACATAGAAAGGTGGAATTGGTTTTAACTCACATGGTTGGCCTCAAACCCTCAAACAAGGTTTCAAACCCGTTTATAGGAAAATGAGCATAAAATCCTTCAAATTCAAAAATAACTTAGAATAATGGATTAAAAATAAATAAATACATCCCTTAATCAATTACAATCACTCTCAGATCATTAAGACCCTATACGGGCTCACACAACTTGTTGCAACACAAGAAATTCTGGAAAAACTCAAAAAAAGAGTGCCTCTATTATTCAAATTTTTGAATCTACAATCACCAAACAACTCTCCCCATCTAAATGACCTTTTAAAAATTTAGAAAACCTTCCTCAATGAGCATAACTGAATTTTAAACTTATTTTTTCAAGAATGACCCTTCACCTTCTAGATTTTGCAACTTTTGCATTATTGCATTGACAACTTTGCAACTTTTTGGCAATTTTTAAATTTTTGCATCAAAGACCCCCAAAATGACTCAAAAAAATTAACAATGGCCCCATCATGGCCTTATTAAATTGAAATAATTAAAAGAATAAAAATCCTACATTTTTACACCTATTTGCATAGCCTTGACTTGGTGCTCCTACACCAAAAGTGTACACGCTTGATGCTAATCCTGAGCCATTTAGTGTCTTACAACTTGATCAAACCAAATCCAAACCTTTCACCACCTTAACACCAACCACACAAGTGGAACCCATACATCACAAGACCTTAGGAAATGATTGGGGTTCGTTAAACTTCACCCCTCCCTTATTATTAGAATCCAGGATCACACACAAAGATTCTATAAAGGGAAACGTAGTCTTGTCCACACAAGAGTTGGTCAATCCTTCACAAGCATCCACCTCAACCGCTCTAGACAACCAAGTCAACACTAAACAAACACCCGATCCAAAAAGTGTTGAAAAATCTCTATGGAGAATTTTATGAACTTATGAAACAACTTGGCTATAGTGGACAAGGATGTGGTGCTAACAAACAAGGTATCTATAACCCTATTGAGCCTAACATGCAAACAACTCATCATGGTCTTGGATTTTTTCCTTTCACCAAAATCATAAAACCTTCCTCCAACATCAACACCATCCCAAATCATCCTTTTAAATCACCTTCCAAAAGTGATCCTTTGCAACAACCACACCAAACAAAGAAACCTTCACTTCATTCCAATGTCATCTCACAACACACTCATGATTTATATTTTACACACTCCCCAAAAGGAGTATATAAAATCTCACAATCTATAGTGCCTTGTGTAGGTATGACCTCCTATACCAAGAAAGACTTCTTTTTTCCAAACCAAAGGAGCACCTTCTCTCCTTGATCAAGAGGGTATCTTGTTGAGACTCCTCCAAGATCACTTGATCTCTCTTCCTCCCCGAACGTGAAAGAAATGTTCCAACAAACATTCCTTTTGTGCCTACCATTGAGCTCATGGTCATTCCACTAATGAATGTAAAGCCTTGAGTTGTAAAATACATCTTAAGGAGTTTGATACTCTCCCTTATGCGCGGACACAACATTCCTCTAATTGATACCAATTTTTACTCTCCCTTACATCTCCTCCCTCCCTTTGGCTCACTCTTGTCCTACACTAAGTGGGGGCAAGGGGTTCAATAGCCTTTTCCTCATATGTCACTTGTCGTTGTCTCTTTTGACTAGTCATTAACTTTTCATTTACATATAAGAGAAAGCTTTGGATGTGGATGACATGTCTTAAGTTGACTCGCATGTGACATACTACCCTTTTCATGACATAGCTTATCAGAACCATATGAATCGGCATAGGGATTCTTGAGCAAGCTCTCATGTCTTCCTCTTCTTCTTCTACTTTAAAGAAATTGCTCACATTAATGGTGTTAGCAACCACTTTAAAGTGGGGGAATACATCTACACTCACATTTCATTGCATGATTTTATTTTTCTTGTGACTCCATCTCTTGAAAACATTAGATACAAGATGAGACATTTGTATTTTTCCTCTCTTGCACACAAGATGAGTCCATTTTCATTCTTCCTCTCTTTGTGACATTAATCATGATGTTCCTTAAGATGAGACATCACATAAACAAAATAAAAATCCCTTTGAACAATCCTTACATCATCATTTCAAACATCATTCTCTTTTGTGGCACCTTATCAAAGTTATTAGGAGGTATAACTTTGGTATGGTTAAGAGGGAAGCCCAACTAGTGGCATGAATTTCCCCATAGCCACCTTTGTGTGTGTGAGAGTACATACTATCCGAGTGTATGTTTCTCACCTTTTGGGCCTTCTCACCTGACGAAAAATCAAAAATCTCATCACCCCAAAGTGAGTGCATCTTCTTTTTAGACAAATAACCTAGATCTGATCCACAACTAGATGGACAAAATATCAAAGCTTGATCCAACTCTTTCCAATTTCCTTCTCCTCTCTTCCTTCTAGATCTTGTCATCGCAAGATCATGTATCTTTCTTTATTGCATAACATTCACCCTTGAATGTGTCTTCTTGCATTGATGTCTTCTTGACTTAGAATCTTGAACCCTAGGGGCTTGACCACCTTCTTCATTCTTCACCATTCTTCACCATCTCCATTGGGCTATTTTAGTGTGAGTTTAAAGAAAGTTCATCCTCTCACTAAAGTGGTAGCTAAATGTGTCGCCAAAAAGTGTAGCCTTGACACTTTTCAGTCATTTAGGCCCTTTCCTATGGATTTTGGACCTCTTTTTACCCCTTTCCAAGCCTTGTGCCAAAGTTTTGTAAGGTGTTGTAAAACAATTTCACACTTTCCTAGGCTTGTCATCACTAAATTAACCCTTTCTTATGGAATAATGACCCATAATGCACTTACATGCCTTACTTTAGTGTGTTTTTGTGAGACAATCCCAATAAACAACAATAATCACAAGTTAAATCTCAAAAATCAATCAAAATTGCCTAGGTGGACTAGGTCGCCACCTTGGGCAACCTAGTCCCATGTGACATAAAATTCAAATTTAACTTAATTTCTTTCAATATTTTGTCTCTCAAACCCTAAGGTCAGCCTATGTGATTGTATTTTTTGGGAAATTAGGGCATAACTTGTATAAATAAGGGTTTTTCTCATCTTTTTCACCCTAATTGTCCTAATTCATCATTATTCACATCTCCCTCATTCACTCAAGCACTCATCCACCACTCGTCTCAAGCAAGCTAGGGTTTGCATCCTAGGTCAACAAGACATCTTTGCTGAAGAACTCAAAGGTTGAATTCTCCATTGTTGCAACTCAAGATCAATCATCATGATAAGGTAAACTCCATTGTTTCATTCTTTCTTATATTGTTTCATCATTTGATTTAATTATCTAAAAGGGGCTTGACCAAGGCAAGCCCCCATGCCTTAACAATCAACATTTCCTTATCTCTCTTTGTGTGTTTTTCAGATTTAGGTATCTTGGAAGCTTGGAGATCATTCAAGAAGGGATTGAAAGCTTGTTAAAGACACTTCCTTTTTGGCTAGGGAAAAACATGCATTAAAAGTTTCCTATAGGCTAAGAATCAAAGTTGTAGATCCGGACACCCGAAGAAGTAGAAAGTGTAAACCAAGACCTCCAAATTCCACTTTTAGACTTCTCAAAAAGCTGAAAGGGACTAGGTGACCATTAGTGGTGACCTAGTCCCACCATATATGCATTTCTTAGTTTTCTGCAGTTTTGAGTACCCTTTTGGAAAAAATGGGTTCCAGGAGATTTTTACAGAAAAAGGACTAGGTCGCCCAGAATGGCGTAAATGTCCCAATAGTCCTAAATCTTAGATTCAACAACATTTCTCACCTTTACAATTTTCCAGGTGCACACCCTTTTCATCTCCAGCTTTCTATGTTAGTTTTCTTATGTTTTCTTAGGTCATTTAGTTAATGCTTGCATATCTCATTATGTTTTCCAGCACTTTGCATTTCAATAGCTTACATTCAATAGATAGTTTATATTTTCCATTTCCAACATTTAGGGAATTCCACACATATCAATTTAAGCCCCTAACCCCTTTTGAATGAATCCTCCAAGTTTTGGGTTTGGAAGAAAGACCTCTTTCCTCTTAGGTGCAAAACCCTAGAAGTGTAAGAGTACATCTTTCCCCTAAAAAATTGGTGGTTCAAAAAGATATTAAAATATTATTATTCGCGAACTTTAAAAACTATATTTTTTATCATGAAAATATATTAAAATATAATAAACTTGTTGGCATGATATTTTGGAAAAAGTGTGGACGGACTCCAAAAACCAATATTAAAAAATATTAAAATTGTTGGCACATTTAAAAAGGTTGGTGGAAAAAATCAGTTTTAATATTAAAATATTAAAAATCATCGGCCAATTAAAAAAGTGGGTGGGATTTTTTAAGTTTTCTAGAGATTATTAAAAATTGTCAGCGGATTTGAAAAAGTCATATTTGTTAATGCTTTAAAAGCACATTAAAAAACTAATGATTTTTTCTTAAAATTATATAAAATAAACTTTAGAAAAAGAATTGTATGGCCCGAAGGCCAATGCACTATGTGGTACCCTGCATCAGTGCTATGCAGGACTATGCAGGTAGCACTACACAGTACTACAAGATTTATAAATTTTAAAAAAATAAAAAATGTTTTTCTATATTGATTTAAAACATCAAAATTTCTTTCCATTGATTTTCAATTTTTTGTTTTTAAATTTTAATTATTGATTTTGTTTAAAAATGAAAATTATATATTTAGATTTTAGATTTTTAATTTTATAAATTTTTTATAAAAGATCAAAAATACATCTAAATATTTTATTTTATTTTTAATTTTTTTTATTAGATCAAAAATATATTTTATTTGTAATTTTTTAAAAACAAAATATAGTTTTATTTGCAAAAACGAAAAAAAAACAAATAAAATGATTTTTATTTTAAAACAATTTTTTTCATTTTAAAATAATATATATATATATTAAATTAGTTGTTCATAGGGTCAAATGGCTCCCTGGACAATTTTTTTTTCCTTTCCTGACAAATTTTTCCAAAATTGATGTTTTGACAGTCAATTTTATTGTTTTTGGACCTTCTGAGCATGATGGTTGGGTCAAATTTGACCCAAAATGCTCTGAAATGATGGCTCCTTGCTGGATTTGGCAATTAACCTCTCACTTCAAATTGTTGCAGATTTGGCCTCTGGTGTTTGTTTCAAGCAAAATAAAGGGTAGATCTTAATGTCTCAACTGCTCTGGACTCAATGGTGAGATCAGAATCTCTTTAAGAAGATTCAGAAGACCTTTAACTATAAATTTAATGTATGTACCCCCCAGAAACTGATATTTTTTCACACCTTTCTAATTCTCCAGATCAACTGAGGATGTAAGAGAAGAGCATACTTAGTTTTTGAAAAAAAATCTCAAGACTCTTAGATTTTCTAAAGGATTGCTAATCCACAACTAAAATTTGGCTCTAATACCATGTGAGATTTGCTAACTAGCCTACCCAAGAATCCAATGACTAAACGAAAGCAAAATTAGAAATATGAGGAGGAATAAACTATATTCCTCTAAAGAATGCAAAACTCTATATTTAGCTTGAGAGTTGAGAATTACAAAGAAATTCCTTGGTTATATAGGCCAAGGGGAGAGATGGATGTAACCAAATTATGAAAAGTATCGACATCCTATGAGGTGTGAAAACTCATGTCATTAAAGGCTCAACCACCTTATCCCTATGTAAATTTAAGCTAGTGTGAAGAAGACTTTAGTGGAGAAATAGTTAAGAATGAGCGAGTTCAATAAAGTACCCCTTTCACACTAACAGATTCGTCTACACTCGCCAAGTCTTCCATGTCCACTCCCTTGACCTCCATCATATCATCTACTTCTACCACCCCAATTGTTGACCTGAACATAAAGATCCAGGACAAAGGTTTTGGAGAGTACAAATTAAACACTGCCTATTATATCACTACGATACCCAAGTCTCCAAAATCTTATGGTAGGCCTTGTTTCAAATTGGAGCCAAAAGTGATCTTTAAATTTCCTCCTACAATGACTCTCACAAAATGCGGAGAGTTAAATAAAGAATATATTAATTAGACATCTTGGCCTAGATTTACAAAGACATGGAAGAACTACCTCCATTACTAGTACAATAGTATGGAAAAGGCTATGAGATAATGAAGGTGAAAGGCTATGATGGAACTAGTGGCCTTGGTATGAACAATATTGGAAGAAAAGAACCCATAATGCCTTCTAGAAGACCAAATAATCTGGGGTTTTGTTTTGATCCAATCAAGATTGATGGTCTTCGTACCTATGTACTTTCAGGTGAGCGTATAAGTGGTTCTAAAAGTGTCATGACAATCAAGGAATCCTATACTGAAATTGACTCGTATGAGTGGGAATTTGGTTCTAGAAGATCCCTAAATGACTATGAGCTTGATGAAATTTTTTGAGAACCAGGTGACCCTTCTTTCGATGAAGAATTTTGTAAAAAGTTTAATGTTGCACCTTCTAATGACCCTCCTAAAGTCCCATTGAAAAGAGAAAGCTAGGTAAACCTCTTTTGGCCTCATGATAATGATGAACCTGAATTGACACCTGACCCTATTTTCCATGATTGCACCCATGATTCCAACTTGTTTGTCCCCTATTTTGACCACGAGTCTAATTTTCATGAGTCTAATGAAGATGATAATTGGATGGAATCCTCTTGGGACTTTGAGGACACTTCCATTTTTACCCTTTCAACCTCAATTTGCATGCTTTCAACATCATCTCCACCTTTCACCAACACTGATGATGGCATCACCCTTATGTAACATAGATTGTTGATTGGGACCAACAAGACTCACCTATCATGGACATTTTTTAGAATGACGAGGCTATTTTTGAATTTATGGGAATTTGTGAAGGAATATAGAGTGGGAACCATAAAACTAGATTCACTATAGATCTTGATTCCACGACATCCTTTGGGGAGACTATTCAATCCTCTAGTCACAAAAGTAAGAAAAATAAAACAAGAAAAGACATGTCTTTAGGTGAAAACTATAAGGCACCTTCTAATGATACAAAAGAAAAAAGAAAGGATGTATCTAAGGGTGAAAACCTCTCTAAGGTGCCCAAGGATGGAGGATTGGACTTTCTTCCCATTTCTCAAGAGAAATTGGCCATGCTCATTGAGGATACCATAGAAGTCAATGTAGCCACACTTGAAAATCCCAAGACGATTCTCTGTGTAGCCTCGTTGATAGAAGAGGAAAAATTTGAGTTTCAAGAGTTCTTTGTAGAACAAAAGATTAACTTTGCATGTTCCTATGCTGATATGTGAGGATTAGATCTAGCATTATTCTTGCATTAACTACCCTCTCTTCTAGATGCGAAACTAGTCAAGCAAAAACTACAAAAGATGCACCTGCAGATTGCCTTGCTCATCAAAGTTGAGCTCAAAATGTTACTGGATGCGGGATTCATAAGATCGATAGACTATGCCGATTGGATATCAAACCTCGTCCCTGTCACCAAACCAAACATCCAAATTCATATTTGCATAGATTTTCAATATTTGAACAAGGCATTTCCAAAAGATGATTTTCCACTTCCAAACATAGACATCATAGTAGATCTAATCGCAAGGTATGAGATGTTCCTCATGGATGGTTTCTCAGGATATAATCAGATTTGTGTCACCCTAGAAGATCAATACAAAACAACATTCACTTATCCCTGGGGTACATACTATTGGAATGTGATGTCTTTTGGCCTAAAGAATGTAGGTGCTATGTATCAATGAGCCATGACCATAATATTTCATGATCTCATGCACACATTGATGCAAAACTACATCGAGGATCTCCTAGAAAATTACTTTAACACGTCATGATCATGTAAAAGTGTGGAAAAATTATAAGACTAGAAGAGTATAGAGTATGTCTCAACCCTAAGAAGTATGTTTTCAGTGTGACTTCGAGTAAAATCCTGGGGTACATAATTTGTCACCGGGGAATCGAAGTTGACCCTGGTAAAGTAAAAGCAATCTTGGACATTCCCCCATCGAAGGGAATTAGTGAGCTCAGAAAACTACAAGGGAGATTATAGTCCATCAGATGCTTCATTCCATAGTTAGCTGAAAAATATCAACCTTTCCAATATCTTCTATGCAAGGGCATCCCCTTTGTGTGGACTAACAAGTGTCAAATGTATTTTGAAAAAATCAAGGACTATCTTCTGACACCACCAGTTCTAATTCCACCCATTGATGGAAATCCTTTGATCTTGTATATTTCTACAACCACTTCTATAGTAGTGGCATTACTCGCACAAAACAACCATAATGAGAAAGAAAGAGCCATATATTACATCAATCACACCTTGGTTGGGTATCAACTCAAATATACTCCAATTGAACATGCTTGCCTCACAACAGTCTTTGTTTCTCATAATTTTAGACATTATATGTTGAACCATAAGGCACAGTTAGTGGCTAAGATAGATCTGTTGAAATATCTTCTCAATCAGGAAGCATTGAAAAGACAGTTGGATAAATGGGTAATGATACTGAGTATGACATATAGTATATGGAATGCAAAAAAATTAAAGGAAAGATCATAGCAGATTAACTCTCTAATGCACCCATGCAAGGTTATCACCCTTTGGTGCTCAACTTCCGAGATGAATCCATCTTTCATGTAGGCCCTAAATTACCTTGGAAACTCTATTTTTATGGGTCCCATATAGGTCATGGCTCGAGAGCATGCATATTATTCATTACACCATAAGGATATTCTATTCCTAAGTCATTCCAAATCGCCTTCCCTTGCACTAGTAACATGACTTCAAATGGCCATCAAGTGGAAAATCAAAACACTTCTAGTCTTTGGATATTCTTAGTTAGTTATCAACCAGGTCAATAATGAGTACGACACCAAGGATGAGAAGTTGATGCCTTATAAATGCATGGTGTATAGTTTCATATCATATTCCATATGATCTCATTTGATCAGGTTCCTAGGACACAAAACAAGGTAGCAGATGGTATGGCCACGATTGGATCTCTCTTAGATATTCCTAGTAATGTGCCACAAATTGGGTTCTTAGTGGAATAGTTTTTGGTTCTCTCTTTTGATATTCCTGAGTTGGAAATGGTTTGTGAGCTTATTGGTCCCAATTCCCCTTGGCACTAAGACATATATGATTATGTATATTCCTAGACTCTCTCGTCGAGCCTTTCCAATAACCAATGCAAGTCCTTTATTCACAAATCCGTTCGCTATACCATAATCAGTGACACCCTATATAGAAATGGCTTTGACAATACCCTTCTTTGATGTCTCAACATAGATGAAGCACAAACAACCTTACGTGAGGTGCATGAGGGTATATGTAGATCTCATTTGAGTGTCACAACCTTAGCTAATAAATTTATGAGACTTGGGTACTATTGGTCGACCATGGAAAAGGATGCCCTTTAGTTTGTAAGAACATGTTGTCAATTTCAGATGCACAGTGATCTCATTCATGTTCCCGCACAAGAGCTTTGGTTGATCACTTCCCCTTGGCCCTGTGCATAGTGGGGAATCAACCTCATGGGTAAAATCCATCCCACTTTATCCAGTGGCCATAATTTCATTATCACCTCCACCGAATATTTCACCAAATGGGATAGAATCCATTCCGCTCACCTATATAGCTAGTAAGCAAATTTCCAAGTTCATTCTTAACTACATCATTTTTCAATATGGTATTCCCCAATCCATCATCGTGCAGACAATGGTCATCCTTTCAAAAATTATGATGTATGTGAGCTTTGCGAATGCTTCCATATTCAACATCACTTCTCCATGCCCTATTACCCACAAGGTAATGGTCAAGTTGAGGCATCTTAAAAGAAAAATATCAAGATTCTTAAAAAGACTGTTAATGATGTTGGTCATGACTAGCATCTCCAACTTAATCCTACCCTATGGGCCTATCACACTAGCATCTTCATACCTACCAATGCCACCCCATTCACTTTGGTCTTTGGCACTGAAGCCATCCTACCCATTGAGGTCCAAATCCCCTCCTTAAGAGTCTCTTTGAAGGGATTGATTATGACGAAGAATATTGATAGTCTTGATTGCATGAGCTAGAATTTTTACAAGAACGTAGACAAAATGCCTTGACTCACTTATAGGCATATCGAAATCATCTTTGTTGAAGCTACAAAAAAAAAGTTATGGTCTGAAAGTTTGACATTGGTGACTTAGTTTTGATACAAAATCCAAAGAATCAAGTTGAATATGAGAAGCTCAACAAGTTCAAGCCTAATTGGTTGGGTTCGTACATCATCACTACTTCATTTAGTTCTAGTGCTTACCAATTAGCTACTCTAGATAGGGAGCAATTGACAAAACCTATCAATAGTTTGTTTATACACAAGTTCTACACATAGCATCAAAGAGTTTCATCGAAAACCCCAAAATACAAAAAAGAATGAAAAATACAAAAAAAATCATCACCCTAATGAAAACCTGACAAATAGGAATCTTGGTTACACCAAAATAAAAAAATCAAATAAAAAAATATCAAAATTAGTAAAGAGAAATAATCCATCCAATAGTGAAAACTACCTCGGTGACGCTTTGGATAAGTACCATGGTGAAAACTTGGAAAATAGGTGTCATGTGTAGGAAATATTTTCTTCACCATATAATATCACTCCATGTACCTTCATCCATAATAAATAATTGACATCCCCTCTGCCATGAAGTTCTATTTCATGCCATGGCCGATAATGGTTGACATCATGCCTCATGCATCACCCTCCTTTCATATTTTTCCATCTTGTCCATCTTGATTTGTCCTCGACCTAACTAGGGGAAACACCTTTATCATCTTACTACAATGGATATTGCACATGGTCCCCCTATATTCATAAAATCCCTAAAAATCATAAAATGTCTTGAAAAATGACAAAAAAATCAAATACCCATCAAAATCCAAAAAAAAATAAAAACATGATGAAAATAAAAAAACATCCAAATAACACTCAAAAATCTTGAAATCAGAGTCAAATCCCATTGTGTTAGTTATGTCAGTCTTATTCATCAGTTAACTATGTTTCCTTTGAGACCCAACATAGGAAAGGTCATTTGTCAATGTGCCCCTCAGGCATTAGGTTAGTCCTTTTTAGGTTTGTCATAATAAAAATCATGATAAAATCCTTTTTCACTTGAAACAAGGTCATTTCATGTCAAACTACTAGGTCTCTGCATGTTGGCTACGTAAGAAAGGCCATCATTGATAAGTCCCCGAGGCCCCCTTAGGTCAATCTTTTAGGGCTTGTTGAGTCTAGTTAAGTCATGTTAGTTAGTATTCAATAAATGGATAATCATGTCCTATCTCTATCAAACTATGTGGTCTCTAAGTGTATGATGTAGGAGAGTCCATCATCACTGAGCCCCCGAGGCCCCCTAGGTTCAGTCCCTTAGGGTCTGTTGAGTTAGTTATTCTCCTCTCGTGAATTTCCTAAATTGGGAAACTCTTAAATAAACCTTGGCACTCATTTGATAGTTATTTAAAATAATTTGGCATGTCAGCACCAACATGCAGTCAATTGAATCATCTAGTCAACCTTGGTCAAACCATCATAACAAGTCAACTTGTCAACTTTGGGTTATTCTTTAGATAAGTCTTTTTGAGGAACAATCCTTGTCATTTATTTATGCTCTAGGACATGTCTTTCCTAAACATAGACATTGTCATCCGGCATTTCGAGGAATTCCCTTGATATTTGGGGATTGATCGTCTTGACATTGACATCATTCAGGATGTGTCCTTGAACTTGACATTACCGAACACATTATCCTACTCAACATAAACCTAGGATTCTTCAAAACTTGGCATCTTGACATCAAATTCACTTGGCATTCGAACATACTCGGCAAGCACTTTGGCAAAGACTATCTTTAAACACTTTTCATTTGATCTTTCATCATGCTACTAGTTCCTCAAGGATGTACTTACATCAGGATTTAGAGGAGCAATGATGTATCATGATGATTGTATTATATTTTCAAAGTTGTCATGTGACTAGTTCCCTGAGGATGTCCTGCATAGGATTTAGAGGAGCAATGACATTTCATGAATTGTTTGTTTATGGTTTGTTGTGACAAAAAGATTGGTGCAATTGAGTTCCTAGTATGAGTCTTAATCATCCTTGTATGCGACTTCTTATTCTAGGTGATGGTTCGACTATGCACACCTTTGATTTATGTCATATCATGGTGTTTGTTGGCCATTGCGATAATCCACCCAATGATGATTAATGCAACACCTATTAGTACTTTGGCAATATATAGAAGGATTCTTTCTCTGCACTAACATCCATCTCCTTCCACCTAATAATCTCTCTTCTTTTGTCCTCTGATGATATCCTATGACATAAAAAAATATAATTACATCCATGCTCATATATAGAAATTTCACTAGTACATTACACATTTACATAAATCCATTCCCATATTTGCATTTACATCACTAGCATAAATGCATCATTTACATCACTTCATTTGCATTAACATAACATATAAGTACATCATTTCATTTTCATACATCATCCATGTTATGATCATAACATAAAGCATCATAATCCACACATACACAATCATACATCAATACATCAATGCATTCATAATCATAAGCATGGAATCCATTAATGTCAAAAAATTATGCATATATAGAAGATTATCATCATCATTATAAACTAACTATCATACATAAAGTAACATCATCAGTAGTAAATGCATACATCACATAACAGATAATGCATAATGCATAGTAAGGCATCTCATCATAAATTACCATCATAAATGCATACATCACATAGAATATAATGCATAATCATAGGAATCATAACATATACCACATCACATAAGCACAATAAAATCATAATACATCATAACACAACACATAGGATAGAGTCCACACAAAAAATGCATCATATATATATATATATATATATATATATATATCTCAAAACAATGGCATAGGATAGAGTCTCGAGGAATCCCAAAAATAGAGCTCATAGGCTCAACAATCAATTTATAAAAGTGTCTCAACATAATAACAATATCATATTCCCTAACTGGTGCCCTCCTCATCCCCTCAAGGTGAGGGATGGGGTGACTGATGCTCCCTCTTTGGAGCTAATGATACTTGCTTAGACATAGATGGTTGCCTCTGTGATGATCCTGACATAGTAGTGACTTGTGGCTGATTCTGGTGGGATTTGCGTCTTGATAATCTATGACTATGGCTAGCTCAGTGTCTATAAGAGTGTTTGTGGCTTTGATGATCAATCTCCTAAAGATTGTCTGGAGGAGGAGGAAGGGCTCAAACTTCTATGGCTTCTACTATTGTGACTTTTGCTGCTGGACCCACTACTTGTACAACTCTGAGACTGAGTGAAACTCGGCTCTCATTGCTCTAGTGACATGGATCTCTCATAACAGCTCTGATAATACTATCGATCAACACTCACTCTTGCCAGCTCTCTCGCCACCTCTCCCATTGGCCCAAAGGCCAATGCTGCAAACTCAGAGCACCATTATTGTGCCTCCTATTTCCTCACCATCCCCTAATCCCTCTCCACCCTCATCAACTCCAGCTGGCCCTCTAGTGTCCTGATCTTAGAAAGGGCCTCATGTAGCCTACTCTGCATATCTTTCAGCCATTGATAGATTATCGCATTTTGAGTCAATTGTAGTCTACCCTCTAGAACTTCCTCACCCTCCACCATCTCCATCATCTGATCTCAAATTCGTCTCTCCCCATCATCCATCTCCTCATCCTCTCCCCCTATCTCCTCCTCCCCACTTATATCTACATCCTCCTCCCTCGCCACCTCCACCTCTACCTCCATCTCTTCCTACTCCGCCTTTGGCTGCTCTACCTCTTGACGAGGTCCCTCTAGCTACTCTCCCTCTGCTCTAACCTCCCTCTTCTCCTCCTCTCCCTCACCTACCTCTTGAATAGGTGATAGCTGAGCTCGTGTGACTCACTGCCACACTCTCCTAGCCTACCTCTGACCTCTCCCCCTCCTCATCCATCCCCTCCATCACTATCACCATCTCCTCTACCCCCATCCCTCCTTCTCCCCCTACTGCTATCTTTTCCTCCTCACCCTGCTGGGTGCGCCCTTGGTAAAACTACCCATTGATCAACTAGAGCTAGTTGATTCAGATCTATCAAAGGAAGTGTCATGTGTACCAGCCACCATGCATCAAACTCTGGGGTGGTCCCTACATCTGTTGGTCCCCTTGCTCCACCCCCACTATTGTGCCACCAACCCATCAAAATGTTGCTCGACCACTATCACTACTATCAATGGTCTCCACACTGACTCCCAAGATTACCGCACATACTCTATAGTGCCTACAAGAACATCATGTTTCTCCCCAAACTATCTCAATACCCGCTAGGGTAGGTACATCTCTATGATTAGTTGTGGTTGCACCATCCACCCAATAAGGTACTTGAATTTCCAATAACATGATAGATGCGCATCCTCTCTCAGCCACTATCTGTAGTCGTTGTATGGCCTCCACACAAACTCAACCAAAGTATCAATGTCATGATGCCAATATCATGTATCCCCCACCTCAGTCTGCATCACTGAACCACCATACATATATATATAGGGAATCCCCTCGCCTAGTTTCCCCTGTACTGGTAGTCTAAACACTCATTACGGGAAATTTACATAAAAAATGGGCCTCCTAAGGAACTCTAAAAAATTAAAAATTATGACAAATTATTTAAATATAAAAAATATAAACTACTTAACTACATGAGTTAAGTGGGGACACACGTTTCTATTATAATTCCTTAAAGAACTGAAGTACATGATTTTTAAAAAGCGTTAACATATATTTCTATTATAATTTATTTATAAACTCGAGTTCACTTTCTTCATTATTTATTTTTTATTTAAAAACTCTTAAAACTCAAGTTTGGTAATTTATATTTCTATTATAATTTATTTAAAAAGTCAAGTTCACTTTCTTTTCTTGATTATTATTTTTTATTTAAAAAGTGCCAAAGTAAAATTAACTTTAAATATTTTATTTTTTACTTAGTATTTTATTATATATATATATATGATTTTATAGATTTAGATTTATTAAAGAATAAAAATATATTTTTGAAAATATAAATTTTTTTATAATAGAACTTAATAGAACTCAAGAATATAAATCTAAAAAATAAAAAGAATATTTTATATTTAGAAAGATGAATGAGATAGAATAAAAATATTTTTTTTAAAATATAAAAATTAGCTTTTTTCTTAAAGAATAATTTTTAATTTTTTTTGTAATATAAAAATTAGCTCTTTTTTTAAAGAATATCATTAGCTTTTTTCTTAAAAAATAAAAATATTTATTTGAAAATATAAAAATTTATATAATAGAACTTAAGAATATAAACTAAAAAACAAAAAGAATATTAAAAATTAATAAAATGAATGAGATAGAAGAAAAATAGTTTTTTTTTTAATATAAACATTAGCCTCTTTTTTAAGAATATCATTAGCTTTTTTCTTAAAGAATAATTTTTTTTTTGAAAATATAAAAATTTTATAATAGAACTTAATAGAACTTAAGAATATAAATCTAAAAAACAAAAAGAATATTTTATATTTAGAAAGATGAATGAGATAGAATAAGATATGTAGAGTTATTAACCATCATGAGTTAATTCATAAGATTTTAGAAAGTTTTATTTTATAAAATAAATAATTTTATTTTTATTTTGGATGATGTCACCATACAGGTTGATGTCATCTTTTAGTTGATTTTTGATAACTTAAAAAGCTAATGATGTCATCCTTAGGAGGCCCATTTTTTATGTAAATTTACCCTAATGGCAATATGCTTCCATGCCCATATCATAAGGAGTGTGGTTTCACAACTGATACTGGTAGAATCCCTATACACGACATCATGCAGTTGATGATATAACATCCTTAGTAAGAATAGCCCCTAGGAAAACACTATCTTGTCACACATCATTCAGATCAATACATCCCCCCATCCTATGGGGAAACCATGATCTCGATGGTCTAGGATCAGTACCCTGGATATCAAGGTGCACAACATACAGTCCCACTGGCCATAATGCTCAGCCATGAACTCCCAGCTAATCTCATATCCATGGATGCCTAGTTGTGCTATATCCTCATGCTCATAATACTCTATGATGGCCTACAACCCTTATCTAGGATCATATATTACCTGCTTTCCTCTTATTGGAATCCATAGGATCCTATAGATGTCCTCGAGAGTCATTGTGGCCTCCCCTATCAGAAACTGAAATGATCATGTCTCAGAGTGCTATCTCTCTACCATCATTATCAAGAGACCCCTATTTTCCTAGATAATGGGCATATAGGTCACTTGAAACAACCCTAGGCACAACAATCACCTCTACTCACCTAGCCTCAGTTGATCCCTAAATGCATATGTGGTTGATCAAAACTCTTGGGTATATATCGGCAATAATCATCTTTGCATACATAAATAAAGGTCAACACATCACTAAATATTATTCGTATCATCTAACTAATCAATAGTGCACAAGTAAACAGAGCCTAGACCATGTGAACTTTAGTCACAGTCAGTTGCATCATTCTTCCATTCATTTGCATCATGAGAGTCACATGTGTCATTTCATCCTGCAGATGTGCCACTCTATGGTGATTGTATCGTTCAATCGCGTAGATACACCACTTTATTGCAATTGCATTGTTCCCCCATCATTTGTGTCACTTTTGAGAAAATGCATTGAATTAGCCCACTTTTGCATTACAATCTAGCAATTGTATTGCATGACCTAAAACTTGTGTTTCACTTTGGCACTTGTGTTGCACCAATTCATGATTGCAACGCTCTAACCTAATACCTAAAACACCCCTTGCACTTGTGTTGTGACGCATCAAATGTGTGTAACGTGAACATGTTTTCATGCATCATGCATGTAGATGCATCAAATGGCAGAACGATGCATCTGAAACCCTATATTTGAGGCCCTAAAAAAGCTCATAAAATGATAAAATCACAAAGTGGGTTTCAGATACGTACCGCAGGTCCTAAGCCCTCTGGTCATCGGTATGTCTATACTCGGTATCCACGGTGATCAGCCTCTAGAATAGTCATATTCACACAATGTCCTTTTGCTTTAAGCTCTAAATCTCCTATGGTAAATGGTAAAAATGAATTACCTTTTTTCCCTCCTCAAGCCTATTTATAGGGTGAAAATTAGGGTTTCCCTTAGGGTCAATAACTGGATGCACTTTTTCTCACTTTTGAATGCCCTTTTGACTACTTTAAACTTGCCAAAATTTGAAATCAATTGCGCCATTATTTTTTTGGTCATCAAATTGACTTATTAGGACACTTTCCAAATTTTTCTGGCACTTGACCAAAATTCACAAATTTTCCCGAGGGGGCATAGATACTTTGTACCTTCACTGGGGCTGTCCTAAACTAAATTTTATTTGTCACAATGTGATGAACTGTATTATGACAAAGAGGGGTAAAATGTACACATAAAATTAACCTAGGCCTGCGAACTTTATTTTTCCATATTTCTTCTAGTCCAAATTCAACTATTAATTAAATAATTCTTAATTAATTCATTAATTCATATCTCTTATTCCTCCTGACTATTTAAATACGTCGCTAATTTCTTATGTCTCTCCATAATTAAATAAATTACTAAATTTATTTAATTCTCATTTATTTATTTATTTTCTCCTGATTATTTAAATAAATAAAATTTATTTATTTATTTAAATACGTCATCAATTCCTTATGTCTTCTCATAATTAAATAAAGTCCTACAATTGATTTCATTATTGTCCACTTTGTCTATTTTCTCCATAGTTAAATTATTATTATTAATTATTTAATTGCCTTATTGACTTTTCCCTAAATTTCCCACTTTCTATTTTCCCACCAAGTAAATCATTTGAAATAATTATTTAGTGTCACATGATCCAGCCACTTTTGAATTAAATTAATTTTTAATTCAAAATTTCAACATCACCTCTTGAATCAAATAATTTTTAATTCTTATTTGATTTTCTCCAGCCTTTTTTTTTGTGCCCTATATCTCCTTGTCACATGCATTCTTGACCTTTGATTTGATTTTCACAAAATCAAATCTAAGCCCTTCATTTCAAATTTTAACCTAAGTTTTCCCTAACCCTAATTGCTAGTTGTCACATGCAATTTCAGCCTTTGATCTTAGGGCTTTGTCAACTTTCAATCTTGGCCATTCATCCAAAAATGGAAAGTCTTTAAAAAGGATTTGGCAGCATCATTTGGACATCTTTGAATCTCTTGAATCGAGCTTCATCTTCCAAACTTGCCTAATTTGGAAATCCTTCAATATTTGTTTGAGTCTTTGTCATAGGTCATAGTTACTCTTCAAAATTTGAGGGAAAACATAATTTTACAGCAAATGGAGAAGAGCAATGAAGGTCAATCATGGAGGGCATGAAGTTTGTTTGGTGAAGCTTTCCTTTTGTCTATTCTATTTTCCTCCTTTATGCTTCATTGTTTAGCTAGGGTTTATTTTATGCTAACCTAGATTTTTGCCTTAGTTACATGTACGGACAGTGATAAGGATGTGAAGGATTGTGTGACAAGAATCAAAGAAGGAAGTGAAGGAAAGTGTCAGGAAGAAGTAATCTATTTTACAGAGGTTGTGCAAGGAAGGTGTGCAAAAGATTATTTACCAAATCTGCTACAATCAAATATTGTTCTCTTAACCAAAACTAAATTCATCCATATGTAGATGCAAATTTATCAGTTCATGTTTTGTCCTTTTTTGTAATTAGTTATTTTTGTATTAATCAGGTAGTGCACCTTTTTATCTTTGGTTGTAATAGTTAGGAAGTGACCCCATCAAAAGTGAGCCTTACCTATAATGAGAATTTTGGTAGTGAACCCTTGTGAAAATCACCTTAACCGGTGTCACCTTAACCAATGCTTTATAATTGAGAATTAGCATTCTCCATGGTTTTCCCATATTGGTTTTCCATGTAAATTTTGGTGTTCATTGTGCATGGTTTTGTTTAAGTGCTTGCATGTTCATATATGTTTTAATTAATATATGATTGCTTTATGATTGCTCTGGATTAAGTAAAGAAATAAAAAAAAATTGTGATAATTGATTCACCCCCCTCTGAGTTATCCAGACTGCTCAACATTTTTGAAATAAAGAATAGAAAGGATACATGCTAACACAGTTGAGGAGGTATTTTGAAAGAAAATAATTTAATTTTTTCATTTATTTTTTAACCTGATGCCCTACAATAATCCTCTAAAACTTTTCTAATGCCTCTTTGTTCTTTGATAGTAGACCTAGCAAATAAAAGTGTAACATTAAAAAATAATGAATGGCTCATATTAATGGTTGTGTTTGGGATATTTATACTTTTCCAAGTAAATGGGTGATCCCACAATACTGGTTTACAATTTTTGGGCAAACTGGACACCAAACTGATTTATTTAAACTAAATCTTCATTTTCGGGCTCCTATAGCGGCTAAATCGTGGGGAATTTGAAGATTATGAAAACTAGTGATTTGTGAAATTTTTTCTATAGATTCTAAATATATTTTTTCAATTTTTTTGGAATCAAATTGCACTTCTTTTTCCATCTCCTTCAAAAACTAGCTTTTTCAAAAAACATTTTTAAGGAGTGACACTCACTTTATACAACATAATTTTTTTAGTATGAAAGATAAAATTCTATTTTTTTCAAATTTAGATTTGTAACTATGATATCTAACCAGTTCATTTGGTTTCATAGTTTTTTATTAATATTTTTTCCTTAATCAAGTTTTGAAGTCAAACCAATTACAATTCAGACATAGGCGGATCGTATACAACATAACTTTTTTTTATGTATTGAAATTCAAAAAAAAAATTAATGGACCAAGGAAATCAATACCTAGCCTAGACATATTTGTAAAAAAATTATTTTGATAATCTACTAAATTTCCACATGTGCAGAACAAAGAGCTTGATTTTAAGTGAAAAACCTATGTTTAATAAAACTAAAAACACAAATACATAATAAAACCAAAACATATTAAAATTATATTTGTTGGATAGCTCATTCCAAGGAATACCATAATAATTTGAAATAAATTTTAAATGAATTCATTTGATCCCCCAAAAGGTAAATCAAAATTGATTATTTATCATTATTTTGATAGGTGTAAAGGACACTTTGTTATAGGTATGGCTTTAAACTAGTGGGGTTCTATCCAAGGGGGTATGATCTAAGGTGGTTTGATCAAACCCTCTTCAATTGGAATCCTTAAAATGGAACTTTTTAAGGCTTGAATCATTATATTTTCTAAAATTATATGATTTCAGCAAAAATCAGAATCTCCTAGAAATTATAAACCAACTTTGTGGGATCACCCATCTTGAGCTCTTGCCCTTACTATTGCCCAACGATTCTACCATTAAAATGAAAAATAAAGGTGATCGAATATCACCTTATATAACTCATTATGAGGAATTGAAGAAGTCAGTTAGAGTGTCATTTACTAAGACTAAGAACCTAGTTTGTGATATAAATGATCTAACCCATCAACACCATTTTTGAGAAAAATAATTTTTTTGAAGCACTTTATGAGGAAATCCTAATTTAGTTTGTTATAAGACTTGATCATATCAAGTTTGATAATCATTTATGGGATTCCATTATCCTTAATGGATTTTAAAGTTTCATGGGATGTTAAGTCCCCTTTGGTTGTATCCTTCCCTAGGACAAAGTCTCCTTGTTCATTCAAGATAATTTTTGGTATGATCTTGGAAAGCCTCGGAGTGATTTCTTTTGAAAATATTTTATGCATGGTCTTGCACAGTGAAATGGGCTTGAAGTTGGAAAAATTAAAAGGGTTCTACTTTTTAGGGATTAGCACTATAAATGTGTTATTTAATTCCTTAAAGATTTTTCATTTTCTCCTTGATTCCTCTAGAGATAGCAGAATTTCACGCCCCATGAACTCCCAACCTTTTTAGTAGAACATGGCAGTAAACCCATTTAGGCCTGGGGCTTTTTTAGGTGGCATTGAGAAGACCACTTATTTTACTTCTTCAAATATAAATAGTTTTAGTAGGAGCTCACTATCTTCTTAAAAAAATAGCAAGGGAATATGTTGAATAAAATCATTTGAAATAGTACTATTTTCTTGGGCAGATCATTTGTCTGATGTGGTCAATAAATTTGAGAAGAAGTAGACTACTTCTTGACTAATGATTTTTTATGCCTTCAAATTTCTACCCGAGGGATAATTGATGTTGAATATAGCATTCATTTTTTGTCTAATTTTTAATGATAAATGGAAAACTTTAGTATTTTTGTCCCCTTTTTAGAGCCACAATTCTCTAGATTTTTGTCTCTAGTATATTTCTTCACTTGTCAAAAATTCTTCTAGTTTCGATTGAATTTTTTTATGCAAGCTAAAAGAGGTGTTATTCATTCCATATTTTATGATTTGATTCATTGATCTCATCAAGTTGGTCGTGTAGTGCTACTTTCTATGAAAATATGTTCTTGAAATGTTGCTCATTCCAAGCTTTGATTTTTTGTTTGATATATATTAAATATTTTTCCTAGATATAATATCTTGCAACGGAGAATAAAAGTCACATTTTCCCACCAAATCTTGAGTTGAGGTAGAAAATAAGGATCTCTAAACCATATTTCCTAAAAATTTATGGATGACTTTGGGTGGGGTGGTTATGAAGCTAAGGCCAATTGTATAGGAAAGTGATATGAGATCGAGAATGAGAGAATAGCTGACTCAAAAGGAGCTATTTTTGCACACCATTCTATATAAATTAGGAATCTATCCAACCATTCTATGATTAAGAAAAATTATTTTCACCTATTTGTCCATGTAAATGTACAATTTTTGGGAGGGAAATCTAATAGGTCATTTTCTATTATGAAGTCTTGAAAGTTTTCCATTACCTTTGGGGGGATTATGCCCCCTTTATTTTATTGTGCAATATTGTGTTGAAGTCACCCCCTAGAAGTACTTTCTCCTATTTTAATCTTGATAAGATTATGGATTTGGTGTTCCAAAGGAACTTTTTCCTGGTTGTTGATGTATACACAAACATTAAACAACCAAAAAAATAGGTCAAAGGAAGATACCTTCATGAGAATCTAATGTTGCATTGACAAGATTAGTTCATATTGAGTATTTATGTCATTCCATAGCACAATTAAGATTCATGAGGTTCCTTGTGTTGGAGAATGAAATAATTTTGATTTCTTCCATTTGGTGAGGACTTCTTGCACCTAATCATTAGTTTTTCTTTTTTGCATCATAATGTTGTTTCCTTCACTAGAGTCTAATTGAAACTTTATCCAGCATATTTTATTAGGGTTGTTCAAGCCCCTAACATTCCAAGATAGGATTCTCATTTCCCTTTAGGAGAGTAGCAGGCCCTCCCTAGTCTAATATTTTTGTCTAGTGTAGATTAGATCCCAGTAGATATTTCATTCCAGGTTTTCTTGCTTTTGGGGGGGCTACCTCTAGTCAAGGATGTAGTATTTGGAATCTAATACAATGATCTATCTAATTATGAAATTGACAAGGTTTGTAAAAAAATCATATTCTAGATTCTTAGTTAGTGCTTCCTCTACCAAAGTTGATCAAATGGTTTTGATCCTTCTTGTAGAACAAGATGTATGATTTACCATTTTTCTCACTTGTTCTTCTATTATTATCTATCGGGCTTCTTGGAATATTATATTATTTTCCTTTCTCAATTATTTATAATGATTGATAGCACCTACTATGGGAATTTGATGCTAAGAAGGGGGCTTAGATAGGCCTTGCTCTATCGGATGAATTTGTGAATCCTTTAATTGTTGGGGAGGGGAATTATAAAGGACTTGTTATCCTCGAGACTATTGTAGATTATTTAAATGAATTTCCCCTAGGAAAAATTCTACATCAAAAAACACACCCTTGGTCAAACTGCCTAGGTTTTGTGTGTTGTTGGTACTAGATTTTTGAAGAATTTCTTCCTCAACAAATTACAATTCTTGAAAATATGGCATTATTTTTTTGGATTATTGGTAGAAATTGGTGATTTCCCTCGTAGAGAAGACTGAGTAATGGGACCTTGACCAATGTTGTGTACATTTTGCTATTACCCTACTTTGATAGCATGGATGCCATCTCCAATAGTCTTCTTGTAATTTTATGCATTAGATATTAAATCTTTTAATGTAGTGCTTTAATCCCATGAGGGGAGGGATTTATATTACTTCCTCTTTGTTGGACCAAGATGTAGATCTGAATAGAAACATCTAATGTGGAAGTGAAAAATTTCCCTACAAGTACTTAGGTTGACTTTATGTTTTTTATACTTGACAAGAAGTGGCACTTCCACTGACTTCCTAAATGCATTTTGGCTAGAGGGGTGAATTTTAGAAGGTGTTTGGGAATTTTGTAGAATAGGACACTGGTGAGGGGTTTG
Source organism: Sequoiadendron giganteum (assembly GCA_007115665.2). NCBI lineage: Eukaryota > Viridiplantae > Streptophyta > Pinopsida > Cupressales > Cupressaceae > Sequoiadendron > Sequoiadendron giganteum. The sequence continues at coordinate 289,738,131 of CM021107.1, forward strand.
GTTTTTCCTTTTGGTGAAAGTAGAGGACAATGAGCTTCATGGTTTGAATCTAGATCCTCAGAGACTAAGATTTTTAAGAGGCATTGTGAGTTTGGATGGCCAAGGGAATGACATGAGGAAAAAAAAGTAGCATGATTTACAATATAAATCTACTATTTCTAGATTTTACACTTGGAATGGATGTCAAGGGCTTTAGGGAGACATTTTTAGCATTTAAAAGGACACAAATTTTGGTTGGCTTGCAAGAGTGTTTGATAAACTCTGAATCAACACTCTGGATGATGCCAATAAAGTTTCCTAGGTATTCTAATATGTAGGGCTCCCTATATTCAAGGGGAAGGTTTATCATATGGATCTAGAATGGAATATATTGAATCAATTTGGAACTAGGGTTGAAATGGTGAGTCTAGGATTGGAGGTATAATCCTTTCCCATTATAGAACCAGAATTTTTCTTTAAGTGCCTTATCACCTTCTTCTCTAAAGTTAAAAATGACAAAAAAATTAACCCATTTCCTCATGGGTGTAGAAACCTTCTAAGAACCTCGACTACTAATCATGAACCCATTCTTCTAGAGTATTAATGGATGGGATATATTTAAAATTATTACTTATGAGTGCATGAATTTTGAGGATAGCCATGGAGGGAAGTAGTAGTTCTTTAGAAATTTCCATTTGGTATTCTAGTTGAGAAAATGAGTGCAAAATTTTTTACTATAGAGGGCACCTCAAGAGCTAGATTTCTTTGTAGAACCCACTTTTTTGTTGAAGCACAAAGTTGGATGTATGCTATGAGATTTTATTTTTTCTTTCTATAGAATCTAAGGGATTTGGTTCCCAACAATAGAGTATTGGGGAAAGTGGTGAAAATTTTTTTCCATTAGTGTTGAGTAAAAGATAGGGTAATAGAAGGTTTTCAGGGAGTGGAATCATGCGGGGAACTTGACGGAGGCCCACTAATCCATGGGAATACTACAGGCCATCCATGTGTGATGAATGGTTTTCGCCCTTTTGAGGAATGTTTTAGACCATGCCCACATCTACCTACTTGGAAAATCCACTAATCACCTTTATGTCTTGACTTATGAATGCCTTCCCAAGGATTCACAACTCATGGACTGCCTTGGAACCATGGAAAGGAGGGTTTCTATAGATTTCTAGTGTGAAATTTTAGAAAATGCCTACTGGAGAGCCACTCCCATTGGTTTATGTTTATGTTTGCATCCAATTTACTATTATTTATTTATTATTCTTCATACATTTTATTTCTTTTATACCTTTTCATATGGAATAATAATTTCCATATATATCTTTAAAAAAATATGTAAAATACATTGCAAGATAATATTTGTAAATTATCTATTTTTATTTAGATTTTAGTATTGTCTAAAATGGGAAGTTCAAGAATAGCATCCCTTAATGTCTTATATATATATTTATTTATCTAAAGATATGTATGCTAATCTAATTTAGAGTTGCAACATATAAAATATATTTTAGTGAAAAATAAATTTACTAAAGATAATTGAATAATAGCAACAAAAAAGTCAAAATAAAGATTTTTTTGTTTGTGAAGATTTATCCTATACATAAATAAACTAAGAAACAATATATCATTTAATATTGATTGAAAGAGATTTGTAATTTTTTAAAATTATTTAAAAAAAAAATTAAAGTACATTTTTAATATTTTAAAATATAATGTATGTGCCTCTTAAATATAAATCTACATTACAGAGAATATATTTATATAGAAATAAAACTAGTATAGATAACTTAAATAAATCTATCTAAAATATGTTTTGATTAGATTAAAATGGGAAGGGATTTTACCCATTAAAAAACATAGAGGCCAACAAAGGGGCTCATGAGAAGTCAAATACCCAGAAATTAAAAATAAAAGAAACAACAACTAACCGACCAACAAGAGAAACACAAATGGAACATAGAGAAAAACCAGCAATGGACTGAAACTGCAACTGGTCTCCTAGAATCTTGAGACCACTAATTTCCTATTAATCCTTAGCAAGTAAATGGGGTTTCTCATCAAACGATAAGTGGCCCTCCTAAATAGTTTGGATCTCCTCGGTAGTGGTTTGAGGAATTGCCTATCATCTTTCATTTTTTATGCTCATGACTATCATTAGGACCACCCTCGGCCACCCTTTTTCCATGAATATTCCTTAGTTCTTGTTGAAAGACTTGTTTAATCATGGTAGTATTCTTCACAATCTTCTTGTTGTAATCAATAATCTCTTGGAGACATTGAATTGTTTTGTCCTGATTGCTATGAATGGTAGCATTATCCTCCTACAATTTCATTTTTTCCTCCTTCATACTCATAAGGACTCTGACCTCATCCACCTTCTTGTCCCAATTATCCCATCGATCAAAATATTTGGTGAGGGAAGAAAGCATATCTCAATGCCCACCATCCTCAACCTCGCCCGACCATGGAGCCTATTGGTCAAGCACCCTATTTTCCAACACCTGTATTTTTTCCTTCACAATAATAAAGCTAACCCATAAAATCCACTTTAGGATGTTGTTATGGATGTCAACAGTCACCAATATTTCATTAATTTTATGCCAAAGGGGAACACAGGAGGCACAAATATTGTTACCCAAATTAGGTTCAATAGAGGTCCCATCCAGATTAATGTATATTTTAGGGGATTTTTTGGGGCTAGAATGGTTAATGTTAGGAGGGGTATTGGGAAAATCAAACACCTCATTGTGAATAGGGGAATGCATGGGAGAGGTTCTAAGGGTAGGATTCTAGAACTCGTTGTTTGAGCTAGTCGACTATATGTTGAGAGATATCAATTGGAACTATATTATTTACATAAAAGTTATTATCATTTATTTTAAAACTATTTTATTTACTACCTACATGGAGATTTAAATTTTATGTTTGCTGCTTATTTTGAAAATAGTATGTTTATAATTAAATATTAATATTTTTAACCTATAAATGGTTGTAGAGTTTAAGGTGAAAGATAAGAGTTTTTGTTATCGTTCTCATGACATTACACTCAACCCTTTATTGTCAATGTAAAATGTCTCTCAAGATATAACTTTAATAAATAAGAATAAAATAATTCAATAATTTTAAAGTAAAATAAAATAATAAACATATGTCTATATACAAAAATTAATATAATATATAAATTTCAAAGGCTAGATATATATTATACAAAAAAATATAATATGTGTGAAAAATCTACTTTAAATATTTATAATAAAAATATAATATATAAATCTATACATATAGAACTATTTATATATGATTCTCTATAAATATATAAATTTACACACATTCAAGTATATATTTATATAAGAGATGGATAATTTATATGAACTAATGATAGATTAAAGGAAGGGATATTTCATATAGATTGATATAAAGACTTTTTTTTATAATAATATTACCTATATGTAATATATATTTAATAATGTGGCTAAATACAATACTACTAAATACATTATCTAAATATAAATTATATTATTAATAGTTTTATTTAATAATAAGAAATTTGTTAATTAAAATATAATTTCTATATCCAAGTGATTATCTGAATATATAAATAATATTATTGTTATACATATAAATTTGCATGTATAGATAAAAGAAATATTTTATATATACATAAGTCATAGTAATATTATAGTATAATATAATATTATATAATAATATAAATTTATTTTATTTAGAGTTACATATTTTTATAGAAGGTTGGAAATATTTTTTCATATACATAATGTAGAGGTTTGTATGTATACATACATACATACATACATATATTGCTAAATGAAAATGGTCAGGGGGGGCATACTTATATATTGAATTAGAGAATATGTAATGTCAATACAACTTCATTATAGAGGACCTATTATCAAAACTCTCCTATGAAGTGTAGGATTTACAAAACCCACTTAAACATTCCTATTGAACTTTCCATTCTTCTAACTATTGTTGGGTTTTTGCCTTAGCCTTCTGGCTTGTTTCTCCTTCGACCTTGGCATTTTTCCTTTGTTTATGGCATTTACCGCTGCACTGTGCCTGACTTTTCTACCCCTCGCGGTACTGCGGTGACAGGTCTGGTGGTTACTGTCATACCGCAGTCAGCAAAGACCTTCATCGCGGTTACCACGGTGAAGCCATTGGCGGTGGTCTGGCGATTACCACCATACTGCGGGTGGTGTCCACTCACCATGGTGCCCATGGTGAGACTGCCTGCGATTTGTCTAACGGTTATCGCCATACTGCAAGTGATGGGTCCACTCACCACGGTGGCCGTGGTGAGACCCCTGCGGTCTGCCTGGCGATTACCGCCCTACTGCATTCGTTGCTCCGTGTGACCATGGTGGTTGTGGTATGACCACTGATGGTTTGCCTAGCGGTTACTACCCTACCGCGGTTGGTGCTCGGTGTGACCGTGGTGGCCATAGTATGACCATTGGCGGTCTACCAGAGCGGTTACCACTCTACTGTAGTGAGACCTAGCGGTCTCCGTGGTAGCACAGTATGATCCTTGACGATCTGTTGGGCGGTTACCACCATATCGCAAGGCAATGCCAATAGGGCTGCGGTAATGTGGTAGGAGCCCAGATGAGCTCGGGTTCGAGTTTGACCGAGTTGGAATTAGTGACAGTGTGACACGTGAATGACAGGTTGGCATGTGGCAGGTTGACTGCATCTAGCTGGTCAAAGACAAAGGAGGGATAGAGCATGATGAAGACTTGGGTGAGCTCGGGTGAGCTCATTGCCATACCACAACTGGGTCAGATGGACTCGGTGATAATGCGGTAGGAGCTCGGATGGGCTCGGAGCCCTATTGACTGAGTTAGACTTGATTGTCAGAGCGACCAGAAAATGGGTGGTGAACACATGGCTCAGCTTAGCAGATTGATTGGCTAAAAGCCAAAAGTAGTTATTACTGTTGTCTCAGGGTGGCAAATAGGAATTTAATTTTTGGCAAGAAGTTATTGCCTCCATGGCTCAAGGAAAAGGAGATCGGTGCAAATCAGATAAGTGCTGGGTGGCTCGATGCAAAGAAGATGACATGGGAAGATTTGCCAGTGATATCCTAAGGATGGTGTTGACTGTTTGGTTGGATAGGATTAGTTGGCACATGAAAAGAGATCAAGTAATATCATGTGCTATAGAAAGATAATGAGTGATAACAAAGAGAGGCTGAGAGTGTTCGAGTGGTTCAATGGTGAACACTTAGACTCTCGAATCTAGTAAGATGTGAACCTATGAGGCCAAGAGGCTAGCCTAGCCATGAGGCTAGCTGTGATAGTCATTTGTGAGGAGCTAAAGGGAATATACATAGTATGTCATGAGGACATTGTAATTGTGTGAGGATTCTATTATGTGTTGCCTGTATTCTTTCTACAGATGAACAAGATGTAATATCCTGAAGGGCATAGCTCTGTGTTTGTATTGTAACCAGTTTTTAGTTATTGAATAATACAAGTGAGATGTATGTTTTGGAGGTGGGGTTTTTTAGCTAAAAAGGTTTTCCCCACGTATATCTGTGTGTTCATGTTTTGTCTTTCATGGTTGTCTGATTCATGTTCTTGAATCTGTGCTTGTGTTGAATCTGTCTTTTGTTTACATTCACTTCTCTCAAAGGATCAATGGGGGATCAACTGTGCCTGTTTCTGCTTTATGGCATAGTTGATTGTGTCTTTGTTGTGATTTTGAATTTTAATCACTAAGGCACTACTATCTTAGACGTGTTCTATGATGTCAGACCGAATTCCTTATCCCCAACAACTGGTATCAAAGCTAGTAGCTTGTTTCTCATGATACCAATAAGTGGTATCGAAGCATGTTTGAAGGAGGTCGAGGCTTGATGATACCAACTAGTGGTATCAAAGTCTTCTCTTGGTTACCGGAGTTCTGGGTATTTCTCCTGTGAAGATTTCTTAGCCTAGCAAGCTTGAGGAAGTCTGGAGAAATTGGTTGGTGATTGATCCTTCAATGGGTGGAAGCATGTGCTTCTTTGTTTCAACACATAGTTTGAAAGACACTGGAGATGACTGGAGTTGGTCATGTTGTGGCAACATGCTCTGAGGCTCCTGGGTCATAGAAAATGTTCCTAGTGCAAAGGGCGTGAGATGTGCTTGTGGTTGTGTTGCAACGAAGTGTGGTCTCATACTGGGTGTCTATGTGAGAGGCTCCCTAGCGGTATGGACTTGCTTGTGTTGCTGATAAGCTATGGAGAGTTGTGCTTGTGCTGGGCATTTTTGACTTAGCACTAAAGGCAGATTCTCTAGTGCTTTGATTTCATGGAGGCTATGAAGTGACCTTGGTGGTTTTCAACTTCTAGATAGCCTCACTTGCTTGTTTGCTTGTGCATGACTGTGGTCTTGGAACTGGTCTAAAATGGACCTGTTGTTCCTATGTGCCTATGTCTTGCACTTGCATGGTTTCAAATTCATGTCTTTGGCTCTGAAGGTTTTGTGTAGACTTTCCTAAAAAGTCTATGTTGCATTTTCATGTTCTTTCATTGTTCTGGTTAACCATGATGGTTGTGTACAGAGTCCAAAGTTGTCCAAATGAGCAATGAAGATGGAGATGCATGGGTGTTTTATAAACACTATGGTTTTGTAGGTTTTACATAGTCAAGGAAAACTTGTGTTGTGTGGAGTTGCTATCTGCTATTTTCTAATCTCATATTTTGGGGTGTGACTGTATGAGATAGTTGCATCTCGACATGTCTTAGAGGAGGTTTGATGTCTTCTCTGCTTAGGAGTGTTGGTATGTTTTTTAATCATTCAGAATTCCTATGGTGTGTGCTTAATGGTTTCTTGGACTATGGTGCTTGAGTTGTGGACGTGATTGGAAAATCAGATCTAGTGTTTGAGTCATGGTTGTTCTCTTTAAGATCTCAATTTTGTAGTTTTCTAGTTTGATAATAGATTTGCAAGGTTGTCATTTGAAGTGGATCTCCAAGTTGTGTGGCTGATATACTAGCTACCTATTGACTGTTGTGAGACAACTCAGGAGTGGACTATCTATATCCATGTGATTGCTTATGTGTTGCTGCAGATCTATTAGCTGACCTTGTCTGTGGTCACTTTTGCATTGGCGTGGTTGTTTTGAGATGAGAAGGTGAATGGCATTCTGAGTACCTAAATAGTCAGTTATGGGGACCTATAGCATGAGAGTCACGTTGTCATGAAGAGCTTGTTATAGTGGTTAGTGTAAGCTTTTGACAGTGATGGTGTTGCTTGTTTGATCTAGTGATCTTGGTGTTGTTCAACATTGTTGTCTGATGGGCATGCTATTGGTTGTACCTAAAGGTTGTTTGGATCGGTAGGAGGTCTTTCATGGTGCTTGGAAAGCTTGGTGTCATGTTGCAGTGGGAGATTTAGCAATGATTGGTGTCCTTCTTTGGTGTTTCATTTGTTATGTTCTTTTGCATCTGCATGTTCACTATTTGAAGGTGTGCAATATCTTGGAGCCATGGAAGACATTGTTAGTTTTGGTTGAGTTGTTGGTGGTGCTTGACAAGTGACGTTGGTTTTGGTTTAGAGTTGTTTTCTTTATGTCATGGTTACTCTTTCTTAGAGTTTTGGCATTTTTCTTTGCTCTTGATACCATAGCTTGTTCACTTGAAGCATGGTATCTCCGAACAGGGATGTGTAGATCATTGATGTCATGATAAGTTTTTGAAGCTTTGAGAGTGGTTTGAGGTTTCTCTATGTTTTGAGTGCATTGGTTACATGTTGGTGAGCTTCATGATTGCTGCAGTATTATAAATTGGAGTCAGCATGAGATGACAGGTTGCTAATACTCATGGATGCATGGAGAATAAGGTGAGACTAGAATTCTTATGAGAATGTTGTTGTTAGAGCTGAAATTCCGAGGAGCCTGCACCTTGGTTGAATGTGAATTCAATAGAGATCTTGAAGGAGAATGATCCTGGGTAAGTCATGGTGACTTGTATATCTTGGAGGAGCATGTTCTTTTTTTCTCCTCAGTTTGCTCGGAAGTGTTCCTGTGAAAGGTGTTTTCCCATTATACTTTTCAAATGTTTTATGCTTTATCTTTCATTGGTATGAATCTTGAGTTGTTTTGAAACTCTAGAGGATTCATAATGGAAGGTGGATAGCATAGTGTATCTCCTTGTTCTCTTCAAGACTGATAGGAGATGGTTACATGGGTTAGTCTGATCTTCTTTGAGATGCTTACATTATGTTGGATGTTGTTAAGGCTTTCCCTTTGGGATGTGAAGAAGATCATTCTTGTCACAACTGGCATATAGAAGTGTTTGTAGAAGGACACATTTTGTTTTGTTGTTTCTCTCTAGTCTGGTCTCTTCTTCCTGAATGTTCTTGACTTTAGATGTGGGATGTCTATGTGGAGTGATGTTTGTCACTTGTTTGTGATCATGAGTTGTCACTCAGGTGATGACATGAAGGTTCATGTGTTTCCTTCTTCAGTCAGATATGGAACCTTGGAAGAATGGTGGAAGATGGTTGAGAGAAATGTTCCTTGTAGCAGGTGGTTGCAGGGTGTGCAGATCAGAGTTGGTGTTCCTCGGAATTACATGGTTACTCATTTCTATGTGTAGAGATTGGTGGACTTGGTATTCCTGGATCAATATGTGATGGTGCTTTTTTTGCATTCATCTGGATAGTACCTTTGCAGTGGGAGTACCTGTATGTGTTTGGTCTTCCTTGACTAGTTGACACATGGTGCTTGTTCTTGCTGAGATGGGTAGTTATGTGATGGCATGAGTCTACTGATGGTCATACCTTAGAGGTATGGATGACTAGATGGTTAGCACTTGTTGTGGGTGTTATTTTTTAGTCATGTAGGGTTTGATTAGTTGGATGAGGGCAGTCAGTTTGTGGTTGCTTTTTTGGCTGATGTTCTATCTTGTTTTGGAGAATGGTTTTCTGTGTTTGTGTTGTGCTTCATTTTTTGCTGCTATTTTGGTCCCTTTGCCACCTGAAGGATTAGATGCTTGCATTCCTAAGACTGGTGCTTTTTCACCTTTGTGTGTTCTTATGTTTGGATTTATTGCCTGAGATGTTGAACATTTTTTGATGTCATTGTAGGGGTCTTGGTTGGAGCATGGGAGCATGGTGTTGGTCCATGTTCGGGTGTTTGGAGGAAGCCTGAACGCCCATGCCAAGTGGGAGATTGTTGGGTTTTTGCCTTAGCCTTCTGGCTTGTTTCTCCTTTGGCCTTGGCATTTTTCCAGCCTTCTGGCTTGTTTCTCCTTTGGCCTTGGCATTTTTCCTCTATTTATGGCATTTACTGCCATACCATGCCTAACTTTTCTACCCCTGGTGGTACCGCGGTGATAGGTCTAGTGGTTATCACCATACCGTGGTTAGCGAAGACCTTCACCATGGTGGCCACAGTGAAGCCATCGGTGGTGGTCTTGTGGTTACTGCCATACTGTGGTCAGCGAAGACCTTCACCACGGTGGCCATGGTGAAGCTGTCAGCATTGGTGTGGTGGTTACTACCATACCACGAGTGATGGGTCCACCCACCATAGTGGCCACGGTGAGACCGCTTGCGATCTGTCTGGTGCTTACCGCCATACCGTGGGTGGTGGGTCCACTCAGCATGGTGGCTATAGTGAGACCACTTGCAGTCTGCTTGGTAGTTACTATTCTATCGAGGTCAGTGCTCGATGTGACCGCGGTGGCTGCGGTATGACCACTGGTAGTCTGCCTGGTGGTTACTACCCTACCGTGGTCAGTTTTTGGTGTGACCGTGGTGGCCATGGTATGACCACTAGTGGTCTGCCAGAGCGATTACCGCTCTATCGTAGTGAGACTTGGCAGTCTCCACGGCAGCACGGAATGACCGTTGACGGTCTGCTGGGCCATTTTTAGCATACCACGAGGCAATGCCAACAGGGCTTCTATAATGCGATAGGAGCTCGAATGAGCTCGGGTCCATGTTTGACCGATTTGGACTCGGTGATAGTGCGATGGGTGAATGATAGGTTGGCATGTGGCAGGTTGACTGCATCTAGTTTGCTAAAGACAAAGGAGGGATAGAGCACAGTGAAGACCTGGGTGAGCTCGGGCGAGCTCACCGCCATACCACGGTTGGGTTGAATGGACTCAACGGTAATGCGGTAGGAGCTCAGATGGGCTCGAAGCTCGGTTGACCGAGTTGGACTTGACTATCAAAGCGACCAACGAATGGGTGGTGAACATGTGGCTCAGCTCAGCAGATTGATTGGCTAAAATCCAAAAGCAGTTATTGTTGTTGTCTCAGGGTGGTGAATAGGAATCCAATTTTTGGCAAGATGTTATTGCTTGGGTGGCTCGAGGAAAAGGAGATTGGTGCAGATCGGATGCGTGCCTGGGTGGCTTGATGCAAAGATGACGACATGGGAAAATCTGTCAGTGATATCCTAAGGACGATTTTGACTGTTTGGTTGGATAGGACTGGTTGGCACATGAAAAGATATTAAGTAATCTCATGTGCTATAGAAAGATAATGAGTGATAATAGAGAGAGGTTGAGAGTGTTTGAGTGGTTCAACCGTGAACACTTAGACTCTCCAATCTAGTAAGATGTGAACTTGTGAGGCCAAGAGGCTGGGCTGACTGTGAGGCTGGCTATGACAATCATTTGTGAGGAGTTGAAGGGAATCTACATAGTATGTCATGAGGAAATTGTAACTATGTGAAGATTCTATTCTGTGTTGCCTATATTCTTTCTCCAGATGAACAAGATGTAATATCTTGAAGGGCATAGCTCTGTGTTTGTATTGTAACTGGTTTTTAGTTATTGAATAATACAAGTGAGTTGAATGTTTTGGAGGTGGGGTTTTTTACTTGAAAATATTTTCCCCGTGTATATCTGTGTGGTCATGTTTTGTCTTTTATGGTTGTCTGATTCATGCTCTTGAATCTGTGCTTGTGTTGAATCTATCTTTTATTTTATTCACTTCTCTTAGAGGATCAATGGGGGATCAACTGTGCCTGTTTCCACTTTATGTCATAGTTGGTTGTGTCTTTGTTGTGATTTTGAATTGAAATCACTAAGGCACTGCTATCTTAGATGTGTTGTATGATGTTAGACCAAACTCCTTATCCCCAACAACTATAAACAACTAATACTGACACTACAAGTTTATAAAACTTACTTTCATACTAAAAACCATGAGTTAACCTTAGTATTTAAGGGCCTCCTCGTCTTTGTTATTTATCGTATCCACTTCCATGACAAAGGTCTACATAACTAATAGTGATGGAACAACTCTTATGAAAAATTTAAAGAATTATCTCCCTTATTTTGTGCAATATTTATAGATATTATCTTTAAAATTAATGGTATGGATGTTAAATTGTATATGTTGAATAGTTACAGCATAATTAAACACTAGCCAATGACTTACATTACAATGGAAATCAAGACTATTAACGACATTGTCAAAAAGAGTGCTAATTCCCTCATTTGACTTGATTAGTGACTCAAAGACCATCCTAATCACCTTCTTTTATCATTTTCTTCTAGGAATATGGCTATGAACATTGAAGAGATTTTTGTTTATCCTATACTTGTCTATACTTGAGATAAATATCTCACCTAACTTAACCCTAACTATGTGTATTGTAATCAATGCATTAACCTTGAATATTTTTCTCAACTATAGTTATATTATTTCACCCAAAAAAGATGTCTCCCACTTCTTTGAAAATAGCTTGAACTATGGTATCCATTATCTCCTATAGAGAAACCTAACAATAATGAGGGTGGAGTGATGTAATTAAGAGTCTATTGAGTGATCTGTCCCCATATTTTTCTGAGATGTATCATGTGCTAATGCCTCTACTACAAAAGGATGAAGGTTTTGTTGCAAATATGGTTGTTGTTGCACCAAAAGATCGACTTGTTAATGCTTGATACAACTGTTGGACTTATACAAGATCCAAGATCCACAAGAGGATGTTAAACCATATCATGAAGCTCGAGCACTATGCTAGCCCACACCCAGGATACCAAGGGTGATACCTTGCAACAATCCCCCCCAAGCACAAGCGAGGGGTTCGAACCTGTGACCTCGACTCTGATACCAATTTTTGTAATGATGACTATCATTGCACCAAAAGATCTACCTGTTAATGCCTAATACAACCGTTGGATTTACACAAGATCCAAGATCCACATGAGGTGGTTAAACCATTTCACAAAGCCCGAGCTCCGTGCTGGCCCATGCCAAGGAGACCAAGGGTGACACCTTGCAATAGGTTTATATATTTTATGTTAATATGAATTTATTTTCATTAACTCAAAATTGTTTTAAAGTACATTTTAGGATATAAAAAAATTCCTTAATATCATCAATTTTTTTGGATAATTTATTCAAAATAATATTTTATTTATAATTTTTTATATATAAAAGGGTATATATATACACTATAAGAGATTATATATAAATATTATTTTTAAGGTAAAAATATTAGATATAAATGTATCTTTTAGTCAACCTTTTTTTCATATAGGGTTTTTATGTAAATTTATATAAATAGATAGATAGATGAATTGAGATTTAATTTCGATGCTTAGAAGAGGTCTATGGGCATTTAAAAAAAAATCAAGAACTATTTGGTGTTATTCAAATGGAACTCAAGATTAGACCCCACAATGGTCCTGGGTTCTGTTGCTCTTACTTATGTTAGGCTCTTGGGTTTACCCCTAGACTTTTGGAATTGTAAGGTGTTTCACTGGATTATTAACACCTTTGGAAGTCTTCTTTCTATGGAAAAGGTTACTTCTCAAAGGTCTAAGCTTTTCTTCACTAGGATTTGTGTTAATGTGGTTGTTAATAGTGTTCTTCACACTTCTATCACCTTGAAGTCAAAGTTTGGCTCCTAGACTCAAGTTTTGTGGTATGAGAATGCTAGGTTATACTGCCAAATTTGTCAAAATGTTGCTCATCTTAGTACGAATTTCTTTAGATAAGTTGTTGGAGGAAGGTTCTAAAGCAAAGGAAGTTGATTTAGTCTCAATGGATGGAACTTCCCTTCCCACTGTGTTATGTCTTAATTATTATGGGGCTACTCGTATTTTGGTTGGGGATCACCATTCTCTTGTTGATACCATGGATTCAAAAAAAGGCTTGGACTTGTGTGTTTCCTTGAACAAGGATGAATCTACCCCACAAGATTCATTGCAACTAGAAATGCAAGAATCATTGGCTATTATTGGCTTTACCGAGCTATCTTCTTCTTACCCTCTTACTAAGGAGGTGAATGATGAATTATGGACTCAAGTTAGTGGGAAATCTAAAAAAAAGGAAAAGTGGATGTTTGAAATGATTCAAAAGTGAGAAGAGTGAATAATAAGGAGGTCAGATTGAGAGAAGTAGATATATATATTGTTCAAGGAATTAGAGGACCTTGGAGGGGCTATCTAATGGGTGTAAACCAAAGAAATGATTGAGGAGTCCCCTCCTCTTGGGCTAGGGAAATATTTTTCTAGTCCCTATTTTTATTTGTTATGAAGATTATGTCATTCAACATGATGGGACTTAATAGTATTCTAAAGCAACATTTTATCAAGTGTACTATCATTGATTTCCAAATTTATAGTCTATTAATATAAGAAACTAAAATGAAGAAGGAAGTTTTTGATAAAATGGTCAAATATGTTCAGAAAAAAGCTTAGTTTTGTGTTTTTGATGCTGATAGTGTTGTAGTGTTGAAAAAATTAACCCTTTTCCACACTTAATTTGGGAATAATCGATATAAAATCTACCTAATAATATCTTGATTTAGTGTTGTAATGTGTTGTACACATTCACATTGAATCTAGGGCCCTTTTTAACAAAATGGACTTAAATTGTACCTTATTTGGGGTGTTCTAAGGTGTTGTAGTATACTTTCACACTTATCTAGGGTTTCATTAATCAATTATGGTTAATTAGAGCTTAATTAGCCCTTTAATTCAAATTCAGGCCCTCTTAATTAAACTTTTTGAAGGATCTATCCTGAAACCCAATAATTATATTACATGACATTTAATTTGGAAAAATTAAGGTTCTAGAAAATTGTGCTAGGATCCATTCACCTTTAGTGGTGAATGGGTCCTCTCCACATAGGACACCCCTTTCTTAGTATTTTTGACATGGGTTTTTGATGTTATGTCATCCCCCTTAAGCATGGTCCTAGAAAGTTGTGCTAGGACCCATTCACCTTTAGTGGAAAATAGGTCCTCCTCAGATAGGACACCCCTATTTGAATTTAATTGTGGTGGGATTCTAATGATTTTCAATCCTAGATTTGATATCAGCTTGAATTATTTTAATTTCGAGGTTAATCTCTAGATTTAATATAAATATGAGGTTAATTCACATAGTTTCATCTTACTAGAAACCTAGAAATTTTATGTGACTTCATGAGATCAAGAGAAATAGAATTATAGAGTTTACAACATATTTTTAAAGGAATTCAAAGGTAGATTAGTGAATTTTATTGCAACAATTCAAATTCATTTCATCATGTCAAAGGCATAGTGCATTCAAGCATATTGTTGAGCTAATATTGTTGATATAGCATTGAGGATCTACTTGCAAGTATTGATTCATATCTAATTTGAGATCAAGATCTACATTATTCATGACCAATTCATGTTAGTTTGTAGACTTACATTCCAAGACAACTTCCAAGGTATCATCATTTCATGTTTCATGCTTCAATTTTATTATCTCATCATTTGGTTTAATTACCTTTAAAAGGGGTTTGACTTAGGAAAAACCCTATTCACTAACAATCAACAAGTTTCTCTCCCCTTGAATGTATTTTTTTAGATTTATAGGTTAAAGATCAAGTGGAGAACAAGTTTGGAGTAAAATTGTCAAAGTTGTCAAAGTTGTCATTCATATTGCAAGAACACAAAAAAAAGGCTATAGAATTTTTTTCAGGTTTTCAAGAGTATCAAGGATCTAAGAGTGTACACATCAAGGAACATAACCTATATCTCAATTTTAGAAACCCCAATAGGGACCTATTCACCACTAAAGACGAATGAGTCCTTTGTGGCACAAAAACAACCTTCTTGCCACAAGGTACACATTGTTTTAAGCTCTAAAAACTTCCCTCATAGTTTCTATAATAGTTAGGATTGATTTCTAATTATTATTTGCACCATATCTTGCACATAATTGCATGTTTAGTGGTGAAAAGTAGTGGTCCATCATTTTGATCAATTTATCTTGATGAAAACCTTATTTCAACATTAAATTTTTTAGTGAACCCGACATATTGAATATTGTATTTTTTTGATCTTGGGGTTTTTCCTCTTATCCTAGGTTAGATATTGCATTTATTTGCATACATTTGCATTGAATTAGATCACATTAGGGTTTCTTACTTTTCATACAAAATTTCATTTCATTTAGGATTTAGAATTGCATTTTTTTGCATTCCTTAAATCTAAAAAATAAAAAAACAAATAAGTCATTTTTCATATCATTTAGATCTAATACAATTGCATTTCAAAATAAAAACAACATTGCATTTCAAATTAGGTCTTTTCGTTCATCATTTTATTACATTTTCAAATTCCAATTCTAGAAAATCTAAAACTAAAAGTTATTGTCTTAGACCTGGAACTGAAAGACATTACAAAAAACTTAAAAAACATTCAAAAAAATTTAAAAAACCCTAATCAAGGACTCATTCACCTTTACTAGCAAATGAGTCCCTAATCAGGTTTGAACTGAACTTTCTGGCATCTGAAAAGCATTGAAAAATACCCACAAATAAGTCAAAACATTTCAAAAATCCTTATCCAAGAACCATTTTCCCTCATTGGAGAATGATTCCCCGCTAGTTCCTTATTTGCATTTTCTAGGATTTGAAATCTTTATTTTAGGATTCTATTTGTTTTTGTTACTTTGCTTTTTTAGTTTTTGGATTTGCTATTTGCTCAAATTTAGAGAATCTAGCTTAATTTTCTTTATTTAGTGCATTTTCAAAAATAAAAATTGCATCTACAACATTTCATTTTCAGTTCATTGGATTGTGTAATCAGCAAGTTACCTTTTTTAAATCTGAAAATCTAAAAATATATAAGTGTTTAAGAAATGTGTGGAAGTCCTTCTTCTCTTTGGTCAATGTTTCAAGTTATTTTTTTGAAATGACCCTAATGCAATTAAACCTACTCATGCTCACACAACTCCTAATACATTTCCTCCTCGTGATGTTGACATAATTGGAGAAGATGATGCTAGCATGAATGAATTCATAAATGATTTCCTTAACAACCTTGAAAATAATGCATCATTCTATCCTTCCATTAAACAACCAACACAACTTGAGATGTTTGGTCTTTTACATCTTGAAATTGAAACACAAGCCAAACCTAAGTTCCCTACAATAGGTGAACCTTGTTCCTCTAGTCAAACAAACATTCAACCATTCTATGTTAACAAGGTAACAAATATCTATCAATATAGAAGAGACATATAGAAAAGGATTTTTTGTTTTAAGAAAAAAAGGATGTGATACAACAAGTGAACATGAAATTCATCAACTCCTCAGGAAAATACCAATTGAAGATACTAAAGGGTTATGATATCAACATCCTCCTCCTGACATAGGTGTCCTCCTTCCTAATGAATAACCAATTCCTCAAAATGATGATCAAGAAGGCAAGCTCATTTCGGGTCCTCCTACTCTATATCCACATAGAGAAGTTGGTGAATCTAGAAAGCAATGAAGGACTTACAAAATAAATAAATTACAATTCCCTTGTCCATCATATGAAATTGAAAGAAATTTACACATAATTTTGAGTCAAGGACTTATTGCATCACCATCTATAAAACAAAATCAAAAACCAAATCCTAAGAATAAAAATACATCACATTGTCAATACTATAGAGTTATTGGATATAGTACTCATAATTGTCATTCTTTAAAATGAATATTTCAAAAGTTTGATATCATAAAGATATTCCCTTAAAGCATACATTTTTATCCTTGCCATGTTATAGTTGTAGGACCTTAAACATTCTCACTATTACATTTTATACACTTATTGCAAATCATTTTCTTTATTGTAAGGATATCATTCTCATCACCTATCTCAACTCACACTTTTCCTACACTTAGTGGGGGAACATGGGTTAGTTAGCCTTGCCATAGTTTTGGTACACGTTGTTGTCCCTTTGGCTAGTTTTTTTCCTTCTATTTATACAAACTGAGATTGGGATGCAGACAACCTTCTATAGGCTGACTCACATGTGCCTTACTAGTATTTTTCCTTTTCATGTTTCTTTATGTGATTGCATGTGCATAATGTGATCCCCCATGCTAATTTTTTTATCCATCTCACTCTTTTTTATGTATTCCTATATACATACCTACATTCTTCTCTATGTCGTAATCATTTTTGTCTCATGTTTTCCTTTTGGCAATGACACAAGGCATCGAGATATTTAGGTCTCTTCCATGTTGACCCAAAAAATTTCATTTATCTTTTTCGTTTGTCTTGTGTTTTCTTTTTGGGGATGACACAAGGTGTCAAGACATTTAGGTCTCTTTCATGTTGACCCGAAAGGATTTTTCTTTGTTTTCACTCTTTTTGTGTCATTCTTCTAGTTCTATGAGTATTTGGGGAATGATGAAAGTGTTAAGCTCTTAAACAACAATGTAGAAAATACTTACTAACCTTGAATCCATAGATCCCTTATATATTTTTTGAGGTAACCCTTCCTTCCTATTTCATGGCGTAGCTTTATTTTGGAAACATATGACTTGGCATAGGGTTTTTCGAGGAAAGATATCATGTCTTAGGAAAAAATATTGGCTAATTTAAATAAATTTCTCACAGTAATGGTGTTAGCAACTTCTTTCAAGTGGGGGCATACATCAATGACATCTTTCGACATATTTCATGGAAAAAAAAAAGTTTTTTTCTTATGACATGTTTTTTCTTGGTGGTGCCATTAGGTTTGATGTCCTCCAAGAGTGCAATATTTCTAAGCATATGATCTCCCTTAGTGGAATTATGTGAAGTGAGAGGCATCCCATAAGTGGCGATATAATACTCTTTGACTTGTCCTCTATTGGAGACATTAGGTATGATGTTCCCTAAGAAGAAGACTTTACATGAACAAAGAAAAATCCCCTTCAACAAAAACTTATAGAAATTACATTCAAAAGCATACAAAAATCATTACAATATGATGCCTTATCAAAGTTGTCAGGTGGATACCTTTGGTATGGTTGGCCACCTCATTGGGATAACTCACCTAGTGGATAGATTGAAGTTCCACTACCTCGAAGTGAGCATGCATGTTGGGACAACTCACCTAGTGGACAGACTGAGGATCCACTACCCTTTAATTTTGTAGGGTCGAAAAATGCCATCCAATAAATTTTCACACTTTTTTGGGCCCTTGTGAGCTAAATGGATTTAATTGTGCCTTATTTATGGTGTTGTAAAGTGTATCCTAACACTTTCACACTAATCTAGGGTTTTCATTAATTAATTGGGATTCTTTATTCCTTATTTGGCCTTATTTTGCATCCACAAGTCTTAATTAATGCATCCTTCTAAGGGTAATACGGACATAAACCAACATCCAATCATGATTCATGTGTTTTTTGATTGTATGTCCCATATTTAGTGATCTAGGACTCATACACCACCTTGGGCATATGGGTTCCACTGAAGTTTTGGTGCCTCAATCCTAATTCCACATGTATCTAATATTTTTCTTGAAAAATGCATCCCAAAACCTAGCCTAATGGGACTTATACGCCACTCTTGTCATATAATTCTCATGTGGCTTAAAATTAAATTAAATTTAAATTCTTGGTGAGAAATTATTCTCCAAGACTTGGTTTCAGCTTGTAGTGTTGTAATTTCGGGAAATTTGGCATAAACAAGTATAAATACAAGGTTATTTCACTTATTTTAACTTAATACTTTCATGAGAGTATTCCTTATAGAAAATTTGAGTTCATGAGAGAATTAGAGAAATTAGAAGAGCATTCAGGAGTCTTCAAGAGCTGATTATCAAGTGTTTTGGAGTATTATTCAATTATCAAGAATCGTGTCAAATTCATCATGCATCATGTTTTTTTTCAGCTAACATTTGTGATGTGCGGTTCCATGATTCAAGCAAGCATTAAATTCAAGAAAGATCCAAGATCTACATACATTGGAGCCATTTCATACATGTTTGCAACATTTAATTTCTAGGGTTTGGTGAGTTTCAACATCACATTTTGTTCATTCATCATTCCTCATTTCCATTTCATTTCATTTCAAGGTTTGATTTCCAAAATGGGGTTTGACCAAGGTAAGCCCCTTTATACTAAAAAAAAACATTTTTCCCTCTCTTTAGTCTGTGATTTGCAGATCTAGGTTGAAGAAATATTGAAGAGAAAGATTGGAAAGAAGTTGTCAAAGTTACTACCTTGTTTAGGAGATCACTAAAAGACATCTACAAAGAAAAATTCAGCAATTCGGATCTAAAAATCGGGTTGAGAAGATAGAGTAGAGGTTGAATAGAAAATGCAAATCCTGATCCTCCAAAAATGCCAAGTAGGGCTATACACCACTTTTGGCATATGATTCCCAGTACAGTGGGGTTTCCATCTTTTCAAGTGTTCTAGGCTTGTCTCTGCCAAATATATGTTCCTACCAAGAAACCCTAATTTGGGACTAGATTTCACAACCTGGTGTATGAGTCCCAGTTTTTATTAAATTTTGCATTTTTAGCATTTCACATCTTCAATCAAGTTGCTATAGGTTTACAAGTGCACCTTTGTAATTTTCCAATTTCTTGTTCTATTTTGCATACATTTCTAGGTCATTTAGTGAAGTCTTGCATATCATTGAGTTTCATAATTAGTTCTTTCATTTTACTTGTATTTCCAAGCTCTACCTTGGTGTTGAAGCCCCTTTTACTCATTAATTTGACCCTAGGACACCATATTGCAGATCTCTTTCCTTCACTTCATCCTTATATTGATATCTCTAGGGTTTCCTTGAATGATAAGAGAAGAAAATGGTTGTTCTATGTCCTAAACCATGTAGAGGACCTACAATTTTCCATCTTTCATTTTGGTGAACTTGTATTTAGAATATTTTATTTTCTGATTTTGAGTGCATCATAGTCCTAGATTTAGCAAGTGTGTTAGCATTGCATTAGAATTTTCATTAATTGATTGGCATTCTAGGGTCTCTAAATCTTGCATTAGTGAAAGTGCATATAAGTTGCATTTTGCATCTTGCATCATTGAATATCATCTAAAATATACATTTTAACTTAGCTTAGACATCATACAAACCATAAAGTACAAATATCACTCAAAAGTTTTTGAAATGTTTATAAAAACCCTCAACTCGAACTCATACACCCCTCTAGTCGATTTAGTCCCATAATAGGTGATTTTTCCTAATTTTTTGGTATTTTGTAGTGACTTTTATTTAGCATTTAAACCTCTGAAAAACCCTAATCAAGACCCATATGCCCCTTTGGGTGAATTAGTCCCATTTCAAATTTTAAACTACATTTTCTAGCATTAAATTCTTTGTTACTTTGTTTTTGTTTGCTACTACTAGTTATCTATTTCAGTTTACAAAGTTTTCGTTACTTTCTATAGACATTGAAAAATGTCCTAGGCTTGCCAACACCATTTTTCCATTTTCTAGGGTCATATTTCTACTATTAATTAAATATTTTTTAATTATTTAATTAATTTCTCAATTACTCTTTACTAATTAAATAAATTATTTTACACCACTAATGTCTTACCTCTATAATTAAATAAGTTTTGTTTATTTAGTTATTGGGTAAGTGCACCAATCTATGACACAATTTAGGTGCCAAATTGAAAAAATATTCAAAAAAAATCCAAAATAAGCCATTTGGCATGCACCAAATGGTCCAGTAGACATAAAAGAAAAAAATATGGTTTCAAACCCTTATTTTGTCTTCAACCTGTGGCTTGAGGAAGAGGATTTCAGGTCTACAACTCACACTCACCAAATCTCTTCCATTGTTTGCATCCTTAGCTTTCCATTTTCCATGAGGATGTCACCAATACATCGGAGAAGTCAAAGATTGCAAAGAGGTATGTATTTTTATTCTATTTATTTCGAATTTGATTTACAATGCAAATTTAAATAGGTTTTTATAATAAAAATTTGTTCTAATTCTTAGGGAATGAATCTCCACCTTGAAACATTGAGAATTCACAATCACCCCCTCACAAAGAGCCTCCTATACAAGAAAAACCCGAAACCCCTCCATCAATTCATAGGCATCCTCAAGGAACACAAAAAAATATTCAAAATCAAATTGAAAACAATAAAAAAGACATTCAACAATTAATTGCAAGATTATTCAAGCATGATGAAACCCACCCTTATAGGAGAGGGATTGTTGAATCATTGAAGTCAATTGTAACTCATGTAGGAGAAATGAGCGAGCAAATGAATTTTTGGTCAAATAAGAGGCACGAGATGAGACAGTTTTATGCTAGTGGTTTGTCATATGCAGATGTCAAAAATATAAAAATTAGCAAAGCCAACTTGTGTACCCTATTTATAGACCCAAAAACCAATGAACCTTTCTCTCATGCATGCAGGAGGTTCCCCATCCATTGGTGCCACCATGAGTTAATTAAAAATAAATTTTGGGAGCGGTGGTGGATGGTACTTGACCAACCTACATGCAATAACCATGAGGTTATGCAATAATTT
Organism: Sequoiadendron giganteum; assembly: GCA_007115665.2. Classification (NCBI taxonomy): domain Eukaryota; kingdom Viridiplantae; phylum Streptophyta; class Pinopsida; order Cupressales; family Cupressaceae; genus Sequoiadendron; species Sequoiadendron giganteum. The sequence continues at coordinate 289,759,852 of CM021107.1, forward strand.
TTGAGGAAACTCTATTACAAGTTTGTCATCAATAAAATTCCAAACTATTTTGACATCTTAGACTTTCAAGGTAGAGGTGGGGGCTCCACACATGATAGACCTATTGCATGATGTAATCCATAGCTAACACCGAGAGCCTTGGGTAGAACCATGGTGGAGCATGTCGCTATTCCTTCCATTGTTAAGGAAAATGTAGAGGTGGACACACTGAAGTTGACTGACTAACTCACCCAGACCATTTTATAGTGTGAGTCCTCTAGTAGAGCCTAGTGTGGAGGAGACGTGTAGGCGTTGAGATCCACCCCACCATTGTGGTGCTTGTGGTTTTGTATGAACCTATGATTATCATAGTGCTCGTGATGTAGCTACATAGTCTACATTAGTTGTAGAGGCAATGGCTTTCACAAATGATATTTTGAATGATACTGTAAGTGTGAATAAGGTGTAAAGCAATAAAACACTTCTTAATGAAACATTGCATCAAATATCAAGCTAACAACCAATTGAAATCATCTCATTGTCTCCTATCTTTAAATATTTATTAAGTTAAGTGCTCTCAGATTTAAATAACACTATTAACTATTAAAATGATAATCTAAAGAGTGGAAATGATGCTGATGCAATGATATGGAACTAAATGTGACAATACTAGATGGTAAAAGAAGCTAATATGACATGAATTGATTTGAAAACCAATAAAAAAAACTATAGAAGGCAGCCATGATATGAAAGCTTGAATGTTGGATGCTTGGATGCTTGATGCTTGATGCTTGAATTCCTGCAGAGTAAGAGTGCATAAGTTAGATTATCTTGGATCCTTTTCTTGGTTCAATGAGGTTGTATTTATAGATTTCCTGGCTATAGAAATGCACAAGGATGGAAAAAGAGAGGCTTGGATTCAATCTAGAGGATTGAATGGTGAACGATGGAGGAGATTGAGAGAATTCTAGAGATTGTCTCTACCCATGAAAACACTAGGCAAGAGAAGAGGAAAGATTGATGGAGGAGGATTGAGAGATAATTTTGCAATTTGTCTCCAATTCTTCCTATGAAGTTTCAATCAATTAATTTTGACATGATTTTGACATAAATTAGACATAGGATATCTAATTTGATTTGAGGAAATATAGAGGAATATTCCTTATGCCTTTATTTAAATATATTTGATTTATTTAAATTAGCGAAAGAGGGATAAATAATTTAATAAAATGAACTATAGAAGTTGTTTATTAAATTAAACAGAAGAATGCATCCATTAATCAATAAAGTGTTTAATCTTTATTTAATTAATTTTAAGATTGATGGTATAGAATAAAATAGGAAAATGATAATTAAATCAAACAAAGTATTTAATTTTTTTTATTTAATTTAAAAGAGTTTAAATGTGAATGTGAACGTGAACTATAGAAATAAATATTTCTATTTATTCAAACAATAGAGGAAATTAGGATAATCAATTAAATAATTTGTATTTAATTAATCGGAATGCTCTAGACCAATTTTAGGTGTATACATTTTTCCCCTCTTCGAAGTGATGTGTTTACACGTTGCTTCGAAGAAAATTTTGCTGCTACTGCTAGGATCAATGATCAAAATTCAGTGTGCTCCAGACATGCCCTAGATATTGATTTTTAGATGATTGTCGATAATATGCCCCTTGGGAGATAAATTAATGATATGTTGATTTTTTGAGAAATTTCTAAATTTGATGTTGATTTTATGAATAAATAATTTATCTCTCAATATTGATGAAGAAAATATAGCCCATGGTTGAATTTCAATTAATTCCATGGATAAAATAAATAAAATACAATAAAAACCCACAAAAATCCCTTTTCGAAAGTTATATAAGGTTCAAAATGTCATTTTCAAAGTCATTTGCACTTTGTGACTTTCAACCTTTAGTGATAGAGACTTTTGAGTCAACTCGAGCAAGATGCCAATCCCTTACCACACTCACCGTTTCGAGCACCTGTGACATCACCAACGGCCGACCGTGTATGGACCTCCGATATGTACCCATAATCCACCTCATTTTTTGTGATTTTTTTTTATAATGCTTTTAGCATTTTTTGTCTAGTTTAGCGCATCCAAGTCATGCTATAGTGCTTTTCACTTTGGTGTAGTGCTTCTAGTAGTTGTATTACCGCTTTGAGATTTAGCGCTTGCATTATTTTCTCTAGCACTTCCATAGGATAGTTTAGCGCTTTCATGCATTAGGGCTTAGGTAGTTAGTTTTAGTGCATTGATGCCGGATTTTAGCACCTAAAATTTTCTAGCGCTTTGATTTGGTAAAATAGCACATCTATGGTCTGTTGTAGCACTTTTGATAAAGTGATGCTTTGATGGACTATTTTAGCACTTCGATGCGATAAAACAATGCTTAGGGTGAAGTAGCACTTTGGATGCCTGTTTTAGCACATCGGAGTGTTGAAGTAGTGCTTTGAATAAAATAGTGCTTTGGGTGCCTATTGTAGCGCATCTAAGTGATAAAGTAGTGCTTTTGATTTTTAGCATTTTGGGTTCCTGTTTTAACGCATCCATGTCAGAATTGCAAATTTTGACTTAGTTAGCTTTGATTTCGTCAATCCCGATCATGTCCATTTTTCAAATTGGTATGATTGATTAATCCAAATTCCTAATGTTTGATTCTATTGATTAAATAAGACTTAATCTCATGATAGGCGAGAAGAAATCCTATTTGTGATGATTCTCATGATAGGTGAGGAAATGATTCAATATCCGATAAACCTCATGATAGGTGAGGTTTTTTTATGTTTGTTCCTGAATTTTGATCAAAAATTCATACCAAAGTTTGATTAGACCTGATACTAGAATGACTTTTGATTTCTTGACATAGTGCACTAATTGTAGATTTTTCATTGTGATAGGAGGATCTAGGTACTCTCCAGATGCGAGAGTGATTTCCTTGGACCACCGATTTGATACCTCATTTGACACCAAATGAGATTCAAGTCATAGATCGATGTGGCCTTACGAGTTTGCTTGGCATGCCCCAGATTAGGATTAATCGGGGTCTCCTTACCGCTTTGGCTGAGAGGTGGCACAATGACCATAACACCTTTCACTTACCCACCGGTGAGATGACGGTCACACCCAAGGATGTGTGGCAGATTTTATGGATTCCATTCATGGGGGAGATTGTAGTATATGATTCTCACGAGGCTGGTGGGAGAGATGCTCTCCATAGAGTTTTTTAGGATCAACACATTGCAGGTTCGAGTGTCTGATAGAGGATGATTGTTGATGCATATGCTTCACTACCAATAGTGCTTGCTCGATTCATTAGAGGTTTCCTTTGCCCTGTGATTCTTTGTGGGTTGGGGCCGGATCTTAGAGAGCATGATCGTTCATGGTACAAGATAAGCATGGGGGATGTGTATGCTGGCACATCTCTACCATGACCTTCATTCAGTGGTGTACTTGGGGGCACAGAGTTTATCAACAGGGATGACCTTATTACAGGTGTGGGCATGGGATAATTTTTCCATTGCTTGACCATTTCCTATTTTGGATAGACCGGTAGATAGACCATATGTGTTACAGTATAGAGGTAGATTTACCTAGGCTCGGATAGGTAAATTGGAGCATTGGAGATGAGTTTTTGATGATACAGAGAGTGTTATATGGCGGCCATACTTAGACTATGAGTAGTGGGATGAGGACGATGCAGTCCTCGGATACCTTTGTGATTCGATGTACCTGATTGGTAGGACTCCTTTCGTGTTGGAGAGGTTTTTTTTATGGTGGGTGTAAAGACAATACGACATCATTCAGTGTATGCCACAGGAGGTAGCCCACTATGCCAAGCGATAGAGTGATATACTTGATTGGGGACCATGCCTATCATACGAGACTATTGTAGAGGGGTATAGGGCACTGCATCCATCTGCCTGGGATATGCACAAGGATATTTTTGAGGCACCTATGATAGATGAGTATGCTACATTTTTGGAATTGAATCCACATCCTTGCATCACCATTCCAGATAAGCCAACACCATTACCTATTGAGGAGGATGTTGCCAAGGGTCCAAAGGATAGTGGGGGTGATACTGCATCAGGTAGCAGTACTGAGAGTAGTAGCGGTGACAGTAGTAGTAGGTATGATAGTGATGGTGGTGGTGGAGGTGGCAGAGGGGTTGGACCAGTCAGTGTTGGTCCTTCATCTAGTAGGCCTCACAAGAGGCGAGTAGTGGCAGTACCGTCAGTTGATCACCAGAGATAGATTGCAGGTCTCCAGACATAGGTACAGATGCTACAGGGACAGTTGGCCAATGTTCAAACTCAGACTTAGATGTAGGCTCAGGCTTAGGCCCATGCTTAGGCCCATGCTCAGGTATTAGCATAGGTACAGGGACAATTGGCCATTGTTCAGACTCAGGTTGCCACATTGATAGTCGAGTGAGATAGTGCCCGATAGATTTCCAAGAGGGCATAGGAGACATCCAAGACCCTATAGAGAGTGGATGATGGTACCTCGGTGGCAAATTATATGAGAGAGGTTCTATGAGCTAGTTGAGAGGTAGAGTTCCACAGGGGGAGATATCATGATTTAGTTCCTGCTGACCGCAGAGTCAGTTATGCCCCATCGAGATCTGCGCAGACTCGCACCCAGACAATCAGTGAGGGTGTGACACAGCCTCCTCGAGGAGATCCCAGAGATCCTGGTCCTTCCAGGGGTGGTGGTACTGGTCTTGTTGGGCCCACACATTCTGGTAGTAGAAGATCATAGATGCTATCTATGATTTTGAGACATTCCTTTTGAGATATGATGTATACTACGATTTGGCTCATTTTTGATGATGTATCTTTATTTCAGACTCATTGTATACTTGACATTGATGATATATATACGAGATGCAGTTGATTTGATCTTATGATGGTTTATGATTTCTATGTGATGGATGCATTTATTATGTGATGATGTATCATGTGATGTTCTAAATGAATGATTTTATTTCAATGTGATGATGATTATGATGAATATATTTGTAAAATATATGATATATGGATGTATGATGTAATGTATGAATTTCAAAATGATGAATGCACTTTATTTTAAATGTGATGATGATGAACATAATGATGAATGCATTTATTTGTGATGTGATGATGATAAAAAATGATGATGTATGATAATAAATGATGATAATGTCAATGACTTGCATTTATTTTATTTTGATGATAATAATAATAAATGATGATGTATGGATAATAAATGGCATGACATAATGCATGGATGTATTTGATCAAGTGATAATAATGTAATGTAATGATATGGATGAAAAATGATGTATTTATTTATGATATAACATGATGATAATAAAAATGATTATGTTGTAACTATTTGATGTTAAAATGCATGAATGATGAATTGATGAAAACTTTAATGATGAAATGATGACTTCTATATGTTGTTGATGATTTTTGGATTTATTTCAAGTATACTCAGTCATATTTGAAGATAAGATAATCACTGATTAGAATCCTTAATGCAACAAATACTCTGCAGATAATGAATTTATGATGAATGCAGTCTAATTTTATCATGCAACTATATGCAAAAACCATTGTCATTTTAATAGTATTTTTGTGCTTGGTATCATCATAGAGCTTTTATTGGATGTTGAAAGTGAGTATAAGCATCAATGGTATGTGTTAGACCAATGATGACCTGAGTACTACTTTCATGATTTTTGATATTGCAAGCGAATACAAGCATCTAGGTATAGTTGAATCAAGATGAATTGAGCATTCATTGTGTAAACAGGTAGAGATTAATCATTTTAGTGTGTGAATTTTGAATGTCATCAGTGATACATTTGCATAGCACATCCCCCAAAAAATCACACATTTATATGGTTAACATATAGATAGCAGACAATAAAAAATATCATTCTTTTTCCTTGTTTCTCTAGTGCAATACATCATCGAGTTACTCCAAAGAAATGATAATCAAAAATACAATCTATCCATTTTTTACTTAGAGTGTTTCAATCACTATTCAGATTTTAGATCATCCATCCTGATTTTGTGATGTTTTTGTGATTTTTGAGATTTTGACCAAAGACCTAACCTACTAGCTTATCCTAGGGGTCTCAGGGGCTGATCAAATATTAGCCTTTCCTATGTTACACACGCAAAGACCACGTAGTTCAACTGACACAGACCTATGTTTTTGGATTTTGCCTTCTAGACTGACTTTTTGACATGTTTTTTTTTTGGATTTTCTGATATGATACGGATGTTTGATGCCCTCTAGATGATGATTGGTGTTGCACTTTGATCATTGTTTTCATTTTTTTGTCACCTTGTTATTCTCCCATATTGGTGAAATCGATTATTTTGTTGCCCTAGTGATATCCAGATGTTGCCCCCAAGCTTTGGAGTGAGACTTGACTATGTCAAATGATTTGATGATGGATGCAATGATGGAAAGACTAATGAAATGATATGAAATGGTACTAACTGCCAGATTAATGATCTTGATATGTATCAAAATAGATGGGCAAGCTGATTTTTAGAATCACATACGACGCCTGTTTCCAGGTTTTCACCATATGCTTTGATTACACTTTTTGTTTTGTTAATTTTTCTCATTTTTCTCTTTTCCTTTCTTTTTGTATTTTATGTTGCCAAGATGCCTATTTGCCAGGTTTTCATCAAGGAAACCATTTTTCAGAAGTTTGACCTGTGCACTAGGAGATTCAAGTATAGAACTTTCTAAGATGGATACTGTTGATAGTTTCATCAAAAAAATCTCCTTCTGATGTTGATAGTTGATATGCTCCTAATTTGTATACTGATATGACGATAAAAGGACCAAGCCAGTTAGACTCAAATTTCCCATACTTCTTCCTGTCCTGCTGATTTCTAGGGTTCTCCTTTAGAACCAAATCACCAACCTGAAAGACCCTCGGTTTTACCCTATGGTTGTAACTCCTTGACATTCTCTATTGATAAGACATTAGATGATTAATAGCTTGTTGATGATGCTCATCCAACAATTCTAGTTCCTGCAGTCTAGATACCCTGTAGTCTTCATCCAAAATGATTCCTCTGAGTGATACACAAAAGGATGGAATCTCTACTTCGATGGGTAATATGGCTTCTTATCCATATACCAAGGCATATGGTGTAGCTCCTATCCGTGTTCTGATACTTGTTATGTAGGCCCATAGTGCAGGATTGCGTTGAACATGCCAATCATGTCCAACATCGTTAACCATCTTTTTGAGAATTTTTAGAATCATTTTGTTAGAGGCCTCTGCTTGGCCATTCCCTTGAGGATAGTATGGTGTTGAAAAAAAATGTTGGATATGGAACTTTTCACTTAGTTCTTGGACATCTTGATTTTTGAAAGGTCATCCATTATCAGTGATAATGGATTGAGGGATTCTATATCGACAGATGATGTAGTTCAAGATGTACAAGGAGATCTGCTTCCCAGTGATGGTTGTAAGAGGCACTACTTCTATCCATTTTGTGAAATATTCTATAGTTGTGATAATGAACTTCTATCCATTGGATGAAGAGGGATGTATCTTTCCTACCAGATCCAGTCCCCATTGACAAAAGGGCCACGTTGATGTAAAGGGAAGCAGTTCTTGAGCCGGTCTATGAATTAGATTGTTGTGAATCTAAAACTTTTGACATTTCTTAACAAACTAATAGGATTCTCTCTCCATGCATGGCCAATAATATCCCAAACGGAGGATTTTATTGGCTAGAGTTATCCCACTCGAATGAGTGCCACAAATACCCTCGTGAACCTCTCGTAGGGCCATTTCAAATTCATCATGTTCTAGACATCAAAGTAAGGTACCATCAAGACCTCGACGATAAATTATGTCGGGCGGATTGGTGGATGAAGTTTTGTTTTTGGTTCCTAGAAAGATCAGGAGGAAGGACATCGTCTTTCAGGTAAGCATAGGTTTTTTCGTAGATGGCATATGGTAGTGGATTCTGAATTATTATGGGAAGGACATGATACTTGTTCTACCATAAACTCATAATAACCATGTTTCTTTGGCAATTGTAATAATGAAGTAATTGTAGCCATAGCATCCGTAGCTTTGTTCTCCGCCCTCAAAATTTGATCAAACTTGATATTGATGAAGAACTATTTTAGATCATCTATTTGTTGCTTGTAGGGCATCAAATTTTCATCCTTTTGTTTGATACTCATCATTCACTTGATAAATGACTAGTTGAGAGTCCCCATATACTTGTAAGTCCATGATCTTCCATTGAATTGCTATTTTGACCCCAATGATCAATGCTTCATATTCTACCACATTATTTGTACATTCAAAGGTTCGATAGGTTCCCAGTCAATAAGTTCGGGATGGATTAAAGGCATGAAGTGATTGGATTGACTTAGGTCGATGGAGGTGAGGGTTAGGACATCAATACATTGTCATAGTTATTATTTGGGATATTGAGATTAATGATGGTACCCTCTTCAAGATCATCTAGTTCACTCAAAGCCTGTTCGTCCCCACTTAAGTCATCGATATTTAGTGATCTTGCTACGAATGGTCTAGACCCAGAGCCTTGTCCCTCCTCATGGGTAGGTGCATATTGTTGGATCATGCCAACTTGAATATTGGTGAAAGATACATCGGTACACAGATCCCAATCATATTCATTTGAATTTGTTTTAGAGCTATCTCTAATATGAAGGATCCTTGCAACAAATTTCTTTGTCATCTCCTATTTTTGTTCCTCAAAGTATCCCAATCCTGGCTTCTCTTTTGAATGGAGAGTGAGGGGCTGAATAGGCTCTATGATTCCATCCTTCCTTAATCCAACAGGTCCTTGTCCCTCATAACCCCTTTTTTCTAGGATAGCTTTCCCTTTGCCATACTTGTCAGTGTTGATATTGACATTCTTGATATTGATATTTGATGTCGAGGGTTCCTCATCTTTTTATAGCCAATCTAGGATTGCTTTGTTGTCTGATTCATCCTCTATTGTACTGGCTTTGACAAACCTTTCATCAAAAACTGTGCCACGTAATGATGTTTGATGTTTGATCATGGATGGTTGACCATATATTTTAGGAGATGGCACTAACTATGAAAGGTTAAGCGATTGCTCCATAAAATATTGCCCCATTCCCTGGTCTGTCAGCTGGACTTGCTCTTGAAATTTTTGTGATAAAGAAGTTTGTGGATCTAGATTGTCTGTTGATTGATTATCATCAAGACTTGTTTCTTTTGCTTTATCCTTCTTTTCTAAGCACTTGGTGGTGATACTTGGATGTTTTTCTTCACTTGATGATTTTGAATTGGATGCTTCCCTGTTGTGAGGCACAAAGGTATCTTGAGAGATTCTAAATGTGTCAAAATGTTGAGGATGATTATAATCAGTAGATATAGTCACCTCCTGTCCATTTATTGGGAACTTTAAACATTGATGATATGTGGAAGGCATGGCTTACATTTCATGGATGCATGGGCGTCCTAAGAGTATGTTGTAAGTTAACTCTTTTTGCAATACTTGACATGATATGTGTTTCATCATTGGCCCCACTTGAATGGGTGACACAATTAATCCCTTAGACGATCTTTCTTCCCCATCATATGATTTTATAGTCATTTTCCTTCGGGCATCAATAGCATCATCGGAATACCCTAATGCATAGATTAACTTTAGAGTGAAAATGTTTAGACCAACTCCCCCATCTATTAAGACTCTCTTGACATGACGATTGTGGATCAAGACTTCAATATGGAGTGCGGTATTATGGGAATGGTGACATCATCATGTTCAAAGAATGACAGACAATGTGGGGTAGTCAAATGCCCCACTATAGCTTGGAACTAGCAAACATCTAGATTCTTTGGTACTATAGTGGCAACTAGTGCTTGTTCTAGAACCTCCTTATGCGATGGTGATAGTTTGAGGAGTTCCAGTATCGATATCTATGCTGGAATATTTTGAAGCCGATCAACAATGTTGTAATGAGATGGAGGTGGATATGCATTTTTAGACCCAACTCCCCTTAACACTACCTTGGATTTCCCCCTAGTCATTACATTTGCTTGTTGATATTCCTACCGGTCTTTGATTTTTAAGACGTTTATTTGATTTTCAGAGTTTTGTATGCTTCAAAGAAAATACAAAGGGGTAGTGTCATTGGTTTCGTGTTCATTACTGTTATGACCAACTATATGATCACTCTCTACTTCAGAAAGACAAAGGATTCTTTTATCATAGACATGATTGATATTCTTACCTTTGTTGTTTGCCGAGGATGATGATCCTTTGTCATAGTTTGGCAAAGGGTCCTTGAAGGTTGAATGATCATTATTATTTTGGGGTCCCCCCACATATATTTTTTTTTCATTCATCAGATCTTGAACCGCGTGTTTCAACTCCATGCAATCGTTAGTTTTGTGACCTTTATTGTTGTGGAAGTTGTAGTAATCTGAGTCATTCTACCATGGTGGTTTGACCTTTGGATCCTAGAATCTTGCTTCCCGCACTGTGATAAGGCCATTGGTGACTAATTCTTTCATCGCCGATTCCATTGTTTGGCATAAAGATGTGAACCTACATCGGTTTGATGGTTTTTGATATGACTGTGGTTTTGCGATCTCGTTGGTTTGTATGACATTCATCTTGATAATTTGATCATTGTTTTGATTCTTTGAAGTAGATGCTGTCAAGTTAAAAACCAGTTTGACATTTTGGGAATCATTTGTTGTGTCGTTGGTAGTCGTGTTTCAGTTCTTTTGCAAAAAAATTGGTTTATCACTACTTGAGTATTGATTGGAGGAGTTATTTTTGTTATTTGTTTTATCATTGAAATGCTTTATAACTCCTTTTTTGACTAGCGATTCTTCAATTTTAAGGCCATTTTCTATTACTTTTTCGAATGTAGGAGGACATTGGAATTCATTTCTGTAACTCATTTCCTCCACCAAGTTGTCAATGAACAACTCCATATTCTCTTCCTCAGGAATGGATCGAGGATATCTAGCGAACAATCGTTGCCATCTTTGTAGAAAAGACAAGAATGTCTCCCCTTTGTTTTGTTTTAGGTTATAAAGATCCTTTATTGTAACATCGTGTTGGATGTTAAAAGAATACTGGGAGATGAACCTGTTGACAAGTTCCTCAAAAGTCTTGATACCCATTTATAATTTTGAAAACCATTCCATACATGATCCTCCCAAGTTTCTTGGTTAATAATCTCATTAAGTTTCCTCTTGGGAAAACTCAAGGCTCATTGTTTTGAATTCCTGGATATGATCTATCAGATCTGTTCTTCCATTGTATTTATCATATTTTGGGAATTCATAATGTCTAGGAAAATGTATCATGCCGATTGTTGCGCCGAAAGGATGAGGACAAATGTCCTGTATCACATACCTTTTGGTACTCCCTTTCGTCATATCCTGTATCTGTTATTGTAATATTTGCATTTGGGACGTTAAAGTAACAACCGGATCTATTGCTTGTGTGGGTTGCCGTATTTTAGTCTCACTTTTTTGAAGTGCTTCCTTTAGATAGTTTACGTCAAAGTCCTTTTTAATTTTAGCACCCGATTTAGCCAACATCAAGAGATATTTCTTCATGTCTTGTTCTAAGATCTTTTCCATAAATTCATGGAATTTGGGATCCTGTTGAGTTGTTTAAATATCCTCTGGAGTTATTTCATTCTTATCATTTTGGTGCAGACTGTTCTAGGGATTTTCCTCTACCATTGTTTGGGATATTTCAAGTTATTGCTCTAAGAGTCTTTGTTTTTGTGACCTAGTGAAGATTGGCATACAAATTTTTGCTCTTTCTTCCGAAATGTTGATCTTCTATGCGAGAAAAATGTTAATTGAATTTTTAACAAAGTCAAATAAGATGACTAATCTTATTGATAAGACTAGATTAAGAATTGGATTACTATACTTTCTTTCGTGATAAAGGATGATAATATCCTAATGATGAAACTTTAGTGTAGTAATCGATTGTGTATTTGATTTGACACCTTTGATTTGCAAGATCTTGTTTTAGTTGATAAGATTGGAAACTTGTACAAATCTATCTGATTTCGATTTCTAGATAATGATTTTGATAAAAACATACTTGTGTTATGGTAAAAACTATAGATAAATGACAGATAGACTGGTATGATTTTGGAACTCTCTATTTTGAAAGTGCTAAAAAAGAGTACAGAGGCACTATTTCACATAAGCGCTAGAACAGATTCCCGAAGCGCTGAAACAAGCGATGGAGGTGCTATTTTGATAGAAGTGCTAAAATAGTGCCCAAAAGCGTTGGAAAAAGTGATGAAAACACTATCTTTACAGATGCACGAAAATAGTGCCCGAAAGCATGGAAACAGTGCCCGAAATCGCTGAAAAAGATGATGAAAGCACCATTTGATGGAAGAGCTAAAATAAAGACTGTAAGCACTAAAAAAGTGACCCGAAGCGCTGGAACAGGTTTCCAGAGTGCTAAAAATAGGACTTTTAAGACCTTCTACTATAAAACTTCATCTGGCCTTGTGGCATACTCTATCATGGGTTGTGGAAAATAGGACTGACGTATGCGTTGACTACGGTTGTGATATTGTGTGAGAGCTCTCCTCTTGAAGAAAGCTCGTGAATAGAGTGGTTCTACTGCGTAATCAAGAGTGTGGCCCTTAGCAAAGTCATGATATCTATGGATGAAGGTTCTATGTTGTAATTTTTTTTTTCGATTCTGATATAGAAAATGCCTTCTTCTTGAATTATCTCGATAATTAACTAGTTTCTTGGGTTTGGTTATTTTGATTGTTCTCTTGACAAACATGGTGGACTTCCACTTTCGAATCACGAATTTCTTGACCTGTTTTGACTTGTTGTTTTCAAGATGATCTTTAATTTGATTTTAATGAATTTTTGGAAAACACAACAAGCATTTGTGGAATAATTGTTTTAAACTGAATAGATTATGTATGTTCAAGAACCATGAATGGTCCTTATTGATTTTCACGAGTTGCTTTGAAAAATGTACACAAATCAGATAAACTCACTCTTAAGGACGAATAGGTCATTGTTATACTCAACAACCCACATCTTGAAATTGCATTGACGCACACAGCCGTGTCACTCCCTAGAGAGTTCCCATGTTTTTGTCATTTCCAGGCATGTACTCAGAGTTGGATTTCTTGTCCTCTGAGCAAACGGTCCTTGGCAATTATATGGTGAGTGTCTTGGGGGCAGATTCTTCCCTCCCCTTGCACCGTGAGTATGACAATGTTTGGTTACTGACTTGATGAGATACTACTCTATGTTTCATAGATAGGGCTTTCGTGTAGTGCGACAATTGATAAACTCCCTCAGGAGACCTCCCAATCTTTAGAACAAAGATTTTGGGGATGGTTATCTTGCTCACTACCGTCAAGTTGTACTTTCATCAACAACTTGCATTTTGATTATAGTGGGTTGGAATCTTTGGCTTTAGGCATTCCCACTTAGGTCATTCTTGTAGGGTGAGTACTTTTTTCCACTACGATAGGCCTTCTAAAGAATTTAATAAAACATAAATTGCATGAAATAAGGATGAATCTGGTGCTTTGATCACCCAGTTAAGGGGAGAACATAATCCTAATCACCACACAAGCACATCATAGAAATTATTTTGTTTTAAGCCCAACAAGAATTTTTTTCTAATCTATGTGAAGATTTTGCTTCACAAAATCATGATGTTCTTTTTAACCGATACTACAAAAAGTGCGATGACTACCCTAGGATTGATAAATTTTTAAAATAGTAATGGCTACCCTAGGATTTATAAATTTTAAAAACTAGAAGTGGTTACCCTAGGATTAATAAATTTTAAAAACCAAAAGTGGCTACCCTAGGATTGATAAATTTTAGTCCAACTGTGAAAAAAAATAAATTCTAGCTGCGGTCATGTTAGATCCAAATCGAATTTACAAAAGTGCTAAAATAGTCCACGAAAGCACTATAATTTTTACCTGATGCGCTAAAATCGAAAGAGCCGAAACAAAGCACCGAAGCGCCATATTTTTCCACGAAAGCGTTAAATCAACTTTTCTGAAAATGGGTCATCGATGCGCCGAGACAGGTCATGGAAGTGCTAGAGTTGAAAGCGCTGAAATTTTTGACAGATGCACTATAGTATCACGGAAGCGCCATAGTTTTCCATGGATGCGCTATAGTTTTTGATAGATGCGCTATAGTATCACAGAAGCGCCATAGTTTTCCATGGATGCGCTATAGTTTTTGACGAAAGCATTGAAACAGAACATGCCGAAATAAACTTGCGCGACACTCTTCAGAAAAATTGATAAAATTGCGGTTAATGCCCCATGGTGGGTGCCAAATTGTAAGTGTGAATAAGGTATAAAGCAATAAAACACTTCTTAATGAAACATTGCATCAAAGATCAAGCTAATTAATCAATTGAAAGCGTGTCATTGTCTCCTATCTTTAAATATTTATTAACCTATGTGCTCTCAGATTTAAATGGCACTATAATTGTTAAAATGAAAATCTAAAGAATGGAATGATGCTGATGCAATGATATGAAGCTTAATGTGATAATACTAGATGATAAAAGAAACTAAAATGACATGGATTGACATGAAAATTCATAAACAAAGCTACAAGAGGCAGGCATGATATGATGCTTGAATGCTTGAATGCTTGGATGCTTGGATGCTTGATTACTTGATTCTTGAATTCCTGCAGAGTAAGAGTGCATAAGTTAGATAATCTGGATCCTTTTCTTGGTTGAATGAGGTTGTATTTATAGATTTCCTGGCAGTAGAAATACACAGGGATGGCAAAGAGAGGCTTGGATTCAATCTGGAGGATTGAATGGTGAGAGATGGAGGAAATTGAGAGACTTTTGGAGATTGTCTCTACCCATGAAAACACCAGGCAAGAGAAGAGGAAAGATTGATGGAGGAGGATTGAGAGATAAATTTGCAATTTGTCTCCAATTCTTCCTGTGAAGTTTCAATCAATTAATTTGACATGATTTTAGACATAAATTAGACACGGGATATCTAATTTGATTTTGAGGAAATATAGAGGAATATTCCTTATGCCTTTATTTAAATCTTTTTGATTTATCTAAATTAGCAAAAGAGGGATAAATAATTTAATAAAATAAACTATAGAAGATGCTTATTAAATTAAACAAAGGAATATGGCAATTAATCAATAAAGTGTTTAATCTTTATTTAATTAATTCAAGATTGATGTGATAGAATAAAATAAGGATTTGATAATTAAATCAAACAAAGTATTTAATTTTGTTTATTTAATTAAGATGAGATAATAGAAGAATTTAAATACGAACTATATAAATAAATATTTCTATTTATTTAAACACTAGAGGAATTTAGGATAATTAATCAAATAATTTGTATTTAATTAATCGGATTCTCCAGACCAATTTTAGGTGTATACAGGACCCATACGCCCAAGGTGGTGTATGAGTCTCAAACCACTAAATATTGCCACACAACTTGAAAACACCTGAATTATGATTGGATGTTGATTTATGTTGAGATCATCCTCAGAAAGATGTAGTAAACGAGGCTTGTGGATGAAAATAAGGCCAATTAAAACATAGAATAGCCCAATTATCTAATAAAACCCTAGAAAATAGTGAAAATATGTTACAACACTTTACAAAAATCTAAATAAGACATCAATAAGCTCATTTAGTTCACAAGGGCCCAAGACCTAACATGAATATGTAAGAAATATTACAACACTAAATCAAGACCATGTTAGGGAGTACTTTTTCCGTCATTGCACAATTAATGTGCATGAAAACATTTTCCAGGAAAGATTTGATAGTTTAAAAATCTGGTTCACAGAAGGTTCAATCACCAAATTGTACAGGAATGAGGGTTGCGAGAATGAAAATTTGAAATTACAAATTTGTTTGAATTAATTGCAGGAATAATGAACAAATTCATAAATTATTATTTTTATCATTATTTTGAGTCTCATATTGATATTTAATTATGGTAGTGAGAAATTAAATCGAGGTTGTTTAAGCTGCAAATTTGAATTGCTTGATAAGGCACTTCTAAATTTGATTTGCATTACAAAGTTTCCAAGGAGTTTTGTTATCTCCCTCACGATTCAATAGGTTTTCGTCTAATTTGTATTAAGTATCAAGGTATAGTAGTGTGTGCTAAATAGATTATTAGAAACCTAGAGGGGAATGAAGCCTTGGAAATATTAATTTTCCATAGTATGTATTCTATGTTTCTTATGGCTTTAAATCCTTGAGAGAGATGGGACTATATTTTATTCTAATTATAAAATAATATGTATAGATCTAAGGAACATTTGAGATGAAAAGCATATGAAAGGATTGGCAAGCTATCAAGCCATGTTTTATTCGAAAATGAAATATTTTTTTGTTGTAATGTTGTATCTATTCAACAATAATCCATTTGGTGGTCTCTTGTAACCACTTGATATGATATACCTATTTCTAAGGGCATTAAGAACTTCCTAGATCTCTTCTCAATGATCACCAAAAATTTTCTGCCTTGGACCGAGACCAAAATTAAATATAGACTTTCTAACCAATATTTTAAATCCTTCTACACTAATGCTAATTCTATTCCTACATAAGTGCTTCATAAATTTGGGGTTACGTATAATAAATCTTAGTAGAAATATTGGACATAGTATCTTGATACAACATTTCACAATTATGCTTGGGTCTCGAGCTATATATATTTGAATATGGTGCAAAATCTCAATGATAGATGGCGCTTATCTAATTGTAATATAGATTTTATAGCATTTGGTTATCCATTATTCAACTGAAACTTTTTCACTTTTCTTAGGATATTATATTTGGAATCACCAAATTTTATTGTCCTTTCTGAGACATAAAACTCTCAAGCATATTTTCTAGCTTTTTACTAGATTCTAGCTTGATTGGAATTGGATCTATGACCACCTTAAGCCTTTCAAATCTAATATTTTTTCTTCAAATATGATTCTCTTCATATATTGCCCCAGAATTTCTATTAAGTGAAATTTTTATTCTGATTTTGAAAAAATTCAGTTCTTTCTAGAAGCTTCTATTGATAATCATTGCTCTATGCACAGCTTGTTCGAATTCCTTTATGAATGCATAATCTACCAAGCATCCATCCTAAAAATAGCATTCTTAATGATAGCGATCTTTCTAGAAAATTTCTGATATTGAGCGTGCTATACATGCAGATTATTATTTTGGCTACAAATCTTACTAAGAGGAGTGGTGGTTTCACAAATATTATAACTATATGTTGCAATGGTAAGATACAAATTACTTAGGGTATCTGTAAAACAAGAAGAAGCCTGTAGATAGATGATACTAGCTAAGAATAGTATGGTAATAATAGTAAGGGAGTAGAACAAGGACAAAGACTAGACAGAACTCTTGATGGCTGAGCTATAACCGTTTTGGAGGTCATAGTATCTAGACCAGAGCATGACTCCACCATAGTTGGAAGAGGTGCGGATTTGAGGGAGCACATCGGAGATCAGGGTGTGTGGCAGAACGTAGCCAGTGCCGGCAGCTGCAGATGATGCCGGAAGGCCTAGGTATATCTGGGCAGAAGAGGGAAGAGAAGAGGTCCACTGCTTCCAGGCATCGGCGAAGTCCCCGCCATATTGACAAGGAGGGTTGTTATAGAATTGCACCCACACATAGTCGAAAAGGCCTGTCATGAGAGCAGTCCCCAAGTATGCGTCAGGGAATGGGCACTGAGGAGCTGCGGTGACATAGACCTTCTTACCTCCGTAACCCTTGACGTACTTGGCCAGACTTCCCCAGTGCTCGGTGGTGCCCCCCTCAATGTCCAGATCAATCCCGTCGAGAACGGCGTCTCCCAGGGGCCTGGAATCGGAGTGGCCTCCCAGATAGTTGTCCCACAGATAGGACGCCACGTTCTTTGCATCTGCGTCGCTGCTCAAGTAGTAGCTGCCTGCTCCTCCGCCCAGTGACAGAAGCACCTTCACTCCTCTGCTCTGGCATGCCTTTATATCGCTACTCAGCCCACTGCAGCTCCCTTTCGTGTATGGATCGCAGTGCCCCGCCAGATTAATCATGGGTGTCTGTCCGTTGCCGAAAGTAGCCAGAAATGCCAGGATTACGATCTTGTAGTTGCCTGTCGAGCAAGTGCTGCTTAAGCTGCCTTCGTTACCATTCTGTCCCCAGTAAATTGCGATGCTTCCTGCTGCAGCTTGCCTCATCGCTAACGATACCATTAATACCATTATCACCGTAATTGATGATCTCCATCTCTTCATCTCCATATCTAATGCTCAGATTAATTTCTCACTCACTCACTCAGTCTTGCTTGCCTTTCCCTGCCACCGTTTCTCCTCCTCATATACATACCATCATATGCAACTTCCTTCCTTTCTCTGTCATCTGTTGCGTGCCAGAATAGATCACTCTACGTTTGGGTCGTTATAGAGTGTGCTGGCCATATGCCACTAGAAGCACCCTTCTCCTCCGCCGCATTCACATCTGGTAATCTTATATTCATTGGAACAAATTATTAATAGTTTCGTTACGTGACATCTTTTCAAGTATACATAAGAATATGGTAAACGATAAATGTAAGCATTTATCCTGCTCAATTCTGTCGCTTGATATCATATATTTTATCTTTTTTCTACAGTCGGAACTATAATGCGGCTTTCATATATTTCTATCAACCATAATACTTGTGATGCTGTAGCCGTGGGATAGATAGCGAGTCTCGATAGATAGATTCAACGCATCCTTTGTTTGATTAGTGGAGTCGGCAATTGATATCGGATCGATGGCTTCATGAGATGAGAGAATGAATCAATGGGTATTTGATAAATCTATGAATGTCCGCCTCTTATCCCCATCCGACCCGTTCAGTAATGAATCAAGTAGTGGGTTTTATTGATGGAACCGAGAATGGGGGTAAGGCAATCCGTGGGGTTGGTTCCGGAGAGGGACCCTACTTAGTCGTACTAACTAAGATTGGTTCCTTTTTGGACATACCTAGCCAAGAACCCCCTCACGTATCTATAGTTGTGATCAATTTGTCCCTCTTCCGTCTATAGGCATGTCTTGAGATTAGTGGGGTATCAAAAAAGTTTTAAATTGTAAATACGGGGTTTGGCAGAGCAATAAAGCACAAATTCAAATTTTAGAAATTTTCATTGAATTTTAATCATCTATATGGGTGGAAGGAAGATAAGGAGATTCATTACCAAAAGTAAATTGATTCAATTATAATTCTTGTCGACAAGAATTCATCCACTATTAGTCAACCCCTAAACACTCATCACCAACCCGACTCTTCATTGAGGTTTCCCAACCCGATAAAATAAACTCCTAGGTTTGATCCTATCTTGGATTTGGTGTGATATATTATATTTCTCTCAACCTACAAGAGATTACCAATGCCCCTATATATATCTATGGGAGGCCTTTACTACTTTAGGAAGTTTGCAAAAATGTCAAGTCCAATTAGGTCAAGGCCCCCCTAGTAGGCATGCTATATGTAGATTATAGAGTCTTATCTCATTGAAGTTAAATGAGGGCCTTGACTTCGGAGCCTAACTAATTGAAGTGGACTTGTCCCTCAAATATATGGAATAGGAATTTTCTAGCTCTGATTCTACATGCCACAAATGATTCCTTTTCCCACTATATAGAAGTAGAAATAGATGCATTCCACCCACATGCCAAGCATTGTTTCCACACATTTTACTTGAACACTCATCACATGTTTTACTTTCA